>WEKX01003244.1:319045-356410 GCA_013390025.1 Pitta sordida
TCACCTTACCCTAGTCTGAAAGGCAAATCACAGATACCCAATCCTATGTAAGGTAAAGCTGCTGCCACTGTTCTTCGGGTGTTCTCCTGCACCACTTTAATTGTAGCCAAAGGCCGACGTCTCCAACCAACGAAAATTTGTCATCAACCACAGCATAAAGGGCAATTCTGATATACACTGGAATTAGCTAACCCTTGTAGAGAAATAAATGCTTTGATGTTAGACATCAATTTTGTTCAGCATTGATAAAAAATATTTACTTGTGTCCTTTGCCTGGTCAATGTGTAGATGTCAGACCACGGAAAATGTTCTGTCTCACAGAATAATTATTCCCTTTAAGTATGTTGTTGTTTGTGTGGATTGGTTTGTTTGACTTTTAATTAATTTGGTGACCTAAAGCAAGCAATTGACTACCAAACCCCTACCCCCCAACCCCCTCCAAATCCCAAACACCCTCAACCAAAACCCCAACCTCCCCCCCAAAACCCACAAAGATTTAAGTGCTGTTCTTGGAAAGGGAGAAAAGGTTTTATTTAGAGCACTGAAGACCTCAGTGCAAGCAAGAAACCAGCCAATTTACAGTCTTACTTGTGTCCTTTGGGAATTGCTTCTGGAGGAGCCCTTTAGTCCTTATTTTATGCTTAATACGGCAATCCCTCAGTACTTCGTGGTTCGCCATTCGCGGGTTGAATACATTGCGGAGTCTTTTTCCGTGTCTTTACCGTCTTTATCATACTTACCATATTTAGCACTACTTTGTGGATTTCACTTATCACAATATCTTTCTGGAACTGACCCCCCGCAATATTCAAGGGATTACTGTATTACAAAACTAGACGCATACATGGTGTAATTGAAGTCATCAAGACGGTACATAACTCTTCAACAAGTATAGATGACTTTGAACCATTTTTGTAGTGAACTCTTTCATTTGAATTAATTTTAGATTTCTCTCTTTAGCCACCCCGCCTGCAAAAACCAAACAAAAACAATAGTATTGGAGCTAAATCCCTCAGAAAACTCTCCATTAGAGTTGAAGTACTGATTAATTCCTGAAAGCAGCCCAATTTATTTTCAGGCTTTGGTGAAGACCCTAATACTAAGAACAGCATGGTTGTTTGCATAGATTTGGTACTAATATAATTGTATTTTACCTGACTTGCTAGACACAAAGTGGAAGATATTAGGCTCATATTTTTGTAAGCAGTTATATTTAAGATGTGTGAAAAAAAGGAAGAAATAACTGAAGTAACATAGACAGTGAATAGTTCTACAATTGCTAGTGACAATTACAGAGAATGTATTTCGAAAGTACTTTCTTCCCTAATTTTCATACTTGAAAGGAATATTACTTTGCCAGGCTGCAGCCAAAGCCCTGCCGTGAAAGAGTGTCTGAGCACAAGAATGATGGTTAGAGATTCAACATTTCAAATTTGTCTTCCCGAAGGAAAACTTCTAGTTAGAGCTAGTGAGGGCATCTGGGTGATCACCCCCTCAAGGAACTTGTGATTTGCTGGAAATAGCAGGGAAAATGTAGTGCTGTTGTCTACCCTTGATGCTGCCTCCTGGGTTAGAAGTGTTGTGTTTCCCAAAGAAGTAGTGGACCGCAAGTTTGTTTTGCTGCCAAGCAGGACATGAGGGTTCCGTTCCCAGTTGCTGCTAACAGCAGTTATTCCGGAAAAACTGTTTGCTGGAGTAAGTGTGCATGGCTAAGGATGTGCTGCATTCCATCTGTGAGGCTTCACAGGCCCCCAGGAGGACAACATCCACCTTCTTGCACCTTCACTTCCTATCTCATTCCTCTTTGTGGTTTTCCAGATCTCTAACACAAAGAAAAACTTATGGCAAAGCAACTGGATACCCATCTATCTAACCCAAGTAATCTGAGAAGACTCCAGAAGCTGATACTTGAGAAAGTCAAAACAAAAGAATGGAAAGCCATTCCCTTCAACTTTACAGATGATTTGGGGGGGGCTGAATTTGCAAAAAAATGGAAGAAAGATGAAGGATGTTTTTATTGTTTCTTTCAATGTGACAAAATAACCCTCATGTTCTTCTCTGTTACTGGGAGAAAATGAGTAGTTAGCTCATTATACTGACACCACAGACAATGTTTTTGGCCTACAGATTTAGAACTTCAGTAGTTTCTTATTTACAGACTCTTGCTTCTAAAAATGTCTAGCTGAAGATGTAGCTACAGCCCTTTACATCACACATCTAGCTGAGGGAGTGTGACACAAGGTGTTCACAGCTATCAGGCCCAAGACCTGAAGCAAAACTGTACCTGATCCTATTCCCACTCACCTGTACATCCATTGGTCGAGGATGTTCTGTCAAGAGGAATTTGTTTTTCTAAGGAAAACATGTATTTTAACACCTTTATAGAATCCAGGGTTGATGCTATTAGAAGAGGCAGAAGCAGTGAGTAATTTTCAGGCTGACAAATTGCCCAAAATTGAGTCGTCAACCACCCAGCCAACGCCAAAGGGTGGGTGCTGGGGGTTGTTGGTGAGGCAAAGAGGGAGAATGTGGGAGTTTGTTTGGTTTTGACAAAGGTGGGCTTGAATTACCCTGGAAATCATGACTCAGATGTTTTCATAGCCCCAGCTCACATTACTCCCAGGAAACTCTCTGATGCCAAAGTCACAGTTTAGTTACATCAGTGACTCACAACTGTGAAGATTCATATTTTAGCACTTGACAATCAGAGACAGGATTAAACCATTTGAAAATTAATGCTGATAAAAATTAAGAACTTAAGCTCTTCTGACCATGGGTATTCATTAGGATCCCAAATTGAGATGAATGATTTAATTGTTCTCTATCACTTATTTTGGTTAACAGTTCAGGGAAAAAATGGGCCTCTTGCTATAAGAAAGCCACCTGACAGGAGAACCTACATTAATTTTCACTTTGCCATATCTGCTAGCGTATAAGTGAAAGAGAAGTCTTATCTGTGAATACTCTGGTACCCTGGACTGCCTTTCTTCAGCTAATGGAGAGCTCATGTTTTTCCTTAAATGATGCCAAAAATCATCTGCCCTGATCGTCTTTCCAAATGAAAATGCAAAAATTGTCAGCTTTGCCAAACCTTGCAATTTTTATCATAGTTCTAGTATTATTGGATGATTTTAAAAGTTACTTTTTAGAACTGATTTTTCAAGCCTTGCAATTAAATGGCGACTTTGGTCCTCTTTTGAGCTGCTAAAAGGAATAACTTTTCTACATTTTGCAAAGGTAGCTAGAAGAAGTGAATTTGAAAGGCTTAAAAAAACCCCAAGGGAAACACTCCTCTGAGGTTTGTAATTATGTGTCTGTGTGGAACATGTCTGCTTATGCATTTGCAGAACATTGTGATTTTTAACTGAATATCCTCCTTTACTGTGCATTTTTGTGCCAGTGGCCGAAGGCATTGAATAGCAACCAACAATACTGTAACTTTCTTCAGTGGCTCTTTAGCGTGAAATAAGCTAAAGGATTCATCATTAATGCAAAACTATCTGTTTACCTGGTGTCTTGAAATAGATAAGGTACGATCCATTAGATCCATCTTTTTACCCCAAGGCATTAAGATATAACACATTTTATTAACTGGGAGAGTGTAGCACAAAGAGGCATATGGCCTTTTAGCTGGGGTGTTTTATGGTGACACACTCCAAAGGAGAAAAGAGAGCTTTGGGTTTCTCTGTGACTCTTGTTGCTTTTCCGACTGAGGCACAGGAAACTGAATGGAATAAATCTGTCTCATTTACAGTGACAGAAGTGAGGTGAATTCTCAGTAATGATAGTGATATTGAATGGAAGCAAGCAGACCCAGTTGTTCCACTGGTGGCTGTACTGGAGTGAGAGATGAAAAAAGAATAAAAAATGTCTTTAAACTGGGGGCCATTTGCATTACCTGTTCCTAATGTTGTGTGTCCCATTAGAGAGTACAAAAATCTCTGTACAGAGAAAGCTCTGGCAGCTTGTTCAGAGCAACACATCATTGTGTTTTGCATTAGTTTTGGCAAGGCAAAATGCACTAAGATCCACGAGGGCACAAGTTCAATGTGCAAGATCCTGCTTTACTGCCTGTACCTACTGCACTCAGTGCTTTCCTCCTTTCACCATGCTATGTGGTGAGGGATCAGTAATGAGACAAAACAGCAGCATAAAAATAAGCTACAGTCACACAGGCAAGATGTATAATGCCTTTTCCTTCAGGAGCTGCCTGATGTACAAGGAGCTCT
Source organism: Pitta sordida (assembly GCA_013390025.1). Classification (NCBI taxonomy): domain Eukaryota; kingdom Metazoa; phylum Chordata; class Aves; order Passeriformes; family Pittidae; genus Pitta; species Pitta sordida. The sequence continues at coordinate 323,275 of WEKX01003244.1, forward strand.
GGATGACACTTTCTAGGGGTGCAGGCCAGAGAGCCTATGCCTGCTGCTGGATACTTGAGTACCAGGGCAGTGAAATCACCAAGTGAGCATCCAGGTGTTGGAAGGATGAGCAAACAAAGATTCCCTTATCCAACAGGGGCTGTGGAAGTGAACATGGGCTGATGCTGTAGCACATGTGTTTGCCCAGTGCCACTGGTGGAGAACCCTTACCCAGCTGCTGCCTTCCTGCTCCCCAGCACTGGCTGGGGTGTGTGGGGTGACTGGGGCTAGGACAGTCCCTCTTCCCCCGAATTGTCCCTACCTCTGGTGCTGCATTGTGCCAGAGAGATATACCTTCTCTCTCCTACACAAACCTCCCTGGAGCACAGGAAGATGAGCCACAGTGAATGAGGCAGAGATTCTTGCCATGTCTGTTACTGTCCACTGGTCACTGCTGGAGACTCAAGTCCTGGACATGGGCCCATCCGCTTCTACATGCATGAGTATGTCTCAGATCTCTTGCAGATCCTCTGTTTTTCACAGTGTGAGGCTTTGTGCAGTAACTTCAGTGCGGTCAATGCCCCAAGCTGGGCTGAAACATGACAAGACAGGAGGAACACGCCATAGCAGGAGTGCGGTTGCTTCCACTGGATGTGATGTTGTGAGCCTAACAGAAGCAGGAGCCTTGAATTCACAGAAAGAATATAAAGAAGCAATGGATCCAATAGACTGGATCGGATTAAAATAGGCTTGCAGCTGGGGATGACCAAGCAAGGCATCCATATGCAGTAGTTTCTAGGGTTAGGATTGCAAGTCCCAGGGCAAAGGAGATCATGGTGGGATTCACAGTGACAAGCTTTCCCTGATGCTATGCAGTCTCACAAGACCCTGTCTCCATCACAAAGCTGGTGAAAAATTATCCCACCCACATCCTACCCCACTCCTAGTGACGTATTACCACCTTCATGCCACCTATCACACATACCTTATCACTGTTTAGGGGGCTGCACTGCAAAGTAGATCAGTAAAATCATTCCAACTAAAAATAAAAATGTTTGGTTTGTTTTTTGCTTGAATCCTAAAGCTGTGTGGCAGCACAGCAAAGGGATAATTGCAGCCTAAAGATAGGATCAAGCTCTGGGAACTAGAAGGAATCAGAGCTTTTAAAGCTGGTTGTGTCATCAAAAATAGCACATTGTGAAACTGCATCCAGGATCTACACAAAAGGGCCTGTATTTGCATCTTTACAAATTTCCATAACATAAGAAAACCCTTGATGTCAGCTGTTATCGGCAATAATGAGTGTTCTGTGCCAGACCTGCACATGCCACTTTAGAAATGTATGCCCAGGAAGGGAAGTTCTTAATTTGATTATTCAAGCAGGCTTGAGACTGGTTTGCAGTCTCTTGCATCAAGATTCCAAACATCTCCTGTCAGAATATATATCCTCACTTATGCCCCATAGCTACTGCCAACAGGATCAGAAATGCTGTTTTTAATTAAAAATGTTATTTCTAAATACAGTTTCCAATGTATATTCTTGGTGAGAAGTGCTCCTCACCTTGTGAAATTTCAGATTGCTGTAACTGCTGACCAAAAGATTGCAGGCTTTACTCTGATGTCTTATCTACACAGACTAAGAAAATGAGTTTGGGTTCCTTTGAAAGGCATTCCTGGCTGCACCAGCTCTGTGCTGCCTCAGAGTTGAAAAACTCATCCTGGCAAAAAGCTAGAAAATAAAAGGGCAGAACTCCCAACCTTTTGCCATGGCAATTTCATTTAATGTGGGCATCTACAATCCTGAATGAACTCTCTTGAAAACATTATCTACACTTCATCTATCTTCTGTGCTAGAAAACTGCCAGTCATATCCTGTAGTCCCTACCACTAGAGTGCTTATAGGAGAAGCCTAGTAGCAGATTAATCAATGGCCTCAAATGATTTTCATTGATCAGAATGAGCCATCACTCTGATCTCCAAACAAAATTCAGTCTTACTTTTTATGTATAAAACTGAACTCTTACAAAGAGGCTGTTTTGTCAAAGAACTCTTTTGATAATACAAGCTGAGTTTCTATTGAGGCTTTATTGTACACTTCTAGTAATGAATGTTTTCAAGGGGAGAAAAGCTCAGAGTCTTGACAAAGGTTATAACTTCGACCTAATAACAACCAGCCTGGTTTTCCCTGGTCCTGCATCTTGTACAGTCACTTATACCTGTTACACCTGTGGGTGAGAAATGCTACCACATTAGAGCAGTTCCGTCTTACACCCTCTTTCACTTAGTTGTCATAGGTGTAAAAAACTGTGTTTGTTTCAGGACAGTAGAGGTTCAGACCCAATATGCTCTGGACCAAAACACACAGGTGTCAGTGCTTTGTTGTATAGCCAGGTTCAAAGTACTCAAGTCCAACCAACTGAAGTTTTTCTCTATAAATTTCCCACTGTTCTGCTACTAATGCAGTAATTCCCCAACAGAGAAGCCACATAAATAAAAGTGTAAAATAAGGTCACCACTATTTTTTGCAGGCACAGCAATTCACTGCAGAATTAACTCACAGTCTCTAATTTAGTGAGTTCCATCACCAAGAAAGCTACTACTGTGTTACACCTGGGGTAATTCAGTCCAACCTCCCTGGCCTACCTTAGAGTGGAAATACCTCACAATAAAAGATTCAGTCAGGGGTCTCAACCCTCTCACTTTGCAATGAACACAAAACTGTTCAATGTGGCCAGTTGTCCTCCAGCATCTTCTGTAGCAGTCTGTGATGAGATAGGAAGGAAAGAGAAATCCTTTCACAATGAACTAGGAAATGATCACAAAGCACTTCAGCTTACCACACTCATAAATTTCAGGGGACAAATCCTCATATGCCCTCGCAATGTACACAGTGCCTGTGACTGCTTTTGCACTGTGACTGCTTACTCCCCAAGACAGCTTAAGCTCAGATGTTCATCCACATTAATGCTGCAGTGAATCTATTGACAGGCAGTAAGGCAACAGAGGCAACACCAGTTACAGCACACCTAGTTTAGCTGTCTTCTTTAGGATCGGGGAAGAACTGATAGGACAGATGAAGGAAAGGTTTATATACACAAAGCCTCAGAGAGCAAGCAAAAGTACAACAGAGTCTTCTTATCCATAAGAAGTCAAATCATCATAATAAAAATCGTTTCACTGTTTGTGACTTTACTCCAACACTTGTCACATTTGATCATTTTCTTAAAGGCCACACTCTCAATTTTCTTCTTGAAGAAGCTGAAGGAACAGCTTTCATCTGCAGAATACAGAAAGTACTCCTGTGGTTGCAGGGCAAACTGTGAGAACACAACCCACAGCACTTAAAGAGCCAGAAAGCAAATCACAACAACACATCATTGCCTGAAAATGCCATGTACTATTATAATAGTCTCATGACCCTGGAAGGCAAAACTTAGTGTCTTTTGAGTGCTTGGCATCGGCACTGCACTGGTTCCACTGCAATTTTGCTTAACACTGTGAACTTGCCTACGAGCCTTACCTCTGAGTGCTTGTGCCACCAGCACATTGCCAAACACCTTTTCCCTTTTCCACAATGCTGCTTTTCTTAGCTGATCCAGTCAGCTTGTAACTTCAAGCAGACACTAAGATACTCTCAACCACTGTAGACCTTTCCCAAGAGCGGGCTATCAATTTGCATGAAAGCAAAAAAACCAGAAGGACTCATCAGATTGTCATCACATCTGTAAAGAGCTTTTTTTTTTTTAAAAAAAAGTTTTTTTTCCTTTTCTTGTCCTTCCTTTTATTTTTCATGGAAGTTTTCCCTGAAGCCTCAGCTCTCATGCACTGTTCAGCTGCTGTTGTGTTTCTGAGAGGCCCTGTGGATTACAGGGGTCCCTTTCTTGCTGAGTCTGTCTGATACTGCTAAAAAGAGAGAAAGGTTCCAAATGTTACTGCATGCTGCATTATTTCTCCTTTTTTCATCTCTCATGTGTTTTCATTTATGTGTGCATGTTTGTTGATTTTTTTTTGAGACTCTTCTAAAAGCTTTTAACTTCTCAAGCTTTCAGTCAAGCGCAGAGCCGAACATTGTACAGATGCTCATTCTGACAGATCTTGAAGAAAAGGGACAGAGCCATTAGTAGCAAATGGGAGCCCACGTGCATGGGCATGGGGCATGCACACAGAGACACACACATGGCTATGGGAAGATTTGCAGGAGGAAGGACTACAGGATGGATCCACATAGGTTTAATTTTTTTTTTTTGTAGACATACAATGCCTTTCCTGCAACTTTGGTTTCACAGTTTGTCGCTTCTAATATCAGTAAGTGACCAGAAAAAAGAAGAATGGCAACCAAGATGTTTGATAAGAGAATATTTTGATTTCTATGCACATTTCACTAGGAACTAATCCATATGAATCCCAGCCCTTTTCTATGGGAATGGGCACTGCTGCCCATCAAATGAAATGTGGTGTATGCTTATTGTAGTAGCATTGTACTTTTCTGCCAGCATCCTGTCATTTCTTTTTCTTCCTGCTTTGCAGATGACTAGTACAAAAATCTTCAATTTAGAAACTGTCCTACATTCATCCACTGCTGCACTGTTAAATCACACATTTGATGGAAAAAGACAGTCTAAACATTCAGTTCAGTTATGAAGACTCAAACAAGAGAGCCAGCTGTTTTCATGAATCACATTTTGATAGATGATACATGCTTCAGACAAAAAAACACTCCAGCTTCCAGTGCCACAGTGCATTTGACCAGAAACAATTTTAAAAGCATATTTTTTTACTAGAGAAGTGACTCAGAATTTCAAAATATGAAATGTGTCTTGCATGATCTGCCTCTCTTCTGCAGTCTAAGGATGAACCACATCTACCCATCTTCTTTTGCTGCTAGCAGTAGTCTAAGATCTCATTCAAACACCAGTTTTAATGGAGAAACTCACACTCCTCACTGTCTCAGGTAGATTTGGTCTACGCTGCTTATTTCTTAGAACAATTCTGAAAAAAACACCATGAAAATTAACAGCTCTGCAATCTTTTCTAGGGATTTTTTTTCTTTAGTCACAAATGTCTGTTTATAATTTTTCTTCTATTGTAATCAGCCACTGTTCCTCTCAAGTTACAGAAATACCACAGGTGTAGGGAAAACAAAGTGTTCATGCAGATCCTACCACTACAATTCTTGTTTCACTGGGACAAAAGGTGGTACAATAAATGTACAAATTAGAGTCTTAATTAACCACATACATGTTTGCTCTGGAACGATTCAGAGGGGGTATCTAATTAGTAGTTTAGACATGGCAACAAATCTCTCTTATAAAATAGCATTTTTAACTCCTCTAAGCCAGTTAGGGAAACCCCTTGAGTGAAAAGTTGCTGAAACTCTTTTACAAGCCACATTCCCAACCTGACAAGGAAGGTCCAAATGGATGATGCTGATTTGATCATTTGATCATTAAGAGTGTTACTGCCAGCGGGGATATTGCACCCTTGCCTGCACTGAAAGAATCAATAGCCAAAACAGCTCTGAGGGAGACACCAATTAATCTCCCACTTATCTTCCTGTGGAGTCAGAAACTCAAGGTCCTCACTGCTACTTTGATTCCGTTTCCTCTGATTTTGTCCACTGAGTAGCTTTTAAATTCCCATTTGCAACATCAGCTGCAGGACCAGCCTGCTTGATAAACTGGCTGCTGCAGCAGTCTTCCAACACTGCCACAGCAGAGGTGAGCCCAAAGGAGTCTGACCCTGCTTGACAGTGAACCCCAGGAGCACTCAGTGCCTTAATAAATAATGCAGGGCAAGTATAGAGAAGGCATGAGATGTGGGAAATGTGATATCTCAGTTCTGAAACCCAGGTGGACCAAGTCGGCAGTCTTGGATAGAAAAAGAATAAGTGTGAGAAATCACTCATCCTTAATAAATACTAGTTTCATGGGCCTTGCTGGTTGTGAGAAGCATTCAGCTTCAGCAAGTCATTGAAAACAAAATGTGTATTTTTTCACTTGAGAGGATTTAGGATTTGATTAAGTACAAAAAGAGGGAGCTCAGCGAGTAAAAGGACTAGACTCTCACTTCAGGGAATTCAGGTCAAGCCCTCTGTGAAATGAGTTCACGTCTCAGCTCAGCATCTCCAGCAGATACTAGCTCATATCACAAAACCATTGTAAAGGATTTGGCACAGTTTGGCACATCTGAGGATTTATGTTCAGAAAGGGTGGAGGGGGAGAGGGAAGAGGTACGCAGCAGGAAAGCCCGAGAAGACAGGAAGGTTTAACCTGGAATCAGTTCTGCCAAGTGGAGACCACTGGAGTTTTATTTTACAGTTGAAATAAAATCCTTTCCCTCTTCTCTGGAGGGAGGAGAAGGACTGGGGCTCCCTGTGCTGGGTCCTCTTTCAGAGAGAAGCAGAGAAGGTCTACACACAAGAAGACAACTCAATGTAGATGAATCAACAATCACCAATGTGTTGTGGGCTGTGTCCCAGCAACGTCCAGCCAGTTGTGTGCAAGTCTTCCTGCTGCAGTATGGCTCAGAGAATGCTCTGTGGCTACCAGAGGAGCTCCCTAGGGCTCACAAAACCTAGCATACCATGGTGAAGCCACAGTTACATGCAGCACTTGGAAAAGTAAAGGTAAATCAATAAAACCTGTGAAGTGAGGGCACATAAATAAGAATATATGAATGCTGTAATGCTTTAGTTCTCAGGAACAATTAAAGCATAGCAAAAATGCCACTGTATTAGAGAGTGAGGACATTCTTCCAACTTCCCTCATCAGCATCTATCAGTATAGATGAATTCTAGGTATATTTATGGGGGACTTGGGCCAGCCTAGTTCCTCCCTCTCTCTCAGAGGTCATTTTCTCTCTCTCAACTCACAGTGAAAACATGCAAACTTTTTTTTTTTTCCATTCAGGATGATTTTTGTCAAACCTTATACCTTAGTCACTTTCAGAGCTTGATACATGTACCATCTTAAGCTTTGCTGACTATGCATCTCAATATATTCTTCTTTTGAGGACACAAAGCACAAGGATGTGTTGATTAAAAGAAAAGAAAAGTCATACACCACAAGCTCTGAGCTCCATGACCTTATAACTTTAGCTGTAAATAATTCTCTGACGTTGCAGTTGTGAACCGGATTACATGGCAGCTATAAGGACCTGCAGAGGCCCTCTAGCGGTGCATTTATTTTCCTTTTCTGCCCTGGAGGTGCTCCCACATGAAGCCCTCCTCTGCAGCACGACCTGTAAGGGAGCCAAATCACAGCGCTGACGGAAAAGAGAGATGGTAGCATGTATAAACTCAATTCTGTGTAAACCCAGATCGTGGCATGACACCGAATCAGACAGGCCTGTTACAGACTTGCTGACCTCTCAAATCAGTAGGTCTCCTGATATAAAAAGTGCCTCCAACTTGACCAAATGTGACCACATCTCCAAGTTTCGGAAAAGGATGTATTTTCCTGTCAATCTCAGTCTTCTTTGACAAGCATTCTCCCTCTTTGCCTATCCATTCTCTTCCAATATTGACCTCTATCCTCAGACAGGTTCTCCATGAAAAACATTCTCCAACTATCAGCTGCCAGAGTGTGCTGATTTTGCCAAGAATTGGGAACAAGCTATTCTGCCCTGTGGAAAAGACAGGTCTCTTAAAGGGAGATCTTCAGACAATACCAACCAGACAAAACACCATTAATAAAAGAGATGGGAACTTGATAGATAATTTTCAGTGGGTCCTTGTTACAGGTCAGCCCCTGGGTGGGACTATTTTCTGTCCCTGTTTTTGTGTAGAGCATCTGGAAAACAGTATGTATAACCAAAGCAATATATTTATCCACTACAAGCAGTAGAGAACAGACTGTAGTTTAATGTATTTACAGGCACATATAGACCAATCTGATTCATTCATCTGGTGTTTAACTTGTTACTACTTCATGATACTGGATGAACCACCAAAAATCCCCCCCTCCTCCACCTACTGCAGGCAGGTGGCATTTACCAGGACATGTACAGGAAGCAGCTTTTCCCTCCTTTACAGGGAAACTGCTCTAGGCTCTTGGAACATCTTGATTACTAGTTTTAGGAACCACAGTCAAAAACCAAGGACAAAAACCACCATTCATTGTGTGGCTGTTTCTGATCTTGTCGGGTCTATTCCAACCACAGTGAGATGTTCTCTTGCAAGTATAGCTGTAGCAGTTCAAGAAGTTACTGAGGATGGAGGCACTTCAGATGAACCTGACTCAGCTGACACTCTGAAACAGTAGTGTTAGTGCAGTTGCTTATTAAAATTCACAGGGTTTTAATGAAGAGATGGCGTGGTGATGCCTTATACTGTTTCAGGTAGCCTTGAAGGAAGATCCTTAACTATGGTCTTAGAACAAAAACCTTATCAGTTCTTGGAAGATACAGCTAGGTTGGCAGCTTAGCTTACATTTGTAGTCAAGGATGTTGTTCCCATTATACTTGAAAGAGATAGACACTGAACCTTTTTTTCCCTCCCAGGACACAAGCATTTCTGGAGCACTTACAGTAAACATAAAGAGAGCCAATAAAATTGGAATCCTGGAATGAGGATCAATGGTCTATCCAGCCTAGGATATTGTTACATTATCAGTCAATCAGCCAAACCATTTAAACTAGGAAGGTAAAATCTTTTCTAGATAAACCCTAAAGATTTGTGCAGCACCTTGCACAATGTTTGGAGCCACTAGAGTTATCAAACTATGAATAAGAATTATAGCAGAAGGCAGCAGTCACGAGACTGTGTGTGAGGTAGTGTCAGTGCCCAGAGTGCACCTCTAAGAAGCTTTTTGGCAGGGTGGGGCTGTAAGATCAAAAGAAACAACACAAATACATTGCAAATAACGTCGCCATTGAAGACAGCATGTGAGTGCTGAAGAAATGCTGCGCTCCTGGTACCATCAAGTCTTAAATTCCATGTCCTTGACAATTTGCTTGGAGTATACCAAAAGATGGATAACACAGGGAGGGAGTGGAACCTACATGGATTTCAGAAGTGCTCCATGCTTTTCCATGAATGAATCATTACTGATGACCAACACATGGAGGGGGGTGGCCAAGGGCCCCCAAGGTCGTCTGACACTCAAGGAACAACATTATGAAAGCAGACATCTTATAAATAATTATAAAAAAAATCTGTTCCATTCTTTTGCACCGACCCCAGGTGGGCAATCCAGCCCCTTAAAGATGGTCTTTCTCTGCTCAGTCAAAAATGGTATGAAAATTAAGCATTTCACAAAGAATGTGTGAACTTTTGCAAAATACATTTTTTTCAAGCCCAACCCAGAATAAAAAGCCTTACAAAATCTTTGTGTATCTAAGCTTCATGTCCCCTGCCAGCCCTTATTATGATTCAGAAAGGCCATTACATCTTTTATATTTTGTCTTCTACAACTTCTTCTGAATTAACTGATTTTTGAGAAAGGAGTAAAAGGGAAAACCACACAGTACAAATTACAACATGGCAAGAAGCTTTGCTGTCAACAGACTTTTAACATCAGTTGTAACTTCTACCAAACAGGCTGTGATGGTCTACACCTAGTTGGAAGATCTAACTCTCTGTGTTTTGCATATACAATAAAAAAAAATTTAGTACACCTCTGTCATTCTGCCAAAAACAGACATCAAATATATGCATTATGTAAAAAGATATGTATTCTCTCAAGGAAAATGGGTATTCCAGTAGTTTATGTATCTCTTGCTAAAAGTACCTAACATACTGTTTTATATTAGTATTTTTCTTATTTTTTATATGGAAGATTTGGCTTGTACACCCTTTTTCTAACCAAACTTTCTCCAGTTACCTCTCTTGCATTTCTTGTGCTCTTTCTGCACAAGAATGGAGCTGAATGGAACTGAATCCAGGCCATGAAATTCTTGCCTCTTCCTGGGTCCCATACTACTACTCATGGGGCAGTGCTGCATGGCCTCTAGCAAATAAAAATACAGAATTTGCAGTCACAAGGTGCCCTATCTCAAACCACAAATGCAGCACTGTTTGGCTCTAGCTCCAGGGAAGCAGTTTGCAGAAAAGTGGCCTTGGGGATTAAAATCAGGGCTGGTTAACCGCAAACAGGATTCTCTCCTGCTTCAGATTAGACTCTTGGTCTTTGAGACAACAGAAGATGCTAAACCTGTAGAAATGCAGGGCACTTATTTTAATCAATTCCTTATTCTTTGGTCCTCACTGGATATAACTACATACAAGCAAAATGCAGCGATATGCAGAGATAACTGTACTGCATTTAAACATGTTAACTCAGTGGCTGTGTAAGCACAGCAGCACGCAGCTCAGCGCAGGGCTAATTTATCCTGCTGCTTGTTTAACGCCAGTTTGTATAATTCCACAGTGATTTGCAGTAGCCATACCCAATTTCCACATCAGTTGCAGCTGAGTATAGTCTTCTCTTCTCACCTGTAATTGAGTTACATACCCTCCTTGTGCACTTGCAGCTTTAATGGCTGTGATCTATAAAAATGACTCAGGCTGGATAGGGAAGGTGATTAAAATTTGTGTTCTTTGAGTGGTCTAGGACCTGTCCGTAAAGGAAAGATATAACATCAACATGAATCTAATTAGCAAGTAAAAGTGTTGTCTGTCAATTACTAAAGGGAAGGCCTGCGTTTAATTTTGTGCCAGTGTGGATGTATCCGCACTATCCAGCCCTGACACCAGAGGGATTCTGTTCTGCATGGTATTGTGTACCACTCCCACACCAGGTCAGCAGAAGCCAGAGCATAAACCACTCACTGAGTGTTTTATTCCTCTGGCCTTACTAGTAATTAAAGCCTCTTTGGGAGTCAAATCCTGAAATCCTCCTTGCATTTCTTACACAAATCCCCCCCACACTCATGCCTTCAACATCCATATCCTTACTCCTGTGTGTAGTTTCTCAAAGGTCCTCAGACAAGAAGGTGCTGCTAAGTATTGTTCTTTGAGTTACAAAAGAAAGGTAAAAAAAGTAATTCTGTCTGTCAGAAGAACCCAGGAACACAACACTGTGAAAGGCTGTGTGTCTCAGCAGCCTAAGTCTGCTGTTTACAGCACTGATCTTACTGTACCCACCATAGGAATAGAAAAGTATGGGTGGGAAGGGCAATATCTTGTAAAGAGAATGGTTACTACAAAAATAATGAGGAAGTGCAAACTGACTCAGATGGGAAAGTCAAAACAAGGCAGCATTCAGCAGGGGAAAGCCACTACTGAGCCCCATCAAGCAACTCACACAACCACATGTCAGAGCCAGAGGCAACTCCATGGCCCCCAACACAACCGACTGCCTCAGGACTCATACAAGGAGCCAGATGCTCGGTCTGGGAATCGCTTTTCCACAGGCCGACATAAAGATCCCAGAACTGTCATTTTGAGAAGAGGAAGAGCAAGTACAACATGGTGACATAAAAATAAGGTATAACTGGACTGTATTTTGTGTTGTTTGGTAGGTTTTTATAGAACTGAACTATAAATAAGAAGCTTATTTCTGACATACTTTTGCTTTTCTGGATGACTGGCTTTGCTTATAAAAAGAAATGTCTACATTCTCTTTATGAATACTAAGAATGGCTCCCAATTACATCTTTCCCAGCACTACTGCCTCAGGCTTGGGAACCCAAAGAAGCCAGCTCCAAATGCTCCTTTGGAAAACAAACCCTCAGATCACAGGCTGATTAGGCAAACAAACCCCTCCCTGTCCCGCCAAGGAGATAGGCCAAGAGAAGAAACATTTACCTAGCTCTCCGCCCTGTACTTCTTAGATAAGAGCCAGAGCCATTCTTCATTTCAGTAATCAAGAATGCAGCCAATGACAATTGCGAAATCTAACTCAAAGGCAATATCCATCCTTGGAGGCACATCCATCTGGGAAAAGCAAACTTTGAACTGTAGAGTCACAAATACCAACTTGTTTACCACCAAAAAACCCGTAACAGAATGATCAAGTCTAATTGCCTTGCCTTGAGATTTTAAAAGGATCACAATTTAAAGGAGAGTGCCTAAAGTTTAACCTCACAAATGACTAATTTTTTGAAGTTGTGTGTCTCCACTTTTTTCTTTTCCATTTTTCCATTGCCATTGTAAAATGCACAACAAATAGTCCCAAGCATCTGCAGTCCTGGGATCTGCATCAAAAAATAGGAAATCTAGGCAACTTAATCTATACATCATGATATTTAGTCTTTAGATACCTAAGCTTCAATATTGGGAAGCAGCTGCAGTGTGTTCGCTTCAGCTTTGTTGGGTCATTTTTGCCTTGGTAACTTCATGCTGCTGCTCAGCATTCCAGTTCAGTGGGAAGAAATGCAGAGTATCTTGCAAGAATGCAGGAGGCATCACGTTTGGCATTTGGGAAAAATTTATTCATGTGCCACACTTGGGTTAAAAGGATTGCTTCCTCAATAATGGATCAACCTGGCCAATCTTCTTTGCATGAAGTAAAATGTTGCTTTCCCATAGTTACACCAAGTAATTTGTTGTTTTGTAAGAATACATCTGGTGTATATAGTATATTATACCAGACCGTAAGTAGAACTGCGCAAAAGGGGATCTGAGGAGATGACACCCTTCAGGAACTCCATCCAGCAGGTGGTACGACTGCCAGTGTTCTTTGCTCCAAGTCCCACAAGAGGAAAAGATAGATCCTTGTGTCCAAAATAGAAATATTCATCCTAGAAACAAAAAGTGCTTGTGCTTTGGTATCCCCACAAGGATCCCCTCAAGTGACTGTAGCAGCAGGCTGAATCAGACTAGATCAGAGCTGATTCTGTGATGTGGCAGTAGTGACAGCGCTGCCTGCTCAGGGCCAGTCACAGGGGGATGCACACTGCCAAGCTGGACTGTGTGGCTGCATATTGAAATGGGGGATGGCATTGTTGTATGTTTTTCACCAGAGCAGACAGACAGACAGAGGGGAAACATCCCTGGCCATCACTGAATTTAACTGGATCTGTGAGTGTGCTTGGTGGGAGTAGTGACTGTCAGTTTTTCTGTGCCGTTGCAATGCCCGGACCTACAGGCTGATCTATATGGGAGAAAACTCAAAGCAACTACAGCAGTCAAGCTGAAAAACGGTGAAAGAGAAGTAGTTACTGGCAAATATTATGTGTCAATCCATCATGACATGGAATAAATGTTATTACTATAATCACAATAAGAATGACAAGTGTAATGATTATCTTTTCTGTTGCTATGCCTTGTAATGTCCTTCACACTAACACATCATCCATAATTCTTGGTATTGCAAAACCATACAATTCACCTTTCCATACCAAGATGAAGCAGGACAGTTGTGAAATTGATCTTAATCTGAACTTCCAATGAACCACCTACACAAACTCCTAATATTCTCTGGCTCTTAAAAATGTAACACCAACACCAATTCTGGTTTCAATGTCAGACACAGCTTCAGAAACTCCAGGCAGGTGCTCTGACATTTTGGGGTTTTTCATTGTTTCACTCATGATTTTTCCTATGGTAGCTGCAGTAAATCTCCATAAAAACTGCATCTTTCATTGCAGTCGTATCCCACTCATTTATTGTGATACCATTCATACATGGTATCAAATGCCTAAGAAACACCGTAGGACCTAAACACTTGTTCTAGACAGACTTTTTACAGGTAAACTTAAAGATACTTAAGAAGGTCTTAAAGATATTTTAAGAAGGTCTTTCTCTCTTTTGCTGAATTTACCTATCTGACACAGATGAGACTAAATGTGTGTGTGTATTTCAAACTCATGATACCTTCAATACTATTTTATGCAGCACCAACCAGGTTTAAGGGTCAATAGAGAACAAAAAGACTGAGAGGAAATCACAGTAATAAAATATTGATCCTAGAGTGTGGGAAGTGTCAACACACAGACAGCGGAGGATTAATACTAGGAAAGAAGCTGCTTTATCTGTGTTCACTATATTACATAGCCATATCTGATGACTCAAATCAACTCGAACTTCTCTGTGTGGGTGTCACACAGAGAGGTATTTGAATATGCCAGTCTACAGATGCAGGGAATTTGCCTGCAACACCGTCGCCTTTCCTTGTTATGAATGTGTTGAATGACCTGTGTTGGCAGAGTGTAGGGGGAGAGAGAGTGCTCCAACTAAAGGTCAGAAGCCCAAAGGGTTTTGTCTCCATCTCTGGTGGGTCAGCTACAGCAGTAATTGCATCCCATTACCCATGTGCCTCTCCTGTCAAAGGTCACAGCCCCCCTCCCAAGGATGTCAGTGGTTTGCACTTAGGAACAGGTGCTGTAATATTTATGTAATGCACCCTTGGTTCTGCTTTAGGCTAACAACCAGGCTGTGAATTAGACTGAGGAGCAAGCCCTGTTCCTCCTCTGGGTCATAATGTCCAGCAGACAGACAGGAAGGGAAAGGTAACAACACTTTCCCCCCTGACAACTGACTCAGTTTGGGCGTGTCAATCTGGGCCTTTGGCACTATATAAGGGGCATTTACACCACAGAGTTTTACTGATAATGACAGTATATTGAGGCAAGTATTTCAGCTGGGGTAGCAGTTTATTAACTGCTTATGCTGGCCTTGGTGTATTGCTGTATACAAACACCAACTAACCACTGGAGTTCGTCCAGGAACCTCAATATTCTTTAATCTTGGAAAAAAAATTAAGGAAAGGGAGCAAAAGAACATTTTCAAAACTGTGATGTAAATTGATGAAAAATTCTGAAAGAGAAACAAGTCTTGCCATTGTCCCAAAATGTACTCAAGATTTACTATTTAAACTCAATTATTTGGAGACCTTCACTCCTGCTTTTTGAATGCTGGGAACCATAGAAATGTACTTCACTATTTTTAACTTTTTAGATAACCTGGGATCTCTGAGCAATATAGACTTTCTTCTGCCTCTAGCATCATACATGGAAGATTCACAACTCTCTCCTTGTGTTTTCTATAGTTATTTTGTCCCTATTCCAGAAGGAACTGTATAAGTGGAATGGATAAAGGTAGGCTACATGGATATCCCCACCCCCACCCCAAAAAAAATTATCAAAAAAATTATGTGGTTTGTGCCTAGACTTATACACGGCATGAAACCAGCCTCATCTAAATAAGCAGGAGTCTTTGTACTTCAATAGAACCAGAATTTAATGCAGAAAATTTTACTTCTCTAACTTTACAGCATTAGAGCGTTCAATTAGATCACATCCTATATGCAGAAACATAAATATTATATAATCAGATGAAATCATCCTATAGGATTGTAACAGACTGTGTTTAATACCCCCTAAATTTCCTTTAGCCCCCAATGACTGCGTTCGTTTTCATTGACTTTCCTGGGTCACAATCATACTGAAAGAAGCCAAATTAATTTATTTAAAGACTCAGCAATCAATGTGTATGAGACATAGAGCTGTATATTATCTGAGCTATTGTTCCTAAATATCTCCCATTTCCATCCATGTTTTTAAAAGGATGTTACAACAACACCACTTCAGTGTTCAATATTGAAAACACACTTGCGGTTTTCATCTCTTGAATATTCTTAGCAATGAAAGCTGGAAAATTCAGCTGTAATCACTGGGCTTAATTATGTCACTGATGGGCTGCATCCCTGACTTGTGTCAGAATGTAACATAAGTCTCAAATCCAGGCAATGGTATTCAATTATATGTTGGGGTTGAGCAGAGGGGAGTTTAGAAAACAGGCTGTGGTGAACAAAAAATATAATAAAGGACGAAGAAGAGACAAGTATTTTGTGCAGGAGATGAACTGCCTGCAGACCATAGATTGGTGTTAAATCCTGAACTTTAGTGAGTGGGTGACGAGCTGGGTTCATCTAACACCAACACACATGATATAGCTGTAGGGTATTTCACCCTGGTTAAATACCAGATGAATTAAAGGCTGTTGCCAGCAGCTGTGATGAATGTCACTGGGATGCTGTCTGATTGCTCTCTGGGTCTTATGAGTGAAGTATGTCGTCTCCTTCTTTGTTAAGGTCAGCATGTATTTCTAATGGTTCATATGCAGGGCTTTGCTGAAGGCATCAGTGAGAACACAGGTGCGGGAAAATGTCTCTTTCATGCAGCACAGACTGAAACAAGTGGGACTGAATAGTGTCATGAGGAACTTTTGCATCAACATGTTTGCAGTGTAAAAACAAGACTCACAGATCAGGACATACACTGACAGGCATTTGTGGATGGGACAAACTTATTGCCAAAGAAGAGGCTTTTTTATTTAACTTGAATAAACATATAATTTTCCTTGAGTTATCTGATTCTGAAATTCAGCCAGACTTGCACAACTTTTATATAAAGGTGTCATCTTTATGACATCTTTTTCAAAGAGCCAGACAAAAACTGAAGGAGCCCAAGGTGAAGATGCCTGAGTTGCATATCATAACTCCAAAAGTGTCTGTGCCACGTGTTGATCTGAACATGAATATTACCAAAGTAAAGCATGACATGGATGTTTCCATGCCCACTACAGGAGTTGATTTGAAGGGTCTTGAACTGAAGCCCTAAGGTTTCTTTGATTTCACTCTATAAAAATCCTACTATTTTAAGTAAAAAAAAAGACACACTTCTAATCCTGTGTTCAGTTTTGGTTCCCTCACTACAAGTAAGATATTGAGGTGCTGGAGCATGTCCAGAGAAGGGCCATGGAACATTTGAAGGCTCTGGAGCACAAGTCTTATGAGGAGCAACTGGGGGAGCTGGAGTTGTTTAGACTGGAGAAATGCAAACTCAGGGAGGACCTTACTGCTCTATACAACTACCTGAAAGGAGGTTTTAGCAAGGTGGGAATCTGTTATCTCCCAGATATCAAGTCATAGGACAAGTGTAAAAGTCCTCAAGTTGTACCAAGGGAAGTTTAGATTGAATATTAGGAAAAATTTTTTCACTGAAAGGGTTGCCAAGCATTGGAACAGACTGCCCAGAAAGTGGTGGAGTCACCATCCCTGGTATTTAAATGATGTATAGGTGTGTCACTTGGGGACATGGTTTAGTGGTGGACTAGGCACTACTATGGATTGATGGTTGTACTTCATGACCTCAAAGGTCTTTTCCAACCTGAACAATTCTGTGGCTTGATGATTCTCCTTCTTTCCAACTGCCTACATCAAAGGAAGAAAACATTAACAGAAAGAAAACAGAAGTAGCCCTGTAACTCACTGAAGTTTGAACAAGTTACAGGGAAAAGGTTGGATTTGATGATTGTTATGGTTTAGAGTTTTTTTGCTGCTCTGGCAGTGAGGGGGTTAACAACTTAGCTCTCAGCTCAGTCGCTGCCATGGCATTCAAGGTTATAGAGATAGAGAGGTCTCTGTGAATAACAGCAAGATGTAGGGGCCGGTACAGAACCTGTGTCAGGAGGCTGAGAGATCGAAGGCCCCAGGCCCATGAGAGAAGGGGTAGAAATGTTCTTCCAGGCATCCCNTTCCTCTAGGAGAGGTTGTGGTGAATCTCTGGCATCCAGCCAGGGTCAAACCACGACAATGATCTTAAAGGTCTTTTCCAACCTTAAGAATTCTATGATTCTATGTTTTAAAAAATCTCAAACTTAAAAAGGACTGATATTTACCTATTTTCTAGGCTTTGAGACAGTGATCCAGAGTAGGCATTATGAGATTTTTTACCTAAATTAACCTCATTGCTCCTATTCCTCTGTTCTTCTTTTGAACAGAATAAAGTAAAGGTTGGCTTTCACAGTAATGTGAAATTTCAGGTCACTCACTTTCCTAACTATTATTAGCTATTCCTCCTTCAGTCTGCCTCTACTGAATACCGGAGGAATACAGCTATACCTCCTCCATCGCGAGGAAAGGGACAGGCCAGTGCCATGGCAAAAGCCTAACCTCGCAAAGAACTGCAGGTTGTTAATATGTTTGCAGGCCACGTCCATTGCTCCAACCCCGGAACTCCACAGGGCTGCGGACAATTCTCTGCTCCTTCCCCTTGTCTCTCTCGGCACAAGTGAGCAAAGGGAACCGTTTCTGAGCAGCTCCTGGAGCTTGCATTGACTGAATGAACTCACTCATACCATCCATTGTGAACAAAGTGATGGGAATCTGACCTCATCCAGCAGAGGCCTACTAGGCAAACTCTGTTGATTAGCTCAATAAGATGAACACATTTCTGGATTTACTTAGCTTTCCATGAGTCAGTTTTGCTACACATATGCATGAATTCTGACACTCTCACACATGCTCTCCATGCTCAGATCACACTGTTCCACTTGTGCCCCAGTGTCTGAGACATGTTGAAAAGATGCTTCTTTGGATATACGCAGTGATCACTCATCTGCCCAACTGGCAATTGATTACTGCCAAAAGTTGGGACTGTCCTTTCTACAAGATGGTTAATGTTGCCATTTGGACATTATGAGCATAAGCATAAGTCCCTTTACCCTCCTTTTGTCTTAGCACTAAGTTTCTCTAATGTCAGAAAGACAGAATGGATGTTTATGTGCAGCCTTCTGAGTTGTAGGTAGCATGGCTGACATGATAGAGTTAGGCTTAACTCTCAGGTACTTGAGAAAAACCCACCCGACCATTCAAACTAGTAATGCATATAATTATGTTTGTATTTATAGGAGGACACACTCTTTACAAGACAGGTATGGTTTTGTACCAGCTGCTCTGCACATCAGATCCAGTCTGATGTAAGCCAGTCTAATTCATTAGAGCACAAAAAAATTTAGGAAAAAACCAGGACAGTTTTCTATTGTTACAGAGAAAAAAACTGGCTCATTGGAGAACCCAATGACAGCGATGACTGGAATGAGGGAGGGACATGGACCATGAGAAGTAGTAAGAAAAGAGTAGGGGTTGTCTAGATACTCTATCATGGAAGCCACTCTGGGGCTTCAGCATGATACTGAAGTACCACAATGAATATATAGCAGGAGGTGGCCAGCTCAAAACCAAATAATCTCTTTTTGAAGTAATGACACAGAAGATTTTTGCGAAACCTGTTCTGTCATTTTACCGAATATTTACTAAAAAAAAAAAGGCATCAATTATTAATTATGAAGACATTTTGTAAGCTCAAGTGAATGTGAGAAATGTGTAACAGAAGATATTCCACCCTGAGCAAATACATAACTAGGGAAACCTCACTTAGCACGAGTGATCTCTCCCACACAATGCCTCTTGCCACAGGTGTCTTTGTCCCCTTCTCTGTTCTTCCCTCCCACCATGGAATAAAGGTGAAAGCTTCACAGCCTTTCCACTTCATCATAGTTTGTGTTGCAGTAAAAGCAGAACTTGAGGTAAAGATAGATAAGTCACTAATAAACTTACTCTCATTAATTCTGCAAGACTCACATTTGACAAATATCGCCAGGGTCAATCAAAGCAAAGGATTTTTGCAATGGTGTGAAGATAGATGTGTTCCACAAACCACGACTGGGCTCAAGAAACCAATTTCCACCTTCCCAACTCCAGTAAAACTTCCACCAGTACTCAGTGAACAGATAATGAACCATATTATGCTTAAGGAGGAGACAAAATTCATGCCACTTGACTGGGTTTCAGGTGCTTCCTGTGCAGAACTGTTTCCATGACAATTTACAGTCCTGGTGAGATTTTTGCCCTGCTTCTACAAGCATACAGGCCAGAAATGGGGCTGACAGTCATTGCAGCAACTGCCTTGATTTCCAATCATACCAGTTCCTCCCTCCCGTAAGGGAGGCAGTTACTGAAAGCAACAGAAAATTCCAAGCTGATTCCTTACCATTCCAGTAGCTCTGTGTGGGACTGACTCAGCTACATTTAAAACCAGATTTTGGTGAAGTGAAAGAATAATGGCAGTTACAGGACTTGACTTTTCATGTAATTCTCTGCATTAAACTGCTCATTTACACTTTGAAGAATATTGACTCAGAATGCTGAAAGAAAATTACTAAGCACCCATTTTTCTTCATCTTCACAGCACATAATTATTCTATTACTTGTTGACTTGTAGGACAGTACTGACTTAAATTACCTTCCTTCATGCTTGTCACCTATTTCTTGATCTTCCCCTATTCTTTCCCATTTACTCTCTTACCAGAAGAGGTGGGCTGGCACTCAACACACTGAAATGAGACTCCAGGAGAGCTGATGTACAAGCAAGGACTCCTATGTGTCACCTACAAATCAAGATAAAAACTCCAATCAAAGAAGAGAATAGATGGTCAATAGGTCAATAGATAGGTCAATAGTGTCTTAAATCACTGTAAATAAATGCATTAGAGCCCACCTCTCAAAAGTTCTCAAACTTTTCCCATATCCTCTCTTTTCTTAACAGCTTCACTGCCTTCAAGTTATGTCACTTTCAATTTTTGTTTCCAAGTGAAGGCCATGATTCCGTTAACAGAAAATGCAAACATTTTTGCTTTAAATATTTGTCTAGTTAGTGAATGCCTTCAGTAGTTTCTATGAATTTGAAAGCATGTGATTTCCTTTTCAGTGTTTAAAATGTGTTTTTCCAGTTGACTCTTATAGCACACTGAAAACCACAACATTGCCAAGGTTCATGATTTCACAAGTGACTCCTGATTTTTGATTACTAAATTTTTGCATGCCCAGATGTGGAAATGGGGACTGGTTCCTCAAAGCTGCTTATGCACTGTAGCTCTGAGAAGAACCATGAGCTACTCAAATCCTGTCGTCTGCCATGTCCCACTCTCAATCCTGACATCCACCCAGAATACCCTCAGCCTACAGATATATAACAAGTATGTTATTAATACACATGCTTAAGGACAGAGTTTATTGGATCAGGAGCTGAATTCCTTGTTTTGGCAGAATCAAACTGACACTGTGCCAAGGTAAGAACATGCACACACATTGTCCACTATAGGGTGTTCTCAAAGCAGCATTGTTAAGTGTCTGCTTTTTCTGTGACTAAGCTGGAGGGGCTCTCTAACTATGAGTTATACAAACGAAAGAACAACTCATGAGGATGACCACAGGGTACTAACAAGTACCTGAAATGATTTGGAAAGAAGGTATATGGCGTGTGTGAGTTACCAGAGATTTCATACAAAATGATCCAACATAAGAAATTCGATGCTTGCCTTCCTCCTGTGAGTTCTGTTTTGTACAAAAATATTCTTGCATTAGAAGCAAACCAATGTTGCAGTGAAAAATTTGCAAGTTATTCTCATCATGCTAGCTTTTAATTTACCTTTATTTCTTTGCCTTCAATGTGCAAAAAAATTGAAAAAGAATTACTGAAGAAGAAGGAAAAGGTGAGAAAAATGAACATCCGTGCTACAAAAATATCTACAAGTACCAAAGTTTTGAAGTTGAAGAGTAAGACAAAAACACTGGCACTGCAAAGCATCACAGTGGTGGTGCAAGAGGCTGGAAAATCAAAATATATTTGAACTGGTGAAAGCAAAGAGAGGGAAATTTCTTTCTGAGTTGAACGCTTGCTTCACACTACTGATGGTTGTTTCTTCCTGAAAGCAGTTTGCTAAAATGGTGATGGGATGAGATACCCAGGAGAACAACAGTGAAATTCCAAAGGACACAGGATTGAATTTTGCATTGCATCCATTGTTGCTTTGATTTCATTCTACTGAAGGTATTACGTATATAAAACCTTCATTAATTCAGCAGAGCAAAGCTGCAATGGAACTGTGTCCTTCCAAAAATTTGGTTCTTAAAAGAAATGAAACTTAGAGACTGCCAGGGCAGTAGGAGTCCCCAGTCAAAGAGGTAGGATAAACCACCTCTTTCCTTATTGCCACTGAGGAACTTGAATTTTCTTACTTTTGAAGAGGAACTAGCTCTCTGAAGTAGGTGATGGCAGTGAATCAGCACATTTACTAGACAAGACAAAAAAGAGGACCTTTGCCTTTGCTGTCTGACTCCAAATTCTTGAGACAATTACTGCAGTTTGCCATTTGTATAGAGAAAGTGTGGCCAGGAAGAAAAAGACTTCCTCTCCTGAGGACACCTGTTTTGAGAAGCTCTGATAAATTGAATATGCATAGCACAGAAGAGGCACTTGCAAAGTGTTAAGTCAAGCACCTAACAAGTAACAAGGGAGGTGGGAAGAGGCAAAACGGAAGGATGCAAGACAGACAGACTATAGGCATACACAGAATGACACAATTAATATGTACATCAATATTTAAGCTATTTGATTTTTTCCCATTAGAAAGATTTCACAGTTTCCACAGCCAAGAAATGACTTTGATTAATCTTTCCATCTTTCCAACTAAATTGACTGAAATGAGAAAATGCTACATATTAGTCTTACAAGTTTTTATTTTAACTGAGAAAATTTAATTTCAATTCTAAAATTTTTACATTTCTCACTTATTCAAATCTGTGACTTTTCAGAACTTGTTCTTTAACAGTATCACATTATGATTATCTTACATCCATGAAGGAGTCATTCTAGAATGGCAATCTTTTCAGTTAAATAAAAATTCAACTTGCTGAACAATTCAAATATCTTTCCTCTGACAGCTGCACTTGGTTCCCAAGACCTATGAAAAAGCAGGAACGTCCATAACATACCTTAGGTTTATTGTATTATCATAAAACTTTAAGCATATCTCCCTGATTTTGTGACTACTAAGAATGGATGCTGAAATGTTTTGAGCAGAACCACATAGAAGATTGTTGTAAATACAGGCAAATCTCATGTTTGAGGTGCTCTAATAACTTGCCATCACCTGAAAGTAGAGATCTGCTTCCCCCCTGCTCCATCACTACCAATACATCCCAACGCCGTGTCATCTCTTGTAGCCTTACACTCCCGCACCATGGTAGCAGCTCTGGAGCTAATTTGAGTTACAAATTCAGCACTTAACTATTCATACTTTTGCTACATAATGATCTGTTGGCTCAGCGATTACAGCCATTGCAGTATGGGATCAGAAGAGCATCAGAGATGATGCAGGGTGGAAAGGGTGATATAGGTCAGCTTCAGTGGTATTATATAACTTACAAATTAAAATGTCCTTTACAGGCTTTTGCTATCCTTAACATGTGGCTTTAACACATAATTTTTGCTGTCTTTAGTTGCTAAGAGAGAACTCAGCTCTGGAGCTGTTTTTCTTTTGTCTGATGTACTCAACACCTTCACTAGTCTTAGTGGGAGCAGAGGGAAGTCAGTGCTGGCAAGGACTCTGAGATCGCATGAGCAAAATGTCTGTCCTGACAGCTAAGAGGGAAGCCACTGACAGAAGTGCACTGTTCAGTGCCTTCTAAGCCCATCCGTGTCATTTGTCCCACACTTTTATATGTGTCACATTTGCTTGTTGTTTAAAAGAATTATACCCATGGTTATCTCAAGCATGGATATGATTGGTTTCTGTTAGTAGCATGTTTACACTTTGCTAGAGGAACCTCAGCCCAACTGGGGCTTATTGTTGACTTCTCTTAGGCACAGCAGGTAGGCCAAAATCTTCACACATAACACCTATATTTAGCACCAAATTGACATGGAGGACTACATGA
Source organism: Pitta sordida (assembly GCA_013390025.1). Classification (NCBI taxonomy): domain Eukaryota; kingdom Metazoa; phylum Chordata; class Aves; order Passeriformes; family Pittidae; genus Pitta; species Pitta sordida. Next base: position 346,698 of record WEKX01003244.1, read on the forward strand.
CAGCAGGACAGCACTAGAAACTTCTGCTGTTAAAGCAGTGTGTAGCACAGAGTTGGTTAGAGGTGTGATTTTAGTGCAGCATCACTAATGTCAGCAAGAGTGCTAGCACAGACACAGTTAAAGAACTACCTCTTGCCTGTAAAAGCATCTTTCATTCAGGTAACTACTACAAAACGTAGCCAAAAAAGGGTGTTTTGCTTATAAAAGTTGGGGTGGTCATCAATAGTGATCTAAACCAAGTGGGTGCACAGCTGTCATCACATCATATCACAGAGGTGCATGCCTTGGACCAGTTCATACTGCAGGGGAAAGAACAGGAGGTACAACACATTGTTTGTCCAGCCTGCAAAGCTACTCCTAGCCAAAGCTGCATCTTCCAGGGGGAAAGGCAACAGTAGGACTACACCAGAACCAGGTTCATGCAGGAAGCTGGGCTTTAGTCTTGATGTCTTGTCTTTACCAGAATGCCACAGAGCTCAAGTAGTGGAGCACTTGTGAAAGTTTTAGATGCTAAAATCACAATATTTCATGGCAAGTTTTTGGCACCATGTTTGATATACGTATATGTTCTGAATAGCTGGACTCCTAAGTTTGTCCACACAGAGACTGTCTGAGATAAAGGATCTTCATGATAGCTCAAGAAATAAATAGGATGAATAGGATGAGGCATGAACCCTACTCCATGTTAGTGTGTGCATGAGTGTGTGTGTGTCAGAGAGAGAGAGAGAGAGAGGGAGGGAGGAAGGGAGAGGAGGAGAGAGATCTCCTTTTCCTCCTAAGTGTGAAGGAAAGCTACCAACCTACCACTTCACATAAACATCACGTTAAGCCCTACTGCTGTCAGGGCTAATTGAAATTTACAGGATTGGTACTTGCAGTATTAACCCAGGAACTGTCAAGCTTCATTATTTCCAGTGGAGTCTGACAGTCTTGTCTTAACATTATGAAGTGTCAGTCTCTTTTCCCTTGATGACAGAGAAATAACATCTGCATTTCCCCACCCAATAAGGCTAAAAGGGTATGAAAACTACTGTTATGGTCAGTATTTCAGTGTTTTCAGGATCATAATGGTCAAGCCAGTTCTGTTGTCACAAATACAAAGGAAAAAAAAAGTAACTCTCTTTACTTTAAATCTTTATCTTTCTCTATTGAGCCAAACTAATACTACAATTTCATCTTAGCAGAAACACTACTACAGTGAAGACTTTTGATCAAAACATTACCTAGAAAAGTCTTTTCCTCCTTTGTTTATGACTGACTGAAAGGACGAGGGTTGCAAAAGGCAGACAGGGAAAAGCAGTGTTTTGTCTGCAGAGAGCTGTGTTCAACTAAAAGCTTGGGCATGAAGTAGAGGCTGCATCCAGTACAAGCCTCCTCTATAGTATCAGGTTCTGAAGCGCTGTCCACAGCGATGAATTTAATGTCTTAAAATAGGACAAGCCCCCTATATTAACGAGTAGAAGTTCCCCCGCACTGTTCTTAACCATGTTCTATTAGAGCCATCACTGGTCGTTTCACCAGCATCAGTGATACCCCTGCCTTACTGAGGTGTTTATAGGATATTCCTTGGTAAAATGGAGTGAATACATGTCTATATAAGAAAAAAAACAAAGAAAAAGCCTCAAATAAAACAAAAACTCACATGCACAACCCCGCCAGTCCAAACAAAACCAAAAAAACCCACCAGAAAACCCACAAAACCAAAAAATTCAAAACTCTAAGAAAAAGAATCCAACAAAAAACCCCAACCAAAAACGCAACCTCACAAAAAAATCCCGTAGAACTATTCATTCAAGAACTTTCAAACTAACTTTCTGACATTTCACTTAAAATTACACTGTCAGCAGCTCCAGATGGACTGTCCAGGGTCTCTGGGGCCAGCATGAATGGACAAATCCATTTTTGCAGAAAGAAATAATTGGAGGCAGCATTACATATGCAACTAATTTTATAGCAGTTGCCACAAAAATCTTGCTGCAGGAGTCAAGAAAATCTATCTAAAATGAAAGAAGTAGCAGCTGTATTTTCTCATTTGGAATCGAAATGCTAAGACATTGCTTCTAGAAACCCATGCAAAGATTTGACCCACAGGAGTAAAAAAAACCCACAAGATTCCACTTCTCACCAGTGATGCATGCAACACAGACAGCCAAGTAATGCAGCAATATACATAGTAACACTGCAAGCCAGTTAAGCCAAAACAAGGGAAAACGTACCAAATCTGAACAAATTGCCCTCTACAAACAGTCTGAACCTAGTGGTTTCATCAAAGATATTTCCTTCTCTCATCATCCTTCCTGCAGTTGCTTGTCTCAGCTTCTTTTTATCCTAATGTCAAGTTGAAGTTGAGCGTGTGAGCCTTAAAACAGCGGAGGACTTTGATTTAGCTTGGTGGAGTCAGAGTTGATTCCACAAGTAATGCTTACCTGTAACTGACATGACACTCACAAGAGAAGAGGAAACCAAAAGACTTTGGCCTAATGTGCTGTTTTGCACAATCACTGTTACAGAATGAACATTACCACCTATAGATCTACGAAATGCATAGAAAACTTTAAAAATCATTGGAATATTTTACCACTGCTCTACCAGATTACCTGGGACAATGACTAGCTGCAAGTTATTAATTTTTATTGTTACTATGTTCAGTGCTTCCAAGCTTAATTAAGGTATTAACTTGAATGTACATGGGCTAGCATCTATTCTCACACTCAATAGATAAGTGGCTAAAATAATTAAAATCACTTACATAATCATAAGTACTACAGACCTCATGTCTCTTTTCATAATCATTCAGAACTGCCACCTTTTCAAATACTCAAAAAATTTTTGAACAAAAAATGGATAGAGGTTCAATGAGGACAGAAGGTTATAACTAGCTTGATGAAGCTGAGAGGAAGAATATATTTCTTGGTCCCCTTTCATCTCAGTTCTTTCAGCTCAAATAAGAGCACAAAAACAAAGTTCAATGATCATCATTCTAGCTCCTGTTGACATAAACTCTCTGTAACTACAAGAGTAATTGATAAAATCTTTAGTAAAGTCTGTGATTAGAATCACAGAATCAACCATACCACACTCACCTCCATCTATCCTTACCTGCAGAGAGGCAATACTCAAGTACAGGGAACAATCTATTTGACATTCAGGTCTTTGTTACTTAAGAAACCAGGAAAAGATACAATAAAAGTACAAGTCTATTTTAAAAATTGCACAGTACAGTAAAGTTCCACTCTACATGGAAAAGTTGAACATTCGTTTACATGTAAAGATATTAAAAATTAAAAAAAATCAAGGAATTTTTTTCAACATGAGCTCTAGCTGGACTGTGGAACTGTCACAGAAAGCCAAGAAAGCAAGAACACAAGAATCACAGAATCACAGAATCACAGAATACTATGAGTTGGAAGGGACCCACAAGGATCATCTAGTCCAACTCACCATCTAACACCCGTACAGAGACCGAACGCACATCCCAGAGTGGTAAACATAAACCTAGTTCCCACAGAGGCTAACAGGCCACTCCAAGCCATAAGGGACCCACAGGAGCATCCAGCCCTACACCCCCCAGCTAGACCATGNTACATTAGTGAATTGGACTTTATTGTACAGACATCAAGAGAATCCATATGTATCATAAACAATTATAAAATTATTGAAGAGATGCTAAACTTGGTTCACCAGAACTCAATTATTAGAGGATAAGATACACCTTAGTGTCATTCACTGTCAGGATGTTGCACTCTAACTGTAGGTCTGATCCAATAAAGCAGTTTCTGTATTTCTTATTTGGCTGAAAAACTCAAGCTCATTGACACCTATTCTCATATGTGTATCCTTTAGATAATCATAAAATAATTTACAACAGTTGAAAACCATTCATAAGTGGGGCTTTACTGGCACATACCTAATCTCACCTTTGGCATTTGTTGCAAATATTTTTCAGGATATGAACAATTAATGGTATAATTACAGCTTTCATATTGGCTAATAGCTTCAATTCTGGGCAGACATTTATATTGTATATTTAGTAGCATTTAGCAGTATTTAGCCTTGAAACAGACTGCAGTGTTGTAAGTATTAGCTAATAATTAATAGTTGTTTTGTTCTTTGTAAACTAGTGTTTAACAAACAATAACAACAAAAAGCAACAGCAAACAGCACTTCCTGAGTACCTTTCAGTAGCTCTGTAATGCTTACATATCACCTTTTTGCCTATTTATATAAATTACATTAATGTATATACCACAGTAAATACTGATATATCAGGAAATTATAGGAAAAAACCCACATGTTTAGTCTGGCAAATTCACTTTGTGAAAAATAAGAACACCAGGCAGAGGATGAAGACTATTTTCACTTAAAACAACAGAACAACTGGTTTGGAAAACAGAGCTTAATGTGCGAGCTGGCAGTTATCCAAGTATCCCAGAAAGATGTTCATTTTCTTTGCTCAGATGCTTCCCAGTCTCTTCTTGAACTCCTGCTTTATTGTGACAGTCAAAAGCTGCACAACCTAACCTCTCACTGGGTTTGGTGATCCTCTCTAAGAAACAATTTTCACCTGAACATACAGAAATAAGGGAATGTGGGTTTTGTTCCACAAAACATAATTCTTAATTGTATGGATAAACTGGCTGTGAGATATATGTTCATGGAGTAGGGTTTTCTGTCTGGTTCCTTTTAGCTATCATTCTGCATTTTGCTTTCATCCTCTCTCTTTTCTTGCCGCATTCAAATGTCCATACTCCAGTGCATCCCTGCTCTCTGGCAGGCATGAATTTAAGACAAATTGGTAAGAATTTATGACAAATGTTGTTGATAGTTTTCCTTAGCGGTGAGTCTGATGGATTTCCTAATGCCTATTCCTATGATTTATACCTTTTAAAATTTGCATATTATTGGCATTCTGAAATATTGCTTATCGTTATACACGGAGTCACCCATTTGCTGTTCACACATCAACCTCCAGTACCACAATGATTTTTGTCCTCTCCTGAAAGCCGTGCATAGCTGAAAAAATTAACAGACATCTTAATTCTTGTGCAGCTAAACTCACAGGAAATCAGCTGCCAATAAAAATAGAAAAAATAACTGCTTAAAAGTGTTAAACATGCAAATTGAGCTCTAGTTAACTTGGCCTGGCTGGGAGCCAGCATATCTAGTAAGGCACTGACATGGAGCAAAGATCTATGCACTGCTTATATACTGCATATGTTTTTCCTAACGACAAAAAATGGTTTGGAAGAGGAGTAGTAGTGATGTGTGCTAAGCAATTTATTTTTCCTATTACATCTCTTTTCATAATGCATTATTGTCTTATGATTGAATCGTTATTATCATTCAATGATTATGATTTAAAAGGGAAGAATGAATGGAAAATGATGTAAATGACAAGCAAGACTTTTTTGAAGCTGTGACACTTCTTTAAGCACCAAACCTCTTTCAGCTCCATACCTAAAAAAGACAGAGCAAAGTTCATGAAGTATGGAAAACAAATGAAATAGTTAAGTAGAGGGAGCTATTCCTTTACAAGAGACTAAACAGGATGGAGCTCCTCAATTTGGACAGCAGATGGGCAGAGGACTGGAGGACAGGTTTAGAAATTTATGATGGCAATAGACAAGGTGAGTGTCTACTCAGCAAGTGCCGAACTACTAGAACAAGGGGGTACAAAACAAATATAAGAGACTCACATAGAAAGGTTTTTTAAGTAGTTAGTTTGTTTTTAAACAATAGGAATCAACCCTTGGAATCTACAGGCAATTGGAGATGCAAAAGGTATCAACAGCTTCAAAGAGGTCTAGACAAATTCATGGACAACAGATTCATGAGCAGGCACTAAAATAAACAGTCAGGGATGCATTCTAACATCCCTAATCCAACAGTTGTGAATGGGGAGGAAATACTAAAGGAAAGCACAGCAGAGGGTAGCTAGGGTTGCATGTTTTTCCCAAATAGCATCTTCTATTGACACTGTGGGGGAGAATACATTGGACAGGAAAAGAAGATCAAAAATCGCTCTGTCAGGTTAGACTATTGCTTACAGCATAACCACATCCTCTGTGCTCATCCTGTATCCTGATTTCTGTATGCTTGTACCATTCCCAGCATACCAGGGACCTCTCTGTGCCAAAGACTCAAGGAATCAAAATAAACCTAAAGAAGGTGCACACAAATCTACAGAAAGGATATAACGTGCTTGCTGAAGGCATGATGCAGTTCCTAATCATTTGACAACATAATTTGTTGCAATTTCCCCTCCTCTTTTAAAATATGACAACTTTGCATCTAGAACTTTCAATAATGCACATATTTCACCAATAAAACACGTCTACTTAGTTGTGACTGGAGGCAATATTGCCCTATTAACCTCAGGTTAGACTTTATAAGGTAAAGCAAATACATCCCAACAGAATACCAGTGTTTGTTTAATAGCTTCCCTTTATTTTTCTCTGCTTGAAATCAATAGACTGCTATGGTAATTCACCTGTTTTTTCCTCAAACTACAATAACATACAGATCCAAGGAAAGAAAATTACCTCTCTATAAAACTGTATAATTAGCAGCACGTGTCCTTACTATGATAATCAGAAATATTTAAAATTGACCTCAAAGCAAAAGTAATTGGGTCTCTGCTTTTTTCTGTCTCTTGATTATCTCTGGAGAGGATACAAAAAGTTGTCATTTGTTTGTTTTCTGCATTAGAAATGCAGATGTTTTCTGCCTTGGGAGGCTTGACATCTAAGACTTCACAAGAGTAATTAACTTGGAAGTAACTTGCATAAAAGTGAAGGATTCTTATGTTTTTTGTCATGTAAAATCAAAGGTACAGAGCACTAGAATAAATGGTTATGGGAAAAAGCAGTATACATGTTTATCATTATATACAAGGTAGATAAATGGTTTATATACATTTATTCTCAGGTAAGCCATGGAGTTGCCACTCACACACTTTATAGAGTCCATAGAATTATTCCAAATTATTTTGGTAAACCTGGCTCCTTCATCTATTCCACTAGCAATGCAAGTTTTTTTATTGGTCCTTGTCACCAGATTATGGCATGTGCTACTGAAAGGTTTGCTGCATGGTATACATTCATGAACACATGATTTTTAATGAACACATAGCATTCCTCAAGGAAAAAATGAAACAAAACTGTCTCACCTTTTTGAGCAGAGCTGTGCTACAGCAGCATTAATGTTAAATAAAAAAGTGGTGTGTTTTCTGAAAGAATTGACAATCAATCTGGATATGAATGCATGTCCCCTATCCTTTTTTTTTTTTCTTACTTAACATATTCTGCAGTAGGTATTATTATTATTGTGTTTTTGATTGGTTGGTAGCTAGAAATTTTTGTTATTGTCTTGCAAATGATTGCAACATGGCCTACAGATTCTTACACTGGGGCACACAACACTACCTTTATGCTATTTATCATCAGTGACCATTTCTTGATAAGACCTGTAGTCTGCAACAGTATCTACTGAGAAACCTAAACCTAGATTTATTGAATAGAATAATAGCCAGTATGCACAAACTAGCTAACTTCTGCTGATAGCTTTTCCTTAGGAATGGCAAAAATAATTTCTTCTCATTGCCAAAACAAGGAAAAATTACATCTTGGACCACTCAAGCATTTTCAACACATGTTTAACTGTAAGTAGGAATAGCACCTTTTAAAACAAACGCTCAAAATTTAACAAAGAACTGAGTGAGAAATGTAGGTATGCTGCTGTTGTAAAATTTTAATTAAAAAAAAAATTTGTTTCTCTCCCACCCTGCTCGTGTCTCAATTTTCAGTTCTTATTTTAACCTCCAATGAAATATCAGATTACACAAAGACCAGTAACACCTCTGTGCCAAATCTCTCTCCAGCAGGAGACTGTTAAAACATTCCCTGAAAGATCTACTGACGGTGATGTTCCCTGACTGTCCAAACGTAACACCATGCCGGCACTGCATCCCTGCGCTAGTGAAAGCTCCCACCGACCTCCCTCGGAACAATATTTCGGTCTTACCAGGCAGGAGGCTCTGGGTGACCGTTGAGTGCACTCTGATTTTACAGACTGTCATATGGCGAGATAGTGGTGGGTTTCAATGCCGTCACCTATTCAGTCAGAGCAGATGAACTAGAATCACCATTTCAGTTATATCATAGCTCGGGGCGAGAACATGTCACCCTCTTTATTTCCAGCTCGGAACAAGCTGCTTGGGCAGATGCTAACTGTGGTCCTCCCTGCCATGTTCTGTAGAGTGGCCTTTGTCTGGGTTAATTGAGCCCCCACTTCATTTAATAGGCTGTTGAAGTCTTATTGAAACAGAGCTAGTGCCGCAGGTTAAATACATTGCAGTGCTCTTGTTAATCCCCTCATTAACAGAGCTGTAAAGCTTGTTGAGAGCTGTGAGTTTGCATATATTATCAGAGAGTTCTTCACTCAAGTGCTATCAATAAAATGACAAAGCCAGTTTGCAAATAGTGAAATCAACAGTGACACAAAGCTAGATACGTTAAAAAAATAAACAAGTTAATAACTGATAAATCTAATTTTCACACTTGGGGGATAAAAAAAACCCAGGTTGAAGAACCTCTTTTTTTATTGGATGAACTTAAAACATGAATTATACAAACCCAATTACTTTCCTTTATCAGAAAGAATAAGCAAGAAAATCACCACTTCTTCAATGGCAGCTTCTGGCTGATGTTTGGCGGTGGCTGTTTAGAAGTAATTTAATAAGCCATGCATAGACTAGCTGCACCTAGCAGACCCAAAGGAAAAAAATGAATTCATAATACAAAATCAGAAGTGAACTTAGATATAAAATATAGTTGAGCATACTGAGAAAGCCTCATATAATCTCTCCAAAGGAAAAGTAATCAAGAGTAGGCCGTGGAAAAAAGAACAGCATTTAGCAGATCAGGGCTCTCTCACACCTTCCAGAAGGGGGAGCATGAGAAAGGCCACTCCCAACATATGCACAGAGAGATATGTCTGACTGTCAAACACAGAAAGAAATAGGATTGCATGGATGATGTTCACTAGGACACAAGTGAAGAACTCTGAGCTGGAGAGGCAGCCTCTAAAAACATAAGGTGTGAGCGGAGCCAAGCTATCTGTTGCTGAAGCTGTTGCTCACCTGAAGCAACAACCTTCCTTGTACTAAGGAAGACAGAACTACTTGAAAATACATTTTCATGTCTATTTTCATCTTTCTCCACATTGTAGGCATGATCCTTGGCAGACCAGAATGCCATAGAGAAGCAGGTAAGTAAAAATAATTATTAACACCATTGAAACTGAACTGTTGTAGTTATGTTGATTTAGTGCTGTTCAACTTTCCCCTCTCTGTCTCTGACCAATGAATGCACATGTTTTAAAAAAGTCCAGCAACCTAATTTTGGAAACATGACAGAAACAGCTAAGGATTTTACAGATACTTTAGGATATTATTTTTCTAAAATGTAACATGAATGCCTCTGGTTGCCCCTGATTTTCCACTTCTTCTGAACTGGTGGATGGGGTAGGGGTGCTGTATAACCCCCCTGTAATCCAGGAGGAGGTAGTTAGAGAGACTTGATGAGTGGCTTGGATCCTCACAAGTCCATGGGACCTGATGGGATCTATCCTAGGGTGATGACAGAGCTGGCAGATGAACACACTAAACCACTCTCCATAATTTACCAACAGTCCTGGCTTACCGGTGACGTACC
>WEKX01003245.1:0-88073 GCA_013390025.1 Pitta sordida
CTTATCTATACTGTGATGCTGTGAAAAAAAACCTCGAAGTTTTGAAGCCACAGAATGTGAGCCGTGAAGAGCCGAGGGATTACTGTATTAGAGTTATCATAATAATAATGTCTCTACCAAGAAGAAATTAAAAGTGTGTTTGGAGGAATTTTTGTCCATTAGTGAGGACTGAATAGAGATAAACTACATTCTGCTATTAGAAGATTTCAGTTTACTGGGGTGTAATTTCATCTAGTGATTTCTCAGAGCATGGTGAGGCAGCCAGGGGGACTCCTCATCACATCAGTGGCAGCAGAAACCTCCTGGGACTGATTCACCTCAGACTGCCCTCTTAAGCTGGGTTAAAACACCCTTGGGAGGTGTTACCCTCCTGCTGGTGGAGAGCGTTTAAATGTGTGGATATCCAACTTTACCTTAAGGGATTTTAGGGTGCAGTTCATCTCAGACTGAGGAACACATCCATAATAAGTGTGATGAATCACACCTCAGAACAGTCCAGTGCGCTCCACTGAATAAACAGTCCAGTCAGAGGTAGAGGTTTGACATTCAGACAGCTAAGCCTGACTCTAAAATGCCAGAAATGCTCTCAACACAGCTATCCCGAGGGGCTGTCATGTTCAAACAGAGAGAAGGCAAAAGGCAATAAAGGTCTCCAGACAAACATTAGCTGAATATATATTTGAAATAGAATCGTAGAGTTTTTAAAGTTGGGAAAGACCTTTGAGATCATCAAGTCCAACTGTTAAACTAACCTTACCTGTTCCACCATTAAACCGTGTCCTATCCCTGTTCCATGATCTTTTTTTCTCTTTTGTCACAGTTTGTTCTTTGGCTCCCTGATTTCTCAAAGTGCTTGCTGCTTAATGGTAGTGGGATTAAATACAAATTGGTGCCCTGACATGTCAATTTTGTCTAAAGTAGCATGACCAAGGAGTAGGATTGGATAAGCTGCACAGCTGGTAAGGGATGCAAACCATCCTCACCACCAGCCTTGTGCTCTGACACTTGGCTGTTAAAAGTGCTTCAGGGCTAACAAATGCTGAGCAGGGCAGGACGTGCCTAAATCGAGAGCTGAATCCAGGATTAATCCAGTCTCAAATCTTTTCAAGCTGGAACCAGTTTGGAAGATGACTCTGCTCTAATTTTTCCTGTAACCTGTTATGGTTCAGATATACCATGTTTGATATTATGAAGAAATTCTTTACTGTGAGAGTGCTGAGACCCTGGCACAGGTTGCCTAGAGAAGTTATGGATGCCCCATCTCTAGAAGTGTTCAAGGCCGGGCTGGATGGGGCTTGGAGCAAGCTGGGATACTGGAAGATGTTCCTGCCCATAGCAGGGGGTGGAACGAGATGGTCTTTGAGATCCCTTTCAACTCAAACCATTCAATAATTCTGTATTTGCCATTAGCAAATTGTAGGGTTTTTGTCTGTTTGGTTGGTTGAGGTTTTTTGTAAGTAGGACAGTGGTAGATGATAAATTAGTTTGGTTCCCAAAAACAGGGAGTTTGACTTTGGGTTCATGCCAAAGGCTGTCCTTTGTCAGCCAGTCATGAGAAAGTCACTGGGACAGAGGTCCTCGGGGTTTTGTTAGCAATACATATCATCTGTGGACACGGGTGTCACAGCAAGACCACCCTGAAGAGTTTCAGAAGCTTGAGAAAGATCCTGGACATACCTTGGGTTTGGGTTTTTTCCATTTGCTTATTTTATAAAAGGAACATTGGTATTCTGTGCTATAACCTTTGAGAAACAAAACCCCACATCCCTCTACACCTAGAAGTGTTAGAGCAATCTCTGACTGATGACAAAACATTTCAGAGATCATATGCACCTCTGAGGTATAAAAAAAATCTGCCCTTTAAAAGTGGCTTTTGCCTTCACAAGCCACCTGGACTGGTGCCATTTTACCACCTGCCTTGGTGACATTTGCTTCATGAAATATCCTGCTCCGTGTTTGAAGTCAGCAGGGCTCCAGGAAAAGCGCTCCCAGATACAGTGGAAGTTGCTCCCTGAGAAAGACATTTGCTATTTTGTTTTTTAGGAGCCCAGGGTTAGATTAATCCCTGGCAGAATTCCACAGCTGTCAGCGGGGATGCACCAGGAGTGACTGTCTGATCCTGTATATTGGGCAGTTCATCCACATTCCAGGGTTTGTTTATTTAAGCCTGGGCTTCTGGAGTGCAACGCAAATGGAAGCACTTGTTTTGCAAGTGCTGTGTTTCACATCTGTGTTTTTTCACCGGTGTAGCAAAGAAATAATGGTCCTTAATGAGCTTTCTGTTCTCTGGGATGCTAGGAAGTTTATGTCTCGTTTTTATCTCTCATTTTTTTGTGCTTCTGTTGGAAGAGGGTGTTGAATGTATATTTGCAAGCTTCATGTGAATGAATTAAGCCTGCAGACAATAAGCTCAGTATATGATTGCCTGAATTTGCATATGTGAAAAATCAACTCCATTTAGCTGACAGAAATGGATTCACCTTAAATTGAGATGCTCTAAGCTTTGGGGAAATTTAATTTGTGTCTAAAATTTACTTGCACAACCGCTCATCACACCAGGTAGGACAAAGTTGAGAAGTGGGTTTATGCTGCAGGAGTGATCTGGGGATCAGATAATTTCTCCTTAGAGAAATAGTGGAGTCACCATCCCTGAAAGTGTTCAAAACATGAGTGGACATGCCACTTGGGGAATTGTTTATGGCCGAGATGGTATTTGGTTGAAGGTTTGACTTGGTGGCCCTGGAGGTCTTTTCCTCCCTTAGTGATTCTGCGATCTGCGCTCAGTTTGTGATGCAAACCAGTGCTGATGATCAGAGCCTCACAGCTTAAATGAACTCTATGTGATGGAAGCAAGTGCAAAATTACCCAGGTGTTGGGTCATTGGGTGAAATTTCAGCAAGTCAGTGCTGATTGCAGGATCCTGTATGCCTTTCCTCAGGAAGCTGCTTGGTCAACCTAATTCTATCTACTGAGTATAATTTATGTAGAAGCTCTGGCAGCCATTTTTCCAGGGTACAGGGTGCTCAAGGGAGATTTTTGTAACAATCTCACAGCCCTGATAGTTTTCTTTTCCCAGTAAACATTCTCTCATTTCCTGAGATTAGTATTACACAATCATGAATTCACTGTTTCCTTTTTTCTCCTTCTCTCCAACTTTCAATAACTTGTTTACCAGTTTTAATGCATCCTAAAGATGTGATAAAAGCCTCAGAAATCCTGGAGTTCCTCTCTGAGTAGAGGGAAGAAGCTTGCATTAGTCCTCCCATCTAGAGAAAAATTTTCTCCATCACATGTCACCTTCCGGCCTAACAGCTGCATGTTCTTTTACATCTGAGTGGGATGAAGGAATGGCTGGAATTATTGGAAGTAGGAACAGGGTCTTTAGGAGACAAGATTCACAGGTCTGCTGCTCACAACTGCTTTTGATTCTCTTATCCCTCCAGCTTCAGCATTTGATGAGTTGAAAATTTGCATAGGGTAACTATGATCTAGAATTTACCTTGAGTAAACTTCCAAGACTTTTACAGAGCTGTATGAAATAAAACTGGCTCTGTGAGATAAATAAATCTGTCTAGTTAGTTCCCTCTGAAGAATCTCAGAGACAACTCTCTGCGAGCCTCAGAGATACCCATTTTCTCCCCATCACTATTTTAAGATGCTGTGAAGGAAGAGGAATTAAAGCATGAGGAACAGTTTGCTTGGTTGAAATTCTACATCACTGTGGAATGGTTGCAGATCTTCAAGATAGTTCATGTATTAACATCCTTTATTTAGCTACTGATTGAATGTGTTATCCAGGTGAACCTTAATCCAGCTTTGGGGGAGATTGAGGCAAACCTGACTTGTTATGGATTGCCATGGGAGAGATGATCTACATAACTGATTGTCTGTGATCAGATCACCTGATTAGAAGTGTGTATCTTTGGTGTTGGAGTCTACATTTGAGGTCTCCTCAACAGAGTTGGTGGAGTCAAGGATGGAAATTAACTTCTCTAAGGTAGATGTCTGTATTTGGTGAAATGAACCACCCTTAGTCCATTGATTTACATTGATTATATTCACTATCTCTGAATGAAGTCAATATCCAGACAGCTCAGATATGTCCACACACATTGAAGACACCTAAATTTAAGTGAAATCTGTCCTAGATTTCACTTCACATAGGAAGCTCCTAGGACAGTCTAACACCATTCCAGGAGAGTGATCTTGAAGTGGGAAAATAGCACAGGGACCGTAGAGTGGTGGCCTTATTGCAGTTGAGAAGCAGGTCCAGTCAATCCAAACCACTTTTTCTTGGCAGAGAATGGCCAGGTGTATGTGCAGAAGAAGCCCACCATGTACCCACCCTGGAACAGCACTTTTGATGCCCACATCAACAACGGCAGGGTCATGCATATCGTCGTCAAGGATAAAAGCGCCGAAATGGTTTCAGAGACCACAGTGGAACTCAAGGTGCTGGCAGAGAGGTGCAAAAAGAGCAATGGGAAGACGGAGATATGGGTAAGCACCATTATCATCTCTTGCAGGATGCAGTGGGGAGCTGCTGCGGGGTGGGAGAACGCCTAGTGTCCACTCAAGGCTGCGGGTGTCACCAGCAGAGCAGCAGGGCTGCCATCCCAGGAATAACATTTTGAGTCTACTTGGGTATGACTTGAGGGAACAACTTGTCAGAAAAGAAGAGCGTGGCGCATTTGTATCACCTGCTGCTGCTATGTTGAGACATGCACTCTGCCAGTGAGGATTCTGGTTCAGGTGAGCCGTGCCAACGTATTCATCTTTGCTGAGGGGACCCACTGGGAACAAATGGTAATATGAGTTGCTAAACATGAGTTATTTTATGTTCCCTGGGAAAGAAGCTTTAAAAATTTAATGCCGAATAACTGATTCACAGCTTCACAGCTGACTTCAGCCGACTTCAGAGTTATGTCAGAGGATGTCCTTTAAAATCACTGGAGTTAACGTGGAGTAAATTTGAAGTAACAGTCTTTGTAAGGATGCTAAATGTAAGGGTGTGTTCCCTGGTGGTCCAAGCAAGAAAGTTCTTGATAATAGTGTTTAAAATGTAATATCCAGTAGTCATGAGTAACAATGAAGTGGAAAGATTTTTTGAGAGGAACTGATATCCTGGATATTTTTTTTTGTTTGCTTTATTTCCAGTGCCAGTTCTTAGACTAAGCTGCTTGGGGTTAAGCAGAGAGTAGAAAAGTCAACTCATTTAACAGACCTATGAGAAAGATTTGGTAGAGATTTGCACACAATACATAACTCTGAGGGAATTTTGATACCTAGGGATGGACTTGAAAACTAGAAGTTCCTGCTCAGCATGATTGCAACTCCAGACTTCCGAGGCATGGGAGTCGGTAGCCTTGTGATGAGGAGAGGGGTTCTTCGTGTTTGGAAAAAGGGTAACAGACCTCTGAGGTCAAGTGGATTTGGGACAACCTGGGTCTAGCCAGGAAGCACCTCCTCAGATCTCTCCACTTGCTCCCTGATGTACAAGTATCTAATCTTCCAAGAGGTGTGAGGAGAGAACACAGAATTCTTCTCATTATTTTGTGCAAGAGCACAGTTTCAGCTGGAAGGTAGAGAGGTAACCCTGGTCAGGCTGTGCTGGAGGCAGGTGGGGGAGGCACTGCTGTGGCTTTCAGAAGAGAGTTTACGTCCTTTTATACCTAGGCAAGTGGATTCAGAATTCTAAAGGCACCTATGAATGATGATTCAGATAGGTAGGAATTTCCAGATCCAATGAGAAGGCCTCCCCAAAAAGCCTGAGTAGCATTCTTCATACTGACTGCACTGAATTTAGACTTGCAGGACTAAGTGCTGTCTGGGGTTCCCTTGCAGGATCCATTGAGAAAAAGTTTTCTCTGTAGATAATGCTGGTCCTAGTCTGGTGTCTAAAAACCTGCGTACACCTTCTTGCTTTAGTCACATTTATCCACTCTGTCATGATGCTCTGAGTGTTTGATAGGACGTGATCTCTTCTCTCTATAGTTGCCTCTACCCTGCCTGGTCACACCATGTGTGTATGAGCAACGCAAAAATTAGCATTCATTGGTACCCAGTAATTCCTACTGGGAAAAGAAGATGGCTTGAAGCCATCTGAAATGATTTTTCCGTCTTTGAATTACTATTTAATGGTATTTTTTTCTTATTTTTCACTTATCTCCACCAGCTAGAACTGAAACCTCAAGGGCGAATGCTGATGAACGCAAGATACTTCCTGGAAATAAGTGGCAAGTGATTTTGTTTGTTAATTGATAGATGTGATTTCTGGTCTGTGTGGCAGACGTGGTGTCTCCACTAAAAGCAGTGCCTGTGTTATTACTGATTTATGCATAAGCACTAAGACAAGTGTTTGAAATGAAAGCTCCAGAAAAGCAATTTTTATTATGTGCTGGGGGTGAAGATTGACTGTTCCTCTGTGATTTGAAAGACAGATTTTTGGCTGTTTTACCATTAAAATGGTAGATTTTCCAATTACGCTTAGCAAAACAGAATAAACATGCAAGGAGCCAGTTCCCTCTGAAGTCACAGAATCACAGAATCAGTAAGGTTGGAAAAGACCATAGAGGTCATCAAGTCCAACCTATCACCTATTACCTAACCTAGCCAAACCTGTTACCTAACCTGTTGCCATCCTGCTACCAACACGCCATCCTACCTATAACACACTACCCTGATATCCAGGTCATGCCACCAAGTCCATCATCCAACCTTTTCTTAAACACCTCTAGGGACGGTGACTCCACCACCTCCTTGGGCTGCCCATTCCACTGAGAGATCACCCTCTCTGTGAAAAAGTTCCTTCTAATGTCCAGTCTAAATCTCCCCTGATGCAGTTTAAGACTGTGTCCTCTTGTTCTATCACTTGTAGCCAGAGAGAAGAGACCAACACCCAGCTGGCCAGTCGTTCTACTTTATGTACTACAAGAAAGACAGTGAGGTACTGGAGTTAAGTCCAGAGGAGGGAACAGAGCTGGGGAAGAGTCTGGAGCACAAGGAATGGCTGAGGAGGTTGGAGGACCTCAGCATAGAGAAAAGGAGGCTCAGAAAGGGCCTTCTTACTCTCTACAACTCCATGGCAGGAGGGTGCAGCCAGGTGGGGATCAATCTTTTGTCCCAGGTAACAAGCAATAGGACAAGAGGAAACGGCCTCAAGTGTTTTCCAGGGCAGGTTTATATTGAATATTAGGAAAAAATGCTTCACTGAGAGGATGGTCAAACACTGACACAGACTCTCCGGGTTAGTGGGAGGGATTTAAATGACATGTGCATGTGACACTTGAGGGCACAGTTTAGTGGTGGCATTGGCAGTTCTGGGTTAATCCTTGGACTTGATCATCTTAGAGATCTTTTCCAACCTAAATGACTCTCTGATTCTCTGTGTGTAACGTGTGCCATGATGAGCATAGTTACAGTGCTGGTGTGACGGCTGGGATAGAATTTAGAGTTGACAGCACCTAAGAGTATTTGGTAACTGATCTTTTAAGTCCAAGAGCAATTGAGGCAAAAGAGGAAAAAGAGAGTGATTAATCTGATCACATGCAGGTTTTTATCTGGTGCAAAGTAAACTGAATCATCATTACATGCTCCAGACAGACCTGCAGGGACATAATCATCCTTCAACAGGGTACACACCAGCAGAGTTCAATGCCCATGTGAAACACATTTTGCTTTGTTGAAGAAAGTGGGTTGAATCTAAATATTTAGTCTTATTCTCCTGTCTTTATTGCCAAAATTCTGACATCCTCAGATGTAGGGTGAAGCTGTAAGGTGTACCTTTAATATATACAGTCCACCTTTCATATAGACTAGACTGTTGTTGTCTCCTTGTGTGTTACAAGATACCAGAGAGGTCAAAGCATAGAAAGTGTATTTTGTGTTTGTATTAGAAATAGCAAGATCAGCATCAGATCACACAGGGAGCCAGTTTCCACTTTAGCTGTGTAACTTGCTGTGTAATGCATGAATGAAACAAAACAGAGATTGAGAATGAGATCCTAATTGTGAATCCATATCTAGAATTGTAGACACAAACAATATATAAGGGCAGATTTGTATGCGCATGTGAAGTCAGAATTGGTTTGTTTGCTCTTCTGGAAAGTTTAAAGTTGAACTGTGTGTAATGGCATGGACACAGCAAACTGCATAGCAGTTTTTGGCGTGGAAAATATGAAAAAAATATATCCTAGGAACGTACATAAGTGCTTATTCACACACACAATACATTTTCGTACAAGGGACTCAGTTAAATATCCATATATATTTGTATGTATTAGTATATATGCTTGTGTGCATATATAAATAACTATTGATTTTTGCATCATTTGGTCTTTTTCATGGCATGGTTCTTCAGTGCCATGCAATGTTAGAATTTTATATTTTAATTATTTCTCCTTGGGAAATTTCTGGCCTACGTTTCAAAGGCAACGTTATGAATATTCAAGGGAGCTCAGATCCCCAAGTTTAAAGCCATTTTAGTATAGGAATGATAGATAAAAACCATCCAAACAAACCGTGTGTGGATTTCATAAAATGGTATCGAAGTATTAATTTCTATGAGTGAATCATCAGCTTCAGTCAATTAGTATTTGGGCAGCTGCAGTTTCTCAAGGCTCGTGATCAGGACAAGGTACCCTGATAAATATTCCGTTTCCTTTTCCTCAGATGCAAAGGACCTGGCTGACTGTGAGACTGAAGGCTTCTTCTCCTTGCACCAGCGCAGGGGAGCCATCAAACAGGCCAAAATCCATAATGTCAAGTGTCACGAGTTCACGGCCACCTTCTTTCCACAACCCACCTTCTGCTCTGTCTGTCATGAGTTTGTATGGTAAATGAAAACACGTCTCTGCTTTTTCTCTCTTAACCATAGATGCCAGTTCTTGTGTCATTGTGGCACTGGGGAACACAGTTTTGTGTTGGACTTAGCAGATCTAGGTTAGTGGTTGGACTCGATCTTAAAGGTCTTTTCCAACCGAAAAAGTTTTATGATCCTCTGATGAAAATCTGCTCTTGCTGTCAGACCCTTGACAGCTTATATGTAGTTATTGCATCCCTTCAAGGATGTGGTTCACAGATGAAATCCCTACTGTGAAAATTCCCTTCATTTTTTAGTTTATTATTTTACAAATATTTGGGGGTTTGGCCAAATGTACAGACATTTCTCATCATTCCATTTTTTTGTTTCAATATTGTGAAACTCAGAATGTGAATATGTGCTGAAAATGCTGTGAAAACCACGGAGAATCACTCCACTCTTAGATTGAAGATAATGAAATTAAATAAGATTTATGAAGACTAAAATCACTGTTTTTTATCATTCTCTTTCTTTCATAAATGTTGCTCTACTTTCTTCTGTTGAGGCTTTCGGACAACTCAGAATTAACCACTCCTCTATTTATTTCAGGGGTCTGAATAAACAAGGCTATCAATGCAGACGTAAGAAACTTTTTTTATTTTCTTATTATCATTATTTGCTTAGTCTTTTCTTAAGTTTTATCTTTATTGACACCATGACACGCTTGCTGTTGCAGAATGTAATGCTGCCATTCATAAGAAGTGCATTGATAAAGTAATAGCCAAGTGTACAGGATCAGCAGTCAACAGCAGAGAAACGATGGTAGGTGGTGTTATTATTATTATTTTTGTGGCTACTTTTAAAAAAACCTGAGTGTCATGTAAAACATGACTGTAAAACAACTTCTGATGATGTCAAAGGTCCTCCTGAACTAAAGGCTGTGTGATCTGATCTGTGCCCTTTGCTTTTTATGTTCCCAGTGGTTTCATTACCTCCTACTTATGATTAACTCAAATGCCTAGGCTGAGTAAGCAGTTGCTGAATCAGAACTGACATTTTTCTAATGCATAAAGTATAACTCAGAGGGAGGTCATGGACATGAAATGGAGATTTACTGGAGAAAACTCTTCACTGTCTGATGTCAGGCAGGACATCACGCTGAATTTTCAGATTTGTGCTTGAATGTCCCATTCTGTGTTATCTGAGATTTCCAAGCAATCTGGAAGGTGTAGCATCTCCACTATTATTTGCTTTAGTTTTCTCATATCAGTTTATTCTAAACTTTACTTTTTGGTATGCAAAACCAGAAAAAAACTGAAAAACCAGATTCTCAACAGTCATGCCCAAGGATGAAAGGATAGTAGACATCCCATCTTCTCTGGTATATGTTGGTTTTCCATACAGAGCTGAAACACAGAGGAGTGAATTGCCAACATAGTTTTGTCTTTCAGTTACACAAAGAGAGGTTCCAGATTGACATGCTTTTGTTTTGCAGTTCCACAAAGAGAGGTTCAAGATTGACATGCCTCACCGCTTCAAAGTGTACAACTACAAGAGCCCAACTTTCTGTGAGCACTGTGGCACACTCCTCTGGGGTCTTGCACGGCAAGGGCTGAAGTGTGATGGTGAGAACTTGGTGTATGTGGCGTGAGCTGGGCATGGCAGGGGTCACTGCCTTTAGAAGATTGCAATCTGAAAAGCCAAATCTCATTTATAACCCTTCTCTGCAAAAGCTGTATGGGATGGCATCCCGGGTGGGGAAGGAGTGGTCTACAGGACTGTCCTTCAAGGAGGATCATTATTCAAGAAGGATGACACCTATCTGTAAACAGGTCCACTAGGATGATGAGTCACTTCCCAAAGAGCCAAAGAACATCTCAGTGATACTGTTGATCTTCCAAAGTCACTCCCAGTATCAACTTGCATGCTCTGTTTCCACTGTCAGACAAACCTAAAACTGTCTTTATAATCTGACACCAATGGGGAGATCCTGTTTTGTGATTATGGTTTATCTCTGATCTGTAGGATTTTGGTAGCCTGTACCTGAAAAGGCTGATGGATTTAAAAATGCAGCCTTTGGCCAGAAGATACAAAAACAGTCACCATAGAAAACTAAAAAACTACCTGAGTGCCATGTCATGAGACTTCTAAACTGTTTTAAGGGCTAATCACTGCCCTTGGCCAACAGCAGCACGTGTTCCTGCACAACCTTTTCCAGCCTTTGTTGTCCTGACGTGCCTCATTCTTTCTTTCAGCATGCGGCATGAATGTCCATCACAAGTGCCAAACAAAAGTAGCAAATCTTTGTGGAGTTAACCAGAAACTAATGGCTGAAGCTCTGGCAATGATAGAAAGCACTCAGCAGGTAAATAATTTAAGACTTGAGATGCTCTTGTCATAAGCAAAGACCTCTTCTAGATCTTGGCTCTCAGGCTGCCAACGCCAGAACAAGAGGGCATGGTCTTAAGCCAGGGGAGGTTTAGACTGGATGTTAGGAAGAGCTGTTTCACAGGGGGAGTGATCCCTCAGTGGAATGGTCTGCCCAGGGAGGTGGTGGAGTCGCCATCCCTGGAGGTGTTTAAGGAAAGACTGGATGAGGAACTTGGTGACATGGTCTAGATAATGGGATGATGGGATAGGGAATTAGGTTATATAATAATAATTAAAAAAATATGATGACACAACCCTGAGATTGGCTCAGATAGATAAAACATGGTGTTCATGGCACCGGGATTGTGGGTTCAGGCCCTGTATGGGCATTCACTTAGGAATTGGACTTGATCCTTGTGGGTCCCTTCCAACTCAGACTATTCTGTGATTCTGTGAATCATACTCAAGAAGCCACAGTGTTCCTAAGCTCAGAACATCACATTTGGCTCTAAAGCCATTTGCTCTTCTCTGTACTCCAGGCTCGCTGCCAGCGTGACACTGAGCAGGTCTCCAGGGATGGACCTCTTGAAATTGGCTTCCCAGTTCCAGTGAAGGAGGTAACACCACTTCAGACACTGCCAGCATCTACGACGGGAAAAAAAGGTAATTCCTCCTAGTGATACAGGGCAGAAGCTTTGTTAATGTTTTGGTTGGTACATGGGTAGTTGGAGGGGACAAGGATGGAGAGTTTATTAGCCAGTGAGCCTTTCATGCATCACTCCAGCCTAGAGCAAGACCTACCCTTTCTGTTCCCACGATATCAACTCTTCCCAGCCACATCACCAGGGCATAGCAGATACCCTGGAACCCAGCCTGGTTCCTTCTCTATAAACCTGCACTTCTCCCATGTCATCCCAACCTCTGGTGACGTGAGACCCCAACCACCACTCCTTCACCTGATGCCTAAACACTTTCAGACCTGGTGCTTGAGCGTATCTCATACCCTCACTGGCAATAATGTAATTATTTCCTGCTGGGGCTCATAGATTATAAAATCTGAGCACTTTGCAGAGAAACAGAGCTCTGAACAGGAGGTTTGGAGTCCTGATCACTGTGGATGATTTTCTTCCTGATTTCATGTTTTTGGAGGTGGAGGTTGATTTCCAGTAGCTTCCAGAACCATTGACAAATCTCACTTCATTCACCCAGGAGCTTATCTAAGTGTCACAGCCCTCTATGCTACAAGAACAGATGTTTAGGAGAATAAGTGAGATCGTGTGTCCTTTGGCCTCAAGGGGAAATAAATCCTGTCCACATCTGTGCTTAGTTTCATTCTTTTCTGCCTGTAGAACTGGCCATGCTGATGTGAAACACTAAAGCCCCAGATGGTTTCACATCTGTTTCACATGTGGACCTGTTCATCTGCTGAGTGGTGATCTTGGTGTTCAGCATTTTAGAACAGTGCAGTGATGGGATAAATCAGTGAGAGACAGAATCTCTTACAAATTCACGTACATACAAGTGAATGGGGTACTGAAAAAGCTCTGAGTGATTCCACTCCAGGGCAGCTGGAATGCTTGATCTGGAATCATTCACATCCAGAGCAAGGACCCAGTATGAAAATGCTGTCCCATCTTTTCATCTAGCTTTGCCAAGGGTTTTGAAAAGACCTTGGAAAAATGGGACCACAACATTATGGCAACCAGAAAGAAGGACTGAAGAAGACAGGTGGCGAGAAATTAAGTGTTTGGTCACGTTTTGCTGCCATTAAACAGAGAGACAGATGAAGGAGTTTGTAAAGTAATGCCACTGAAGAAGATGGCATCTCACTGGAGTAAAATTTCCTCTGAACAGAAACCAGTGTGGAAGCAGAGTCAGTTTGCTTAGATATGACCACCACATTTCCATTTGTTTGAAATACCGTTTTAAACCTCTAAGCACAGTATCTCTAAATGTTACAGGGATTTTTCTGCCCATTTCCAGGGGGTTATATGAGTGCTTTGGTATGTGTTGCAGAGCCACAGGGCATCTCCTGGGAATCTCCGGTGGAGGGCACAGTGAAGGGGGAGTCTCTGATAGAGACAGACTTGGGAGAACAGTCCCAGGAGCAGCAAGAGCACCAAGTGCAGCTGAAACTGACCATTGAAGATTTTGTTCTGCACAAGATGCTGGGGAAGGGCAGTTTTGGCAAGGTAAGCATCAAGGGGCTGAAATACCACTGCATACGTTTGAATATTGTTTTGTACGGGATTAAATACCATGTGGTTTGAAGGCTATTTTGGAAAAAACATAAAACCGGAAAATCATTTAGGTTGAAAAAGACCTCTAAGATCATCAAGTCCAATCATTTACTCAACTCTCTGCATGTTGGTAGACCTGATGTATCCACAGAAAGCTGGTTGGAAAGGTCTCTATGCTCTCCCTTTTCCTGCAGCTACTCCTGCCAGCTTCGTGAGCAAGCTCAGAGGGAGGTGGAAGCATTAGCTGAGAAGCTGAGTGTGGATCCCCTCTCCTCTCCAGAGCAACAGGTTCCCAGCTGGAAGCAGGAACTGCTTTTTCCCAGCCCCGATATCTGCTAGAGTGTAAAGCAAATTTTGCAACAGCCAAGAATTTGTGCTTTTGAAACAACAACCACCTGTTTTTGGTGGATTCATTAATCTTGATGAATTATGGATTGTTCCTCCTTCCAGATATCCCCTGGATGGGGACTCCCGTTAGTCAGTGCCAATGCAAAGCTGCATAAAGCAATTTCAGAGAAACTCATTGCATTTTCATGGCCAGTAAGGAGAAGGAATATCATTATGTATCACATTGCTCACATCCCACATCTTTCCAAGGTGGAAACTATCCCCTAACAAAGGGCTGCTTTTTGCCTGCTAAGTGATCTGGAGCAACTGCTGCAGCCAGCTCTTAACCTGGTGAAATATTTTCTGTGTTGGCTTTTCATACTTGAAAATCACAGAACGGTTTGGATTGGAAGGGACCTTAAAGACCGTTTAGTTCCAACATCCCTTCCATGGGCAGGGACACTTTCCTGTAGAAGGTGTCATGTCTACAGTTCACATGAGAACCAGAGCTTAGGCATCTCAGAGCTAAGACAGAATACCCCAAAACCCACAACCCAGAGTAACTTGGACTTAACAGCGTAGATGTCATAGAAATATTTTTATTGGAATGAAGGGACCTCTGGAAGTATCTAATCCAAGCCACAGTTCTAATGAGATGAGCTTGCTCAGATGTTGTCTAGTCAAGTCTTGAATACCTCTTTTGAAGCAGATTTTGTAGATTGCTTTTAGCCCTCATGCTAACCTGGACTCTAAAAGCCTGCAAGCATCTGTGTCTCTCTGCACTATGTGGGTGTGCAGAGGATGGGCGATTTCATGCCTTTCTGCAACAAAACTCACCCACAAGTTTCCTGTGTAGGTGTTGCTCCTGGTGCCCTCATTTGCTTGGAGCAAGATTCACTTCCCCATAGAGGGGACAGGATGTGCAGATATCAGTGCCTGAGGGGTCTCTCCAGCTCTGCATGGACCAGGGAGGTTGAGAGCCAGATCCATGAGGAAACCACCCTCCCACCACCTCTCCATGAGGTCTAGTATTGCCTTCCTGCTCCTTGGAAGTCACACCACCTATCACTGGTGTGGTGTGTTTCTTATTTTCCCCAGGGAGAGCAGTGCCCTGCACAAAAACGAGGGTAAAAAGGGTGCCTGCGGCATCAGCACTGTTAGCATTTCTGGCTATTCACTGCACAGACAGAGGGAGGCTCTAGGCTCTACTCTCTGAATGGTGCTACAAAGTGAAATGCAGCAGTAGCCAAAAGGGTAAATAAAACTTTTGTCAGCGCTAAAACATGTCGGAGCTTACTCAGTAAATAGTGGCTGGTAGTGAACTTCAAAGACCTCGTTGATGAATCTTACGTATTTATTTGGACTGTGGAAATGGCGTTGACAGGCTGTTAGTGTGAAGATCAGGGCTGGCACTGCCTCCCAGAGGAGACTTCTTTGCTTTGTGGTCTCTAGAAAACCCTTCTCTGCTGCTCCGTGTCTCACTTTCCCTGCCTAGGAAAATAGACAGAGGCAGTAACTCCTCTGGGATGTGGTTGCTGTTCTCAGAGAACTCCTGCAAAAGTATGAGGGACCCAACCTGTTTGCTCAGACCTGCTGACTGGGAGGAAGGGGAGAAAGCCACATCTGATATAAGATCAGTCTAACTAGCAGTGGACATCAGTTTCCATCTGCTGAGGAGCTGGTGCAGGGCATTTGCATTTCAAATGGTGACAAAACAATATTCTGTGTTTTGTTATTTGAAGTCCGAAAGCAGGAAATGTATCTCAGGAGCATTTGCATAAGGATGGTTTCTGTTACCAGAAGTGTTTGGTTCTCTGACAATGTCCTGTCCACATGAGCCTGTAGGACCCTGCTTTTGTAATCACCAAGAACTTCTCATCCTTCCTCAGGGTTCAACTTCATAAAACTGTCCTGGATGTGGGGAACAAACTCAAGGTCTGCAAAGTCTTAATGGCAGAATTGAGCCTTAAACATCATGTTTTCAAGGTCTACCCTCCTGAATTCCCCAGATCTCAGCTCCCATCCTCACATGACTGTGTTGCCAGCTCTGAAATGAGAGAATCACTCTTTCTGAATTGTTTCCACCTTAGGTGTTCCTCGCTGAGCTGAAGAGCACAGACCGATATTTTGCTGTGAAAGCCCTGAAGAAGGACGTGGTGCTGATGGATGATGACGTTGAATGTACGATGGTGGAGAAGAGAGTCCTCTCCTTAGCTTGGGAGCACCCATTCCTCACTCATGTCTTCTGTACGTTCCAGACCAAGGTAAGACAAGCATCCATCATCTTTCTCCATGGACTGAGGAGACTTTGCTGAAGGGGTTGACTTGGTGAAGGGATTGAGTTTGCCAGATCTTAGGGAATAGTTTGAACACAGAGTGATGCTGAGGGAAGGGATCTTCAGGTTAAGCCCTTGGGAAGTGGCTCCAGAAGTTTAATCTGCCTTCCCCATATGTACGTGGGCATGGGATAGGGCATCCAAGACTGACTGAGGTAACTCTGCAGACCTGCTATTAAAATCTGCATCCTGATAGCCTGGGCTGAGGATGGGCAAAGGCCACATCCACAGCCAGGTTGAAGATGTGCCTACACTGGTGTTACCTGACCCTCTTGGACCATGAAGCATTTTGCTGCAACAACTAGCCTGGATCAAACCTAACTCAAGAACCTCTTACCTTAGAGAAGAAACATGCTGTCATTCGCTTCTTTGCCCCCAGTTACTGTTAAATTGCATCAGACACTGGTGGTGACAACTGCAGTTCAGAGGGCAAGCACAAATCATCACCTGAAAACCTGCTTAGGACTCCAGAGACTAAGTGACATTTGAGTAATGTATGCATCTTCATGGCCCTACATGCCAACAGAACACCATCTTATTGACTTTCCAGAGCTTTTCCTGTAGTCATAACCAATCATCTTAACACCAAAGCATGCACAAGGCATAGAAAGAAATGATGGAAGTTTGAGAGACTGTCTTGTCTGTCCAACCTATCAAACCATTCCTGAGAGGTGGTCAATACCTCTTAGCTCAAATTCAGAGTAGTGTCCCTGTCTCATGGCTACATGTCCAGGATTTTGTTAGGGTGCTCCCAGTCCATTCTCAGCCCCAGGATCTCCCAGTCCCTGCTCAGCCTCAAGGTTTAGTGGCACAAACCACTGCTTGGTGTGAGGTTAGGACAGGCCCAGCAAGAAGCTCTCTGCTTGCACAGGGTCAGGAGAAACTCTGTGATACATCTCAGTTACCTGTGGGATGTCACACCTGTTTAAAGACAGATTAAATTTATAACAGGGAATGTCTGCGAACTGCTGTTGGTGATGTGACACTGAGCTAAGGCATTCATATTTAACCCCTGAGGGACTGTCCTGGGAATGGATCCTTGCTTGGCAAGGAAAGGAATTCTTTATCTGGGGGGGCTGGATTTGACAGGAAAATATAAATATACAACTCCAAAAGAAAAGAAATAAAGATGTAATTGAAGAGATAAAATATTCACAACAGTCACAGCTCTGTGAGGGAGCTTTTACACCAGGGAATGCTGCTTGTGGTACCTGTATCTCCAGAGGGATGCTGATTGATGCCAGTGTCTGACTGGCATCCTGTTTTCTGTGCTCCACCCTGGTCTAACTCTGGTCTGGAAGCTGGAGGTCAGGCTGAGGAGGGATACAGCAGTGACAGTCTGCAGCTCTGCTTTCAGGCAGGGAATGCATGGAAGTGTCCACTTCTCTCATGAATCCACAGCAAAATGATGAGAGATCAGATGGAGTCATGCCAGGAGCCAGCTGGGATTTACTGCCCATTTAAGCGGGGTGCTTCCAGCCATGGCTGAGGCAAGGAAGACTTACAGGATACAAAAGCAATGAGTGCCTGAAAAATTCATGGAAGCTAGGCTCAAAAACCAAGGAAATCTTTTCCTGCACTGCCTGACAGGTGGCACCACAGTATTGCCCTCCTGTCCTACAGAAAGACTCTCCATCCATCTCATCCCAAGCCATTATTCCATTTTAAGGTTGTGTGATCTTTCCACCTTGCCCTCAAGTTCACAGACAGAGAAGCTGGAGTGTGGCTGCCCAGGCCAAAGCTGCTCTGGGCTGTGATTGATTTCTAGCTCATGTTTTTCTCCTCTGACCTTTGCAAGCCAAGCAGTGATCGCTCACTGTGAGAGTCACACAGAGCAAGAGAGCTGTGACAAGCCTTGGAGGGACTTTCACATCCCAAAGGGCAGCGTGGCTCAGTCCTAATATCTTCTATAGCAATCATTTTGGAATCATAGAATGGTTTGGGTTGGAAGGGACTTTAAAGGTCATATAGTTCCAACCCCTGTGCCATGGGCAGAAGCCAGGGCACGGCTGTGTAGAGTCCCTTTCTGGACTTTAATATTGAAAACATAAATTTTTAATTGAAAAATAAAAAGATATTTTTGGGGTTTAATGTTTCTCTGATAGATAAGTAGTTTCAAATAGAAATGCACATCATTGCCTTTCTGAATCTCGAATACTTTGGCTTGCCTGGGCTATTTCAGGTACTGAGTGTCTCTGCAAAGAACAGTAAAAACAGGAATATTCTTACATTGAAACAAGGACCCTGGGAGTCCACATCTGTCCAGAGGGGGAAAAAATGTCTTACAATGTGTTGACACTTCTTTGAGCCCTGGGATGAGTTTCTTCTTCATCTCAACCCAGGTAATCAGTGAATGCTCAAATAAAAAAAAGTTTAATAGCCCTTCAGACAGGTTTTAGTAGGCACCTAATGCTCCTCTTTATTCCTGCAGAGGCTGAATGATCAGTGCTTTCAAAACTCAGAATATTTGTCTTGTTTTACTACATAAGAAGAAATGCAGGCCAGGGTGGTTTCTTTTTTTCCCCAGTCTCTTTATTGAATTTGACTGTTTTATTTTACTGCAGTCATCTTTGTATCCAGATATTCAGCTGACATAATTATATGGTGTGAATTTTAACAATAAGCTCACAGAGATGTTCTCTTGTATTAGATTTAAAGGGATGCTGTTATGTTAACGTGGAGAAAAAACATGTTTATAATTCTGTGAAATCCCAAAATTAGTAATGCCAAAACAGTCACTAGCATCCCATTGCTTATGTTTTATTCTTCTTTTTTGCATTTCACTGAGTTTCTGCAATAGAAATAGGCTTTCCCTTTTTGAAAGTCACTTTTATTTCTACTGTTCCTTTACTTCACTGACCGAGTTTTATTAACGCCCTTTACCTAAATGCAAATTAAGTCTTGAGGCATTTTGACTTGTAGCACAAAATAGCAACAGAGAAGACTGTCTCAACCCCAAAGTGATTTTTATTGCAATTTAAAAGTAAATATTACAGAAACGTTTATTTTCTGGTTTACTGGTGTATTATATCTTTTCAGAGTCCTGGTGATGAGCCATTTTTACAATCTCTGTTGCTTCCATGTGCTTAGCACTGACTTCAAAATCTCTTTCATTGGCAGGAAGGAGGAATGTAAATAGGGAGTGTGGTCCTAATTTAAAAATTCTTAGGCTCTGAAGTGTTTTCCATGAGTATTTTTCAGGAGATTTCTCATTAAAGTATCTCCTCAGAGGTCTGCAAATTTCCTGCAACGTTTTTTCAAGTGTAATTTCAGTTTTCTTCTCTCTTTGTCTTGCTGCTGAGGGACAGGGCTGAATTATCTGACATGGATCGGAGTGTGTGGGTTGGCACGTGCTTTTCACACATGTTGGATGTTCGGCTCCACTGCCTGCTTGTGCCATGGACCTCTTGAACAACCCCTGGATCAGGCCCACATGCCCTTCCCTGACAGTTCAGGATCTTCTCTTGCCACAGCATAAAGTAAATAAGGTGTGCTGGTCACAAAACAACGTGTCCTGTGAGGTCAGATCAGATGTCTTTCTATCCAACATCCTAGTTTGGGCATTGATGAGGAAGGAAGGCTGAAAAATATGGTAGAGGGCATCACAGTGATTTTTGCCTTTTATAAACCATCCTTTTCCCATATACAGATCATCCCATGGCTTGGTGTGCAGCCATTTGGGAGACAGGATTTTCTAGCTGCAAATCTCATAGGTGGCCATCCTCCTCATACACATCAGCTTGGAAACATCTGTCCATCCTCCTAATATTTTGAGTACATATTTTGAGCTTGGAAAAATCTGATTCAAGGCTAGTTGGCCAAGTTTGAACCAGCTGATTGGAAAGCTGGGAAAGAATTGGGGAGTTTAGAGGAGTTTTGAGGATTTTGTCTCTTGCAACCAGCAGGCAGGAAAACTGTCAAGGTCTCGTTTAGTCCTGGCCAAAATCCCAACATGGTTTAGCAGAAACAGCAGTGTCTCAGCAGAGTTTAGGGATTTCAACAAGATTGTGCCAGAGAAGGTGTGAGCAGCTGTAACTGTAACGTCAAATATATGAAGTTTTTACAAGACACTTCTTGAAGGTGTCAGCCCATGTGGTGTGAACAGGGGGAGTGTACTGGCCAGGAGAAGAGGAGGACAGCTCACAAGCATGGTTTTCTTAAGTGACAGATGATTGAAATATTCAATACACATATTCTCATTGCCTTCTCATTGTCCAGCCTGGGAAAAATCAGCCTAAAATGCATAAAGCTTTGCCTGAGATTTTTAAAAGTCTGCAGTGTAGCTGCTCTTTGTCCTGAAAAAAATACTTCTTAAAATAAAAATAGTAATTTTTTTGCCTATTTTTCAGCTGATAAAATATTTATGTTTCATACATTTGACTACTTTTTGTTCTGTTTTTGATTTGGTGATTTTTTTAATCTGCAAATCATCACAGAAATCGTTTCCTAGCCTTGAGAAAATTAGTCTCTTACCAAGATTCTACTGAATACTGATAGAGAAAGATGCTTTCTCTTGCAAAACATGGGCTCGTAGTAGCTTGTTTGACCAGGGAGTGATGTGCTCTGAGCTGTGAGGAAGGGTCTCAGAACTCAAGTGGAAGGAGTGATTTCCAGCCATGTCTGCACCTTTATTTCTACATATGTATTTTATATATGTGCATAAATATATTCATATGCTTTGTACCAAGCAGATGCTCACACACTAAGCATCCCAAATGAGCAATTTAATGTGAATTTTAAAGTGCTGACAGTGCAAAGATTAGAACGAGAAATAAATAGTGAGATCAGGCACTGGACTGAATTATTTGAGAGCTGTAAGAAATGCTGCCATCTCCAGAAGATAGATTGATATTACACAAGGTGGGGGGGGAGGGAGGGGCAAAGTCTTTAAACCAGAGAACAAACTTGCTGTGGGATTGCTGTGGTGCAAATCACAAAGTTGGTAATGTAGGCGAACTCCTGTGGTCACCTGCTAGCAAGGACTAACCCTGTGTTGGCTGTTCCTCATGGGAGTAGGAAGCATTGCCTGCTTTCCCACTGGCTGGGATGCTGGGATGGGATTGCAACACACTCAGAGTGATGTAGTGGAAAAGGCTGAGAGGCCTTTGACTCTCGTCTATCCCATGAAATAAAATAGGTCCAAAGCATGGATAAGAACCCAGACTGGGCTGAGCTGAGCTGCATGAGAAGGTGAGAGAAAAATCAGCTGCAGGAGTTGAATCATGGAATCATAGAATGGGCTGAGGTGGAAGGGACCTTAAAGAGCATTGCATCATGTCAAACCTTTCTCTTGGCGAGGGCCAACCTCATTCAATGGGATGCAGCAGGATTAGGTCAATTAATTTGGAACCTTCTCCACATGGAGCCATTTCTTAGGGTAACTTCTCTGAAAAAGAGTAAAATTTGTCCTGCAGCATTAATTATTCTGATATTCATCCTCCTGGAAGCCCTGGGAAGAAGAATTTTCACTCTTCAGTAAATGGTGTTAATTTGTGTATTTGTATGGATACAAGTGCTTTCAAATCCAGTGAAAACAAAATCTGAGAATCTCCACAGAAAAGTGCTCTGGAGGGCTTCCAGCTGGTTTGAAGATTTTAAGAGCCTGTTAAAGAATGTACCTTCAAAAGATCAATTTAAATGCTGCCTGCTTTCTGCTCATTGTTTATGAAGTTGAAAGCATCTCTGATAGTGACTATTCATTCTCACAGCAGTGGAATGCAGAACAGAAGCAGGTTGGTTTAACTCCATCCCTGCCGTGCTCTGGAGAGGCAGAGGGAGCAGGTGGCTCTGTGGAGAGGAGCTCAGCTCAGCACAGGCACTGAGGGGTTGATGGGGTAGCAAATTGAGTTCTTGCAGTAATCTGGGCTTTCAGCACCTGGTGGAAGGATTGACTCCACTCAGGAACTGAGTTATTTCCCTGTCTCTGTGTTGTACATCATGGTGTGTGGTTCTCTCTGCTGTAGGAGCAGCACTTCACCCTCCCACAGAAGGGTTTGTCCTGCTCCCTGTGCTGTGACGGAGAAGACCCCTGGGTGATGGTTTAGAAGCAGGGAATGGCTGATACATGGATGTGCTCAAGACAACTGGTGCCAGCTAGGTCAAGAAGCATTTGGTCAACACACTCAGGCACATAGTGGGATTCTTGGGGTTGTCCTGTGCATGTCCAGGAGTTGGAGCTGTAATGATCCTTGTGGGTCCTCTCCAACTCAGGATTTCTATGATTCTGTAATTCTATAACTATGCTGGGGCAGTGTCCATCCCTGAGTGCAGGAAGTGCCTTTACAGTTCTCTGTGAGCTCTATGGTTGTAAAAGATGGTCTCAAGCTCTGCTATGAGACCAAACCTTTTCTGTTCCATTGTGTGAGTGTGGAACCATGACCAAAAGTTTGGCTTGAGCATTTCCTGCCTCAGGATGCTCCCACAGGTGCTCAGCAAGTTGTCCCTCTGCAAGGCAGAGAGGCAGGGAACTCTTTCCAAGCTTCCTTCTGAGCTCTGTAGGTCTCACCACTGAGGAACAACATTCCTGGTTGTTTGCTAACATCCACAGGTAGGACTATTGCTGGAATAAGGGAATGGCAGAGTCATGCCATCCCAGCTGCCACATGTTCAGAGTCACAGAACCATAGAATCAAAGAATGGTGTGGGTTAGAAGGGACCTTTAAAGTTCATGTAGTCCAACTCCCCTGCAGGATATTTTCAACCAGATAATACCCACTTAGACCCCTCTCACCTCCTCCAGGTGCTGACAGACTTCAAAGCCTGGCAGTAGCAGACAGGAGCAGTCAGAGTATTTTCCCAGGACAAGAGGAAGTGCAGCTTGGAGCCTGTCTGCAAACACGCCCTCTGTGCCCTCTAACCCTTTAACCTCTAGGAGACCTAAATTTTCAGTGTTTCAGTGTTTTCAAGCGTGGGGTTTGCTACTTCCCATTTTTAGTGTAGATCTCAGACTTAGGAAGCTGACTCCAGGAACTTGTTGCACTTCACCCTGCTTGATTACACTTTGCTACTCGTAATGACGTACTTGGGCCTGATCTCAAGCAATGTTTCTCCATGAGCCATTCCAGAGACCTGCCCTTTGTGAGAAGCAAGAGGAACTTCTAAGCCCCAGAGCAGAAAAGTCAGAGTGATGCCATCTCTCTTTTCAAGAGTGTTTATGTACCACTCTACCACGGGTAGACCACGAACTTCAGTACTAATCATGCCTAAGTAAAGTTTGTAGTCTTCAGCTTCATAGCTTAAGGCAGTTGAGGAACAGAGTTCATTTATTTGGATGTAAATGCACCTGAGAGGTTATGCATATTTTTTTCCTCTGATGGCAGAAGGGTGCTGACAAAGATCCTCATTTTCAAGTTAGAGTCTCTGGTTCAATTAAATAGATGCATCAGATTGTTACCCAAATCCATGAGCAAGCAGAGCTTGTTCCACTGAATGAACATGGCTTCAAGTTACACCTAAGGATGTGTGATAAGGTGTAGCCGAGATCAATGGACTTTCCAGGGAAACACAGGGTTTTTCTCCTCACCAGGCTGAGGTTCCACTGAATGGACTCCTGAGCTCGTTGTTCCCAAGATTTATGCATTTCTTCACTAAATTGCCCATCTCCATTTGGGTTTCTTCCTTGCTTAAACTGATTTATGTTCACAGCCCTCTACAGATGAAAGACCTTCAAAATGAAAACCTGCACCTATTTGGTTTAGTGACAAAATTTGCATTTTTTCTCCAGATCTGGCCTTGTACTTGTTGGATGGCAGGTGGGGTTTCCAGTAAGACATCCATTAAAATAAGAGTGCTGTAATTAAAAGGATCTGGCTAAAGAAATTGCACAAATTAGAGCAGACAGCTGTTGTTTGAAAGGAACAAGCACTGTTATGGTTTTTTAAAATAGCCATCTCTTGGCTGTCTGCCAGGGATATTTACATTAGACCTTACGGACAAAAATATTCAACTGTTTAAAATGTAAGTGAAAAGAACTCTTATTTCCACCTCGCTACCACCATAAAAAATGTGATGGGCAATAGGCAACATAGGGAGGATGTTCATAAACTTTATAGCATAGCCTAGAAATTATGGACTTCAGGTGTGTACAGAACAGAGAGAGGCTTTGGGGGGGGAAAAAAACCCCACATCTATTTTTACTCCTGCATTTATGCACAAGAAATGAGATTCCTGAAACAGAAGTGTTAATTGGGGATATAACTTACTGCACTTCTTCCAAGAAAAGTTGTCCCTTCTGCATTGTAGGTACGATACAACACAGACTTGTAGAACATAGAAGGGATCAGTCTGAACCAGGTTGCACCTTCTACAGGGGCCTGGTGGTGAAGGTTTGGCTGGTGAAACAGTGATAGGATCAGCTGCATGTCAAGGAGCAGCCTGGGCTAGTGGAAGAGGTCCCTGCCATGGCAAGGGATTTGGAACTGGATGGTTTTTAAAAGTCTATTTCAGCCCAAACCATTCTATGATTCTACATCAAGTATTGAATTTAGTGAGCAGTTCTGCTCATTATCCAATATTCCATTCCATTATTTCTATGTGGCAGAAAGAGAGTTTTCCACTGCCCTGTTTCCCTGCTCGGCTGCAGTCAATTGGGCACAAGGACTGGACCTGTTTCCAGGCGTCTCTGACATGCAAGCACTCAGTGGATACCCTGAAATATGATTAATTCATGTATCTTCCCACCAGCAAGTTACATCTTGCCCTGTTTAATAGAGAAGCTTTCAGGCTTAAAATTAGGCATGTCCTTAATCGAGATCGTTGTATCTGGCCGGTGTTTCTGGTAACTCGAAAAAGTCAGACCTATGTGCCTCCACAGAAGATGTTCAGGAATTCAGGTGGCACCAGCTTGAGATCATTCTACTGGATGGATAATGCTCTGGAGTGGGGACCAGAGGAGACCTAGGATTACTTTTTACCCTTCCACTAGTCCCCCAGGAATCTTGTCCATCTGTCCCTCTGTTATACAGTGTACCTCATCCCCTTCTAGTGAGTCTGGAGGTCTGCTGGTAAAAATTAACACCACCAGCTGGTAGTTCAGTGGATTTGCAGTGTTTGCTAATGGTGTTTATACAAATCAGAGCAGCAATGGTGACTATGGGCTTAGGAAACAAAGAATGAGGAATCTAAAATAGAAACTGCTTTCTTTACAAAATCCTTACAGTAATCTTTTCCTTCCTCTTTTCAAGTGCTTTCTGAGTGGCTTGGGTTTTTTTTTTAACAGACTTTTACCTTGTCTTCTTGTCTTATTCCTTAGGAAAACCTCTTTTTTGTGATGGAATACCTCAATGGAGGAGACCTCATGTTCCATATCCAGAGTTGCCATAAGTTTGACCTTCCCAGAGCAACGTAAGATACTATTATTATTACCCTGGCAGGCTGCACACGTGACAGAATAAGAGGGAACAGCAGGAGACAACTGGGAACTTGATTTTATTCTTAGCTATACTACTGTCTGAAACCTTGGGCAAATCATTTGACCTCTTTTCACCTTACCCAGCTGCAAAGTGGGGATAAAATGCTGGAAGCAAAATCACTCTGCTGGAAGCAGAATCCCAGCTCTTTCCAAACTGAACAAAACAGACATGAAGGTCATCACCCTACCTCAAGGAAGGATTTGGAGCGAGTCACTTCCTCTCCCTATTCCCTTTCCCCTTCCACAGAAGGCTTTTAGAGCCCCTTCCACCCAGTTGATTTCAGTCAGACGTGACCTTGCTTTACATTCCTGGTCAGCCAGGGAAGTTTTTTTTTCCTTTGGGAAGATTTACAGACACTGCTGGACGCTCATCAGCATTGCATCTGGCTTCAGGCTTATCCTTTAGCCTGAAAACCAGGAACCTCCTTCCAGCCCATGACCTGACTCCTCTCTTTTGCACTAATCTCGACATAGTCCCACATGCATTTGTTCAGAGCTGAGCTGGAGAGAAGCTGTCCCTTGGTCTGCCCTTCCTGATGGATTAGTCCCCTTCCCAGACCTGCAGTCCCTGAAACAGAGCGGGGCTCCAGAGGCACCCACCAGTCCAGCTATAACCTCACCTCTGGAAGTGCCTGCACTGTCTCTAAACGGCACCAAATCTGCCTCAGATCTTCAGAGTCACAGAATGTCTTGAATTGGAAGGGGCACACACCGGTCACTGTGATCTGAAGTGTATGGTCCCTCCAGGGGTCAGGTACACAATCTCGGTGTTATTAGAGCCATGCTGTAACTAACAGAGCTAATCTCAGGCTCTTATTTACATTTCCCATGGACAAGGGTCATGGTAAAACATACTTCAACTGTCTGCTGTGAATTACAGCAGCCGTGGGGTCTCTCTGTTGCACTCCTTAAGTTCTCACTCAGCCCATAGTACAAGGCCCCAGTAGATATATCATGGACCCAATCCTCCCTCCCTAGATGTACCACCATAAAGAAATCCAAGAAATGTATTTTCAGCCATCTGTGAAACCAAATATCTTGTTCCTTACCACTCTGGATGGGCTGTAGCCAAGCTGCAGGACCAGCTTAAGCTGAGTTTCCCAGTCCAGTGATCAGAGGCGAAGCTGTAACTTGTTAGAAGAATGGGATTTTCCCTTTTTCCCTTTAAAGTTCAAGCAGGTGGAGGGAAAGAGATAAAACTCATCAAAAGAACAAAAGGTAAATTTAAACAAAAAAATTAATACATCGACAGAGAATTAAAAATTTATTTAGCTTTGATTAAAGTAAATAGAAGAATTAGAATAAATGAAAGGTGCTTTTAATCCTTCTGCAAGCAAAAGGTATTTTCAAAGTCAATATTAAACCACTATAGGGATTAATTTTTATTTAATAATTTAATTTTAAAAAAACACCACACTGTCATTTAAATCAGTGTTTGATGATTTTTTTTTCAAAAACATTTGAATGCATTGAAGACTGAGGGACCAGGTCTGTGCCATACTGGAGGGGCATATGATCCTGGGGCATATGATCCTGGCATTGGAACACCTTCTGAGTGACCACTTGCTTTCTTCACACTGGTGAAGTGTGCAGCAGGATGTAGTGGTGTCCTTTGGGTAAAAACGTGCTGAGAACAAAGATGTCAAACTTGAAAAGACTCCAGAGAAAGACCACCAAGCTTCTAGCTAATTCATATTATGGTTAAGCTTTCAAAATTAGGACAAAAATTCTTCACTGAAAGGGTGGTCAGCATTGGAACAGGCTTCCGGGGAAGTGATGGAATCACCATCCGTGTAGTGTTCAAAAAAATGTGTGGATATGGCACTTGGGCACATGGTGAATGGTTGGACTCAATGATCTTAGAGATCTTCTAAATGATTCTGTGATTCTACAATTCCCTGAAAAGCCAGCCATAAATCTGAGGTGGGAGGAGGGAAATTTGGCAAGTCAGAGTCTGTCTGTGCTCCCCATCCCAGCTGCCCACCTGCCTTCCCATTGCAGGGACCAGGCCAATGTTTTTGCAGCAGCTACTGATTGTAGCTGCTCTTTTGAGGTCTGAGGCCTTCACTGTAATTTACAGTTTGCAGTCTGGTGCAGCATGTAGGGATACAAAATGGAAAAATGGCTTTAAACTAACAAGAGAGCAGGTTTGGATTAGATATTAGGAAGAAATTCTCTGCTGTGAGGATGCTGAGGCCCTGGCACAGGTTGCCCAGAGAAGCTGTGGCCTCCCCATCCTTGGAAGTGTTCAAGGCCAGGTTGGACAGGACTTGGAGCAACCTGGGATAGTGGAAGGTGTCCCTGCCCATGGCAGGGAGTTGGAACTGTATGATCTTTAAGGTCCTTTCCAACTCAAAGCGTTTTATGATCCCTGTACTTACAGATTTACTTTAAATATGTAAATAAGGGAGAGATACAGACATGGTCTGCCTTTCTTGTTACGTATTTGGATTCAAGGCAGAGTGGGCAGTAGGAGCTGAGTGCTGGTTTTTGACTCCACAACTGATCTGGAGACATCTTTGGGTACTGAATAAACCATCCTCGAAATCTATTACTTAGAGAAAAATCTGTGGCTTCCAAATTCCTGGAGATGAGTAGGCTCCAAATTCCTGCCCTTTCTCAAAGTGGTTTCAGTGGGAGTTGGGCTGGGAGTTGTGCAGCACACTTTTGGGAATCTCACATCATCCATCGATAAAACACGGTCACCCCAAGCCTTCTGGAGACGCTCCAGTCCTTCTGGGAACCTAATGCAATTTGGGCTCTTGTGGAGACAAAGTTTCCATCCCAAAAGGGTCCAGTCGAAAATGCCTTTGGGAAGCGCCCATTCTAACTTGTGCCTTCTGTCACTCAGGTTTTATGCTGCTGAAATTATTTGTGGACTCCAGTTCCTCCATTCTAAGGGCATAATATACAGGTAATTTACTCGTTAGTGTAAATAATATGATAATATGCTTTTTCTGCTTTCCCTGCACTCACTAATGGCAATGGAGAGACTATGTCTTGGATGTACTTGCTGGCATTGCATTTCTGTGCAGATTTCCCTTTTACAGAGTGGGTGTTTTATTTTGAAGACATGATGTTAAAAACCGTTTTTGAACCCTTTGTCAGAATGCACTCCTATTTCAGTTATCATTAAAACAAGCCCTCAGATGAATTCACATAGAGTCGTTTGTATAACACACAGTATTGGCACCCTGTTGAAGTTTTCAACATACCAAGGTGTATAAGGTCAAGTTAGATATGAGAAATTTGATATATCTGCTGTGCTGGTTACCCTGGGAAAGTGGTGACAAGCTCAGCTCAAGTAACAACTGAAGGCAGACAGTGATATCTCTTAATTCTGGATTATTAACAGGTCTGCTGTGCACAGTTCCACAGGGAGATGGGATTCATCTCACCCACCATCATGAGTCTGAGTTGACTGCTCTTCTTGTAGTAAGCAGAGAGAAGAGGACATTTTTAGCCTCATTAAACCTGCATTACAGTGTGTAAGAGAAGAGCCCATTTCAAATCAGGCCACAGTCTGATTTCCCATGGCCAAAAGGAAAAAGTGAATTTCTGTGGATCTTTAGTCAAACTCATCCTCATGGCAAAATTCAGTCACTAAATTATAGCTTTCTGTAAAATCAGGAAACAAATAGCTGGTCACAAACAAATGAGAAAGCTCACTACAGAAACAGTGTTTGCTGAACCCTAAATGGGCTTATTTCAATGTTTGTCATGTAGTGTGAACAGTAGAACAAATGCTGAAAGTGAACGGCTTGTTTACAATCCATTCCCCCTTTAAAACACAAGCTTTGATTCTTATTAGTACTCACGTGGGAGCCACTTACAGTCTTTATTGACTGATGATGGTGAATGCATAAACACAGGATCAATACCAGTGGCATTAAGTGAAGATGATCTCAGGGGTCTCGACAAGTTTCCGGCTCTAATTATTATTCTGGATGTCTGAAGGGAAAGATTTTCTAAAGTGCCCAAATCACTTCACCATTTCTGTCATTTTTTCTCAGAAAAGCTGATTAAAAATATCTGCAAGACATGGTGAATTTATAGCAGAACTGTTAATGCTGACATTTTATTTACAATTCACGTTTTTACTTGGAATTGCTACACAGGTGCTGTGTTGGAGTTTGGGACCCATTTCCTTAAAAAGGAGAGGGGTTTTTAGAGTCTGGAGCCTGGGGAAATATAAGTAAATTGGCATATCTGGGCATTGGGGAGCAAGGGGATAAGAAGAAATACCTCATCTGCAAGACAACTGGACCAGCGGTGGCATGGAGGGGGCTGGGGTGCAGGATAACCCCCTTGTAATCCAAGAGGAGGTCGTCAGAGACTTGCTGAGTGGCTTGGACCCTCACAAGTCTATGGGACCGGATGGCATCCACCCGAGGGTCATGAAAGAACTAGCAGATGAACTCGCCAAACCACTTTCCATAATTTACCAACAGTCCTGGCTTACTGGTGTTGTGCCACAAGACTGGAAATTGGCCAATGTGACACCCATCCACAAGAAGGGTAGGAAAGATGATCCTAACAACTACAGACCAGTCAGCCTGACCTCAGTCCCATGCAAAGTCATGGAACAGATGGTCTTGTGTGCCATTACACAGCAACTGCAGAACAACCATGACATTAGATCTAGTCAGCATGGATTTCGGAAAGGCAGGTCCTGCCTGACTAACTTGATCTCCTTNACCAGAACGAGAGGGCACGGCCTCAAGCTACGCCAGGGGAGGTTCAATCTTAACATTAGGAAGCGGTTTTTCACAGAGAGAGTAATTGCATATTGGAATGGGCTGCCCAGGGAGGTGGTGGAGTCACCATCCCTGGAGGTGTTTAAGAGAAGACTGGACGAGGAGCTTAGTGACATGGTCTAGCCGGGAGGTGTAGGGCTGGATGACGTTGTGCCCCCTCCGTCTCGGAGTGGCCTGCTAGACTGTGAGGGATCTAGGTTGGTGTTATGCTCTGCGATGTGCTCTCGGTCTCTTTACGGGTGTTAGATGGTGAGTTGGACTAGATGATCCTTGTGGGTCCCTTCCAACTCATAATATTCTGTGATTCTGTGATTCTGTGAGTTGGTGTGGCATTGCTTTGGGGATCAAGCTTTGAGAGAAAAGATTTAACCAGTCCTTCTCCTTTTTCATTGAAGACAATGACAACAAGGTCACTTGAGAACACGCAGTCATCAGTATCTCTGTCAGAGTGAACTAAGCACTTGGGAGAGTGAATAGAAATCATTTTTGAAACTACATCACTTGCGATGTTGTAAGAATAATGAATCCAGCTGTTCTGTCTCATGCACTCACATTTGGGAACATTGGCTTAAATTTTAACGAATGAGCCGAAGTGTTTTTGGCAGAAACTCCAGTCCCTGGAGCCAATGAGTTTGAGACTCATCAAAATAATGAAAGCAAACCGTAGGTGATGGGTTTTTTGTTTTGCTTCGATCTACCAGATGAATAAAAGCAGTGCTGGCAGCACGAGATTGATCTCAATGGTGTAACTAAAACAAGTCATTCCAGCTGGAAATTGTGACAACAAGATGTGTCTACCACTTGGAAGGCAAATGTCTCGGTTGTCTCTGTGTTTCTCTATGATTGATGACTCCCATTTTGTCTTGGGCCATATTCTTGCAGCCATGAACAATTGCCCCATGGAAACAGTTTAGTGTGTAAACACTTTGACATCCCCCACCCTCATTAGGACATTGCAGAGGCAAGATGAGGAGCACAGAGAGAGGCTGAACACTCATCTTTTCTGCAGTTGTGAGTGATCATCTCAAGAGCGTCATGCATTAGAAATTACTTTCTTTGAGGCAGTCAAAGCTATTTCTGAAAAAAAACACACATTGTAAAACATTTGTCACCAGGAGAGGACTTGCACCTGAGCTGTGGAAAATCATAGAATCACTGATTAATAGAATGGTTTGAGTTGAAAGGGGCCTTAAAGGTCATCTAGTTCCAACACTTTTGCTATGGGCAAGGATGCAAGCCACTGGATCAGGCGCTATCCAACTTGGCCTATTGGCCAGAATCTGTGTAGGCTATGAATTAACAGAGGTTGAAAAACAAAAGTTACATCCTCAGTTATGGGTACCAGAAAATGTGTCTAGGTGCTCTGAGAGCCCTGAGAATGAGCAATGATTGATAGCACAAGACAGACGGTGCAGGAATCACAGGATATGCTGACTTGGAAGGGACTCGAGTCCAACTCCTGGCCCTGCACAGAACCATCCCAAAGAGTCACACCTTGTGCCCCAGAATATCATCCAAACCCTTCTTGAGCTCTGTCTCTCTTGGTGCTGTGCCCACTGCCCAGGGGAGCATGTTTGGTCCCCAGCCACCCTCTGGGGGAAGAACCTTTTTCTAATATCCAACCTAAACCTCTCCTGCTTTTGCTGTAGACCAGGTGACCTAAATTCTACCTACATCTCAGGTTAAGTGCAGCATCACTGGTCCAGATGTCTCCCTGAGTCATTATCTAAATGAGAAGCAAAACCTTTAGGTAAGATATAAAAAGCATTAGCATAGAAGCAATGCCAGCCTTCATTTCTTTCTGCCTTTTTTTCCCCCTTCTTTACAAGATTTTGTCTCCTTTCAGTTAGTTACCAAGTGAGGACCTTGTTGTTCTCCATCACAATTCATCAGCTCACTTGCTTTCATTTCCTTCTCTGTGCATTTCTGTTTTATTCCTCCCTCTGGGCTCTTTGCTTCCCAGAGTAGCCTAAGGCCTGAAACCTCAGACAACAGCCTGGCAGCTGTGTGTGAAGGGCTTTGTTCAAGTGGTGCAGCCCAGCAGTGAAAAGTTCTGCTGATGTCTGGGATTATCCTGACTCTCTGCAAGCCATGCAAGGCTTGCCTGTCCTTACCTCTTCCAACATTTGTAGAGTCTGCTCTAGGGGAGATCTGGCAGCAGCTTCAGGAAGAGCGTTGAGACTCCCAGGGAAGGAGAAAGTTGAGAATTACCTGGTCATTTCTTGCTCTCCTTCTCCAGGCTGCGCTAAGGCAGAAGCACCAGCTGGCCCTTCTTAACTTCACTATTCTACGTCCTTGGAGGAGGCAGATTTGCAAAGATGTGTTGGGTGATGTGATCCCTGGAAGTGTTGAAAAGCCAGAATGGACAGGGGCTCGGAGTAATCTGATCTAATGGAAGGCTGCCCATCATGGCAGGGTGGAGGTGGAACAAGATGGTCTTTAAGGTCTCTTCCAAGTCAAGCCAGTCTGTGATTCCATGATTTTATGTCTTCTCCAGCAAGTAAATCAGTGCTGCGACTAGCGAAACAAAGAAGTCCAAGAGAGCAGCTCCTTACTGATCCTTCAATCTTCCTTTGTAATTCCAACATGTAGGCACCATATAGAGGCAGAAAACAAGTTAGTAAGTGCAATCTGTTATAATAACTTGTGTGGCTCTGAAAAATTTTAACAAAATGGTTTTGTATTCTTCCTCCACAGGGACTTGAAGCTGGACAATGTACTGCTGGACAATGAGGGGCACATCAAAATTGCTGACTTTGGGATGTGCAAGGAGAACATGTTTGGAGATGCAAAGACAAGTACTTTCTGTGGGACTCCTGACTATATTGCTCCTGAGGTAGGTGTGGGATCCAGGGAGGTCATCAAGCTGCTGTAGGACAGAGAGCACATCTTAAGACATGGCTGGTTTTCAGTGGAGGAGGCAGCAAAGAGTAATAACCTGATTTTGAGCAGTTCCAGGCTAGAAAGTGGATTTCAGTTTGGCCCAGAGTCTGCATTGCTGTCTAGAATTGCATATTTTTATGGCTAACATCTTTTTTTTTGTGCAAATGGGACTGGGAAACAAGTGATGCTTGGCTTAAACTAAGAAACAGAACGTTTAGTGAAAATTCAGTTTGGGCCATGGCAGAATACGCTCCAAGGGGTAAGTCTTGCATTTCAGGTACAAAAACGGCATGAGGAATGCTGAGTGTGCCCTTTCCTTATTTCTTTATATTTCTAACCAGAGAGAAACTTGGGGGGCTGGGAGGAGTTGTTTGTTTATTGGTTTTAATTTGTGTATTTTTAATTCTGAGAATGTTTCCTTAACCTGGTGACTTCACGCAATGATAGATCCTACTATGGAGACGCTTTGACTAATTAAGTGGCAAATTGGGGCCAAAGAAAACATCTTTCAGCTCAGAAAAAACCTACAATTCATCCAGGCATCGAGGCTGGCATCAGTCTGAAATCCATTTATTTGCCTTTCAAGATCCCATTTCATAATTTTAGTGTTTTCATGATGGATTTTGGTACTTTCCAAATGGCTTTCAAAGCCTTCGGTGTTTTTTTGCACTCTGTTATAATTCATTGATCCTTTACTGTGCACTAAGGGCTCAATTCTGGCCTAGGTTACACCACTGCTGACTCAAGAGTCTCTTCAAATCAATTGGATTTCTATTACCTAAGAGCAGGTGTAAGTGTCCTCTGCAATCAAACTGCAATTGGATTTTATTCCACTTCAATATACTTTTATTTAAGAAAAAAAAAAGCTATTTTTCATTCCTAAAAAAAAAACCAAAAATGAGAGCCAAGTGTTGATCAATTATCGGTGATTTTACTTTCTAGAAAATGGAAAAGCTAAAAGTGCTCAGAGTTT
The DNA here is from genome assembly GCA_013390025.1 of Pitta sordida. Taxonomy (NCBI): domain Eukaryota; kingdom Metazoa; phylum Chordata; class Aves; order Passeriformes; family Pittidae; genus Pitta; species Pitta sordida. The sequence goes on from WEKX01003245.1 coordinate 34,096, forward strand.
TATTTCTGCACCATCATTTACTTTAGAGATTCAACGAGTGCATATAAAACATTTTACCTCTAAACTGAAAGTACTTCTAGAGTTTATGGATCATCTCTCCTGCCAGAGGCAGGAGCACTGGACTCTTTGTCAGTATTTCACTGCAGCTGCTACCACTGTAATTTGTTACAGACCCAGCACCTTGGCCAGAGCTAAGAGGGCTTTGGGTCAACAGACAAGCAATTTATTTTTTTTTATTTCAAAAAATATCTGACCAAAAAAACAGACTTAACCTGAAATGAAATTGCTGAGTTTAATTTTTTTCCAGATAATTTCCAAGCTAATAAATATTTTCTTTGCTTGCCATAGAACATTTGATTTCAATTTCCAGGCACTTTATGCTTTAAAATAAAACCATATAAAAATAATATGTGTCTTTTAAGAAGGAAAGGTTGGGATGATTTTGTTTGTAAGGGATCCAGAAGAAATATATTAAGGAGTCCTGCTGATTCTTTTTTCTTGGCTCTGAGTGAAACTCATTGTATATATTATATTGTGTATTCAAATCTCTTTTTTGTCATTTCTGCATCTCCTCCTTTGGAGACAGATTTGTTAGTTGTGAGCACTCCACATCAGATCGAGTTTAGACTCTGACACTAAAGCGCTTCTTTGTTAGATGCAACAGGTACATGAGAGGGGGTTATTTCTCACCTGATGTGAGAAAATTCACCTTAAAATGAAGCATTAGGTGGCACTTTATAGTTTTCTAGAAGGTCAAGCATCCCTTTCTACCTCAAATGTGTAAGTCCGTTAAATCACTGCTTTCCCTCCATGAGCTATAGAGAGGCTCTGGATAACTAAATTAATAAAACACATAACTTTTAGGCAATGAGAGGATCATTTTTCAATTATGAGCAGTTTTACATGTACTGTGCTGGAGAGTTGTTTCCACGGGTATTAAGACATGACCAGGACTTGTCACTGATACCAGTTCCATAGCTATAGCATAGGGCATCCCGTTGCAACCAAGCTCAAGACTAAAGGTTGTGCTTTAAAATCCCCCCCAAAGTTCAAAAACCCCGGTGAGAATCCTCATGATTCCACATGTGTGTGGACATCACATGGACAGTCATCACATGGACTTTTAGATATCTGGACTGCAAACATCTATTTATGAGCAAGTTTTCTAGGGTCCTTGATAACCAAAGGAGACAAATAAGGGGTTGTATTTTACAGCGGGTAGACCTGGAATAAGTTGGAGAGCAGGCAAAAAATACTTTGTTTCACCTTTTATATTTCAGATCTCTCTGGTAGCTAAGGATTTGCTTAAGTAACTTAAGAGTTACATCTGATCTGCAGTGCAAAGAACTGTTTTGGCACCCAGGTGTGGCTGTGACTTGGAGCTGCTCAAACCACAGCCCCTGCACCTCTGGCAGATGTTCTGGCTCATGCAGGCAGAGCAAAGCACTTCTGCCATCCCACTCAGTGCAAAGCAACTGTTGCGAAGTCATGGTCCAGCCACCTTTCTGAAGGTGAAATATTCATGTCAGACATTTCATTTCTGCCTTTATCATCCTCTTTTTGGGCAGATACTGCTGGGGCAGAAATACAACACCTCCGTTGACTGGTGGTCCTTTGGTGTCCTCCTGTATGAAATGCTTATTGGCCAATCCCCTTTCCATGGCCAAGATGAAGAGGAGCTTTTCCAGTCTATCCGTATGGATAACCCATTCTACCCTCGCTGGCTTGACAAGGATGCAAAAGACATTTTGGTGAAGGTAAGAATTACCACACATCAAATGGAAATCTTTTTTACCCAATGATTTTATTTTACACGATGATTTGATTTGTGCATCTTCAGCGGTTGTTCAGAGAAATAAATTTAGTGCTATAGGACCAGAGAGTCACTGTTTTTTGTGAACCTCAAACCACACCTGACCTAAGTCTTTAGACCACCTGTGTGTCTTCTTTCCCCTGAGTTGTGCTGATGGTTCCTCACAGAGTACCAGATACCAGGAGAGATCAGTTTCTTTGCAGAGCAATCACTAAGGTAGGAGGCATGGAACACTCCTGGAAAATATACTCTGCCAGGGTTCAAACCAAGGCTTACTGCAGACTGAGATGTTGAACATCTGTTTCTGGGACACATGCTGCCATCTTTCTGCACAATCAACCTGTACTTCTGTCAGGATTAGAGATACCGTGATCCCTCAATACTTCGCGCTTCATTATCCATGGCTTCAATAGACTGGCTTGTCCTAGATTTGAACAATACATTCNAGGCTGTGGTGGGACCAGAGTTGCCGCCATGCCCGCCCCGCCCGCCCCCTCTGGAGTGGAGCTGCCACTACCCCGGCTGTGGCGATGGCCTGCTGTGCCAGGAGCGGGGGCGGGGGGGGGCCACCACCAGAGCTGTGGGGGCTGATTTGCATATTCATGATTGCCTAATTGAATATTCGTGCATGNTTCATTATCCATGGCTTCAATAGACTGACTTGTCCTAGATTTGAACAATACATTCCAGGGAAGATGGGAACCTACCTGGAGTGGAAAGGAAAAAAGACTCCTTATCTACATTACTAAACATTTTGAATCAAAGGAGTTTCAGTCAAAAAATGTAGATAAAGGAAACAACAATTATTTGCATATACAGTTCGGTCTCCTATGCCACAGAACCGCAATCTTATTCATCTCCTGCGAAGCCTGCCTTCCGTGTTGATTGGCAGCTCATTAATATGCAAATGTGCCCTGCACCCTCACACTGCCTCCTGGTGCTCCGGTGCTGTTTTGGCACTGCCCTGCTGTGTGTTGGTGTTCGTGTCGGTGTTTCCCAGCACTCACGGCTACTCCATGCCAGGAAAAAAACATTTTCCACTCGGCCAGAACGCCGCTGTCCCGGTGTCTCTCCGAGTGGATAGACGTGGTGTCCCCATACTCAGGGTAGATCACTACGTCTCGGAGAGTCATCCGAGAAAGTCTTNGTTGCAAAAAGAGGCCTCCTTAAATGCTGAAAAATCATGCCACTAAGATGCTGCAATATAAAGAAAAAAAAAGAACAAACAGTAACATAAAGGTTACAAGGAGAAAAGAAAACCAAAGTAAGCCGAAAAGTACACTTCACTCTTGCCCCTGCCCAGCCATCAGAGGCCAAATGNACATTTTCCACTCGGCCAGAACGCCGCTGTCCCGGTGTCTCTCCGAGTGGATAGACGTGGTGTCCCCATACTCAGGGTAGATCACTACGTCTCGGAGAGTCATCCGAGAAAGTCTTGGACATCACATCTAACCTGAGAGTGTGTAANTGCCTTTGGTTGAGTTTGTTTAACATCTCCGGTCCTCAGAGTTTGAGACGGGCATGGTGGTTATCAAAAAGTCAGATCTAACCCATGTTTACCCTATTTGCTTCTACTCCTTGGATTTCACTTATTGTGGCATGTTTCCAGACCCGACCCCGGCAATATTTGAGGGATTACTGTAGTAATCATCTTTATGTGAATCCCTAAACGTCTTTACTTTGGAAAAAAAACATGTTTTCTTCATTATGGGCTGTTCTCATTGCACTGGGTCTGGATAATTACATATTCCACTCTGCTTAATATCTGTATTAGCCGCACAAGAGTCTAACCTATGGAATCAACATTCTAGCTTTTTGTAAGAGAACCTGAGAGGAGACTGGGAGCAAGAGGGAACATCCGCCAGCACGCCTTTTTCCGGGAAATTAACTGGGAAGCTTTAGAAGAAAGAAGGATGGAGCCTCCCTTCAAACCAAGAGTGGTGAGGATGCATCTTCTTTCAATTCCACCCATCCCATGTATTCTAGACTGTGTACTTTGCTGGCTGGGCTGCCTGACCTGACCATCACAACCCTGCTTTGTGATGGCTGTAAGCCCAAGTCTGGCACACCCACACCTGAGTGACCATAAATTACTCCTAAATTACTCATCACTTTTTCAGTTACCATAGCAGGGTCTGGATGTCTTAAAACACTTTCCCTTAACCACATAACTACAACCCATTTTCTAGGGATTATCTTCCATTGCCCTGCAGAAGGGAAAGCAGTTTAGATAACCACGTGTTTGGCTAGATCAGATAATCCTAACTGTTAGTTCCAGTTAAAATATTAAACTCCTGTTAATAGCAATAATATAATTTAATTTGACAGATGCATCATACTTTCATTTTACATTCTCTCACAAGTGTTATTTATTTGTTGGGTCCAGTCTGATGTGTTGCAAGGCTGTGATGTCCCTGCCTGGCAGAATTCAGGGATCACAGGCTCAGTGCCTCCTGTATAATTGGTATTTTTACTAGTTCCCAACTAGTTAAGCTGAGCCTATAGTAATCAACCTGACAGGGCTGGTACTGTTGTAATGAAAGTCTGAATAGTAGTGGTTTGACATCACTTTTTTTTTTCCTTTTCTTGAAGAAATCTCCGAGTGACTGTAGCAACTTCGACAAGGAATTTCTAAATGAAAAGCCTAGACTGTCCTGTGCTGACAGAGCACTGATTAACAGCATGGACCAAAATATGTTCAGCAACTTCTCCTTTGTGAACCCTAAAATGGAGAAAATATTTTCCTGAGATCTGCCTTACTGAAGGAATTATGGTTTGAGTAGCACTTTGTCAACTGAAGACTCTGCAACATTATTTTTATTGAGAACCCTCCAGAAAAACACACCTCAGTGAAAGTTTGTACCATGCCTGGAAGCTTCCAGCTTGTTCCAGTCTGTAGCAGATGCCAACCAAACTTCATTAATGATAAAGTTTCTTTGTAGTACCCTTTTGGTCTCTCATCTCTCTCTTCCCAGTGTTTTGAAGTTGAGAGCATCTGAAAATGAGAAGGTGCCAAAACCAATTCCCCACTACTTGTGCATACGGCCAATGGGCTTCTATGTAGCAAAAAACAAGTTTATTTGAGCTTCTGGTGATGTCAGTGCCCATTTCTGCGACTCTCACCTAGACCCACCTTCTTCTGAAGAACAGGTGGTTTGCTCAAGGTAGGAGTGTATTTGGGAAGATGCCTTGGTAATCATACATGTGCAGAATTACACGTGTGTGCACAGTTTTGAAGAAGCATTTTGCTCCCTACACACTTTAAAAAATGATGTTCACTGGTGTCAGGATTCAATTTTGCTCTGCTGGGGCAAAGAGACTTTGCGTGTGACCATTCCACTGTCTGTACATCTTAATTGGAGGCACTGGAGCTAAAGAATCAACCCTGAAGGAGGATCATTGCCATGGGAAGTGCCACAATCAAAACAGAAAACCAGTGGTTTACACTTAGTACTAGAGCAGGAAGGAAGGAAAGTTTCAGAGCTCCTCAAGAACCTTGTTCTAGGCTTTAAGAGTCCTCTCACAAAAAATCTGGCCTGGACTTTGTGAAGTTTTATCCTACAACTGCACAAGAAAAGTGGAAGATGTTTCCTCAAAACATTGTTTAAGCATCATAAAGCTTTAGAAGGTGAGTTACCCCAAAATCAAATTCCTTTCAGAGGTGCCTTTCTGGCTTTGCTGGACCAGGCTGCCAGCTTGACCCTCCCAGCAGGATGATTGCAGCCTTGCAGGAAGTGCAGGGATATCACAGCTGGCAAATGCAGAAACCAAATCCTGCAGGAACAAGAACAGAAGTGCCTAAAGTTGACGGGAAGAGCTGAGTGCCCTGAGAAAGACTCCAGTCCAGTGACTCTGATGAAGTCCTTGTTTCTGCTGTATGAAACACAGGGGGCATCTGTGCTCACAGTTTGTTCAGCTGGTCACCATGTTTAATTAGACCGGTTAACATGAATTTTTTAAATGCCAGTGCTGTTTGTACAGTTTAATAAAATGTTGTGTACAATTGGAAAATGGGCATTGAAGTGATTAAATAGGGACAGAGAAGAGAGGTGCTTAGAAAAGCCATCAAAATGGCTCTGTTGGCTGCCTGGAGAATGTTTCCCTGAGGAATTCCGACACATAAATATACAGGAGCGGAAAGAATATGAATAACTATAGCTACTTCACAGAGTAATATCTAAAAAACCAATTTGATGCTGTGCAAAGGTATCCAATAAGAGAGTGAAATGTTCCTTTTCACTACCAGAATGTGACATGTCTGTCAGTGGGGTCTGGTATCTCAGAGGGGTTGCAGAGATGTGCAGAGGTTGTTACTCTTAGAGGTGATTCGGGACATCTTCCTCTGACACTTGAATGAGGCTGGATCAGCCAAGTCCTGGGAGGGCCTGACTCTGCCCTCATGGGTCCAGGACTCATGTCCATTCTGATAAAGTCTGTATGGCCTGTAGAAATTGCTTTTCTAGGCAGTTAAACACTGGCAGTATCCCATGCCAAGTGGCTGATAAGGGATGTTCTCTTCGCAACAGCTTCAGTGGCTTTTGCATGACACCAATGCAGGGACACCCCAAGAGTGTAGACTAAGAAAGGAGAGTGCTGAATCACCTCTTGTGGTTGAGTAACTGAAGAGCACCAGGCTTGAACACCTCTCTGACCAGGGCCAGATCTCTCTGCACTTCAGCTGTGGTCTCGAATAGCTAAAGCAGCCAAACGTGACTTGTAAAGGAAAATGTGGAGTAACTGCTAAAGCAGAAACAGTGTTGGGCTTACTGTGGGGCTTTTGATGCAAACCACAAGAAGAAGCACCTGCTTCTAACTGCAAGGTATCTTCAGCTTAAAACCCAAACCAACCCACTGAGGATGAGGGGGGAGATGGGGAGAGATGGGTACAAGCCACCATGAATGTGCTCGCTATGTGTGTCACTGGTGCCGCAGCCCTAACACCCTCCCAGCTGTGCCTGTGGTGTTTGATGGTGACGTGGGAAACAGCAAATACTCTCCTGTGGTGACAGTGATTAAGAGATAACAGTCAGTGAGGGCTGAAAGCCAAGCACTCTCACGGAAATGAGCAGGAGCCCAGGTACTCACAGAGATGCTCCTTTGCTTTGGTTGGACCTGGCACCTCCATACGCATCTTTTCTTTTTTTTTTTTTCCCCTACCCTGTCCCCTCCTCCATAAAATTTTTATTTGATGGCAGTTAATGGGCTCGCCAGGTTTGGTTATTCATCTGCAGAAGGCTCAGTCCTGCTCTGGAGCCCCATGGGATCACACTACTACTGCAGGACCACGGTGCCAGCAAACATCAGAGTCTGACCTCCAGCACCACCTGCCTCAGCTCGAGTTTTGGAAGTCCCCACCACCCATCTGCTCCTACCTCAGTCTTGCTGCCTCATTTGACAGATGAACAAATTCCTAATTCCTACTTGTAGGCATCCACCAAATCAGGATGAATGGGAGTCCCTTGTGAGTGACAGCCCTGATTTCTGCTGCAAAGACCCCAAGATGCTTTCCAGAGGAGGTTGGTTGGTCTCAGAGCTCCTCAGAGTGCAGCCCAGGGGTATGGCTGCCTCTCCTGCAGAGAAAACCAAGCTCTGCCCTGTACTCCACCATGCTCTTTGCAGCCCTTGCCAAAAGGAAAGACAGCTTTGCCCAGTGGTTGTGAGACACGTCTTGCAGTGGAGAGGTATCAATATGCTCTACAAATTATATTTGCACCCTAGACACTTAAAACCCAAGTGAGAGAACACAGCTGGGACCTAAACCACTGTCTCACTCCAGATATGCCAGAACAGTGAGCGTGTCACCTACAGCAGCCAAAATCATCATCAGTATGTGGCCCAAAGGGTGTCCTGTGATGTGAAGCCAGTGGAGGTCTCAGTGTAGACCTCGGGAAGCTTTTCTGCCATTCTTGCTTACACAGAAGTCTTATCTTTGGTACATCACAGCACCCAAGGCAGCACAAGCAGAGGTGGTGAAATACAGGAAATAATTTATTTTTAGCTCTTCTGTAACTGGCACTGTTTGCAAGGCAATGGTTCTGTACCACCATGGGACTGTACCTGACATGGTGGGGTCCATTCTATTCATTGGTAACAGGAGCCATGGAATCCTTTATCCTCTGCATCACCTCAATGTTCGTATACACAAAGATATAATTGAAAAATAAATACAAAGTGAAACAAAAATTACTGAGTTGTGCAAGATTAAATAAGCACGGAAAAGTAAAGCAAGGAAGAAAGGAATGATACCGGGTGATGTAATCTTAAGCAACACTTCATTAATTTCAATTAAAACTCCACTGTTTTCCTCCAAAGCCACCAGCACCATGCTGGAGTTGCTTTTATAGCCAAAGCACATGACTTTTCGGGATGGGACAGCCTGAGACTATAACAGATGGATGGCTCTGATCTGGCCTCCTGAGTAGCACGGAGCTCCACTCTGACATCTCCCCTAGAACTCCCAACTGTTTCTGCCATGAGTTCATGTCCTGATTAAAGTATTTTAATTTGACTGTTTATAGCATAGGAATGTAGCCTAACTGCTCATCTTTAGTCACCCAGCATCACTGAGACACCCTTGGTTATCCTGGAGGACTTACCCCACTCCCCTGTTACCCCCAAACACCTCCAACACTCCCAGCCTTGGATACTTCCACATAAGCAGCACAATCAACCCTTCAGCAAGTACCTGCACTCTACCAGTCAAATCTTCTTAGAAGAAACCTCAAAAATGAGTTATCAATGTATTTTCTGTAGTTGCTAAAGAAACTCCATGAAGTAAATCCTCCATGCTCCTTAAGAGGGACCAGAGGACACTGCTCCCATTTCCATTGTCAAGTACATTCCCTTCTCCCATACTAAAGCAATGATAACCAGAGAGGCACAAAGATCAGTATTTATGGTCTCTTGAGAATTGTCTTTGTTTTCAAAGAGGAACATTTCTAAGCTAAAAGAAGGTAAGATTTAGATCAGATGGTAGGAAGAATTTGTTTTACTCAGAGGGTGGGGAGGCCTTGGCACAGGTTGCCCAGAGAAGCTGTGGCTGCCCCATCCCTGGAATTATTCAAGGACGGGTTGGATGGGTCCATGAGCAACCTGGTGAGTGGCATCCCTGCCCATGGCAAGGGATTGGAACTCGGTGATCTTTAAGGTCCTTTCAAACCCAAACCATTCTGTGGTTCAATCCCAGGAGATACATCATAAGATTCTCAGTTAAACTGCAGCTTAGGGGCACTGGCTCTTTCTCATTCCACATTTTCACCTGTTAAATCAAAACCCCCTTATTCTCTGTTTCAAGAGGCAACTGGATTCTTCCTGTCTGGGACCCAGCCAGGGGTCCCAGACCCACTCAACCCATGCTGCTCTGCTGCCTAAAAAAACCATGCCAGTATACAGCAGCTGGGGAGGTGAATCGTTATTGTAATAATCACCTACAGGAAAATATGCTGTTTAAGTGGAGAGAAAAATAAAAAATACGTGTATCACATTTAATTCATGATACGACCTTTTATTTTAGAGGAACATAAGTGGAGAATATTCAGACATCAAAGGAAGAATCTCTGATTTCTCTTCTAAATTCTATTTTATTATTGTTGTTAGCCTCCCAGTAGCAGAGGAAATGAGTTCTTTGGTAATCATTTCCATTTAATTTTCAGCTCCCTTCTGCTGATAGCATTGTGTATAACCTTTTTTCTAACAGCTACTTTAAATCGTGTATTTTGATATATTCCATTCAGCTGGTGGAGAAAGAAAAATCACTTCTACAAAAGCCATTTTATCTCTGCTCTACATGAACTCAGCAGGATAATGTGATATTTGGGAGAGTATATTTATTTTAAGTTATTGGTATTTTCCACCAGGGTGAAATTGTTCAAGATACAACCTCTCATTGCCTCCCTCCTTCCCACCCCAAAAATGTCACAGGGCCAAAGCAGTGGAGAAGAAGAGACAAAACAGCAACACTCATTCAAAAGAACAATAATCCACCCAGCAGATCAACTCAGTTCTGGTCATTCCAGGCAGAATGAAAAGAGTAAAAAAACCTGACAGTTATCCTAAGGATAATAAATCCCAGAGCACAGAGGCATTTTTGAGATAGTGAGGTAGGAGTCAGCAGTGACACCAAGTGACCTCTCTCGGAAAGATGTTAAAACTTAATAATGTGGTTTAGTCCTTCAGGAGATCCAGTGACACTGGAATTCAGGCAGGAAGAGGTACAGTAGTTGTGTCTTTGTGCTGGGCTGTCCCCACACCAAATCACTTGCTTCTTTTCCTTTGGGTGCGCTGAAAAACCAGGAATACATAGAAAATCTCCACAAAATACAACAGCAGCTTTGCCTGAAGAACAGCCAACAGCAGGGCTTGAACCTTCTGAAATAAGGGCTAATTGCCTTAATATTTTAATTAAATGTCTTGTCTGAAAATCAGCAACACTTTCACAAACTTGTGTGGACTAACCATTAAAACGAGACATCTGTATCGGCTCAATTCTCTGTTTTTGGCAGCAGAAATACCTTGAAGCACTTCCCATATTCCAAATGGAGGGTCTCCATTGGAGTTCTGGGGAACTGTGATACGGTTCTTTTTCAGCACAGGACATAGGGGAGAATAAGATCTCCTGCATCCAAAGTCAGCCAAAATTTTATGTGTAGACATAGCTGAGAAGGTGACTAGGAAAATTCAAGATACAGCCTGGAGCTTCAAAGGGCCACTGCAAGAGAAAAGGAGCCTTTGTTCTTGCTATAAAATAAAGTCTGATCACTGTGGTGTCACTCTCTGAAATACATACATATTTTTTCCTTGCCATCAATGCTCACCAAACACTGACTCTGAAAAGTGGTGAAACTCTGATCAAGCTCTTCATTTGCAGAGGAACTAACTTGGCACTCAGATGGAGGCAGCTTTCTCCATGTCATACCACAGGTGTAACTCAGTGTCCCCTGTACAATGCCTGATTTACACCAGGGAATCTAACCCAAACATCTCCCTGGTCATTTGAAAATAGACTTTGGATTAATCTTGTGCTTCTGCTGCTGCTACAGAGTGACCTTGGTCAGAGGAGAAGTCTGGAAAATGTTTTCATTTGGTGTGATTCTGCAGGCAACACTCAGAATCACACACAATCACAGAATAAATTCGGTTGGAAAAGACCTTTGAGTTAATTAAGTCCAACCTTTGACCTAACACCACCTTGTCAACCAGAAATTACGGTAAAGATTCCTTTTCTTCAGCGTCTGTAGACCAGAGTTTAAGGTTAGGTCCTTGGAATCTATTTTCCATGATAGCACAAGGCTTATTTCTCTCACCTGACCTTAGCTATAGGGATCATAGAATCATAGGATCATTTAGATCAGAAAAAACTTCTAATATCATGGAGTCCAGCCACTAACCCAGCACTGCCAGCTCCATGAAAGAAGTGGGTTCCCTACGTGGTCAACAGAGGCACATGTAGAGGGAGGTTGATCCTGTCCCAAATGGAGGGTCAACAAACAAGCTAAATTAAACACTCTCCAAATGCCTGTAAGACTAAACCCAACACTGAGCCAATACTGTGTCTGTGACACACTTGTGGCCCAGGTAACAAGAAAATAAGTGCCACAGAAATCAGATCTGTGATTCATATGTGCTCTAGAGTGTATACAGTAGTGCAGATTCTTGTACCTGAACAAGCACAACCTCAGCTCCCTCTACAGTCGCTAAGGTTTAATTATTGTTTTCAGGGAAACTTATAACACTCTAGCTTACCCCTGGAGTCCTAAGTATTTCTTACCCTGATAGTAAAGACTAAAAATGTCATGAATTAAACTCAGTTGCTGTGATTTCTGTGCTATCTCTGGCCATGTTCCTGATGATAGCACATACCAGCAGGTTGAAGATATTACCTTGATCTCTCACTGGCTAGACCTGCCATTGCTGAATAAGGAGAAATCAGCCCCTCCTGAAGTGATCTCATTTATAAAAAACATTCACAGTTATAATTTCAAATTTATGCCACTATAACACATTTTGGGTATCTCCTGAGTTCTTGACAGTGGCAGGACAGCAATGGACTGGGACCTCTTCCCTTCGTATCACTCATCTGCTCCAGAGTAAAATCAAAAAAACTGGAGGAGTTTCAAATTATTTTGAAATAGAATTCATTCTAGTAGCTTTAATGAGTATCAAAATATTCTTGTCAGGGAAAGAAATCACTTTAATCTACTCCGAGGCATCTCATCTTCCCTCAATGTTCTCAGCAATGTCGTCAGCAAGTTTAGGGCTTATATCCACAACTCCTGCATGCCTGGCCACCTTTGGACATGGAGTTTTAGTTCATATCAGTCTCTCTTGGGCTCTTTTTCTCTCATTCACTCACTGTGTTAAAATTATCCCTTTTTCCTCACTCAGCAGAGAATTGAAATGTGCTGATGTCAGGCTCTCGGAACAGATGGGAGAGCAGTATTGATTAGGCAGTTGAGAGTAGGACATAAATAGCTTGTTAAAAGTAAATAATAATAGTTTAAATGCTCTGTACAAACCTTTATAAAACCTAGTGAAGCAAATCGAATAATCTTTCCAGAAATCCATCTGAGTTTTTTAACAAGGTGTTGAAATTCAAGAGCCTTTTGCACTTACTTATGTTAGTGCTGATACAAGAGCTGATTGAATTAACAGCCTGGAACTGCTCGAGATGAGCCTGCCTTCAGCATCCCAGCCAAATGAGATGTTTGCAGCTGATGTGTGAAAGGGAAAAGAGAATTGATGAGGGGGAGAGAGCAGGAGGACAGGAGCTGCAGAGTGCAAGCCAGTTTTGTTCAGAGTGGGGAGGGAAATTTATTTTTCATCATAAATTCAGAGTCTGGGCCCAAACTCACTGTTATGTGTGACATTCAAATTGGGGTCTAGGGCAGAGCATGCTATAAAGCTGTGGATGAAACATATATTTATGGATTTTGGTTCAGGTTTGATATGTATGACGTCCTTCAGAACTGAGGGTGTTGTGAAGTCCATGTTCAAAATCCATCTCTTCCTCCATCCATGAACCACACAGTGCCCAGCTACTCCTAATAGCTGTGACTCCAAATGATCATGTTAGGTATAAAAAATAGATTAAAATTCTTAGGTTAGGCATCAAAGAGAAGATTCGGAGAAATAAAATTTATTTTGAGCTTGGGCTGCTATTATGCCTGGTATAAATGCCATGTTTTCCTGACCCATCGTTTGCCAATCAATCAGAATCAAGACGAAGTCTGCAGCAGAGACTGAATCACTCCGTGAGAAGTGTTCACAATTACAATAATAGCTCAACACGCGGAAAGGGGCATTTAAAATTAAAAAGATCTTGCAAATTATTTTCTTGGGAGAAAAGAGAATTTTCCTGTGGACCCGTTCCCTGTTGTTTGCACATTAACTTATTTCAGCTCCAGCTCAGCCAAAACCCAAGAGGTGGATCAGCATCACAGCCATGTTCACAGACACTCGAGCAGGTGCACGAGGACATGATGCTTCATGGCGATGTCAGGGCTGTCCCTGTCCCCTGAAATGCTGGAAATGCCTCCTCCTGAAGGACATTGCTTCCCTCAAGTGTTCATCACTGCTGCTGCAGAAGGAAATACGCTGGGATCGTGCTGCCTTCATCTCCTGAGCCCTGAGTGTCATTCGGCACCATGGAGTAGCTCCATGCTTTCTTCCCACCCTGGTCCACTGAGCCAGGAGGAAACTCTCCCCACTTTCCTCCTTTCACTTTTTCGTAATTTTCAGTGTCTGATTTCAGAGAAATTGAAATCCCTGAACAGATTCTGTTGGGATGTTTTCAGCTGGAACTCCTTGTAGATTCAAGGTGCTTTGGGAAATTCCCCATTTAAAGAAAAAGCAAAAGATCCCAAAAACCGACTTTTCAGGCAGGTTCACCATTCCAATGCCGAGGCAAGTTAAATATCTGGCCCCAGGACTTTTAGCAGAAGCCACAGCCTGGGAATATTGTCAGGTTGGAGTACAGGTGAATGTAGGGAAGCAAAAATTCTTACACACTCTTGTAAGGAAAATAATTTTTAAAAATTGAAATAACTTTGCATGCAATGAACTAACTTGTGGAACTCACTGCTGAAGGATAGAGTGGAGTTTAACAGCACAACAGATGTTTTTCTCATTTTTAGCCAACCACGCATGGAATAGGAAAATAAAGTAAGATCAATGGCCCTCATGGTGCACAAATATCTCTCCAACCATGGTGAGAGGTCCTTGTGCAGGGAAAAAAGTCTGAGAATGGAAGGATCCTCCAGTTTTTCCTCCCTTTCAGCACCAAACTTAAAGAAAGAATGAAATAATTAACAGTGATTGTTGTTTTGTGACAATGGCAATACAGAAGGGAATAGGGTAAAATCCCATTTTCCAGATTTACCTTCAGCAAAGTTCAATTACCTCTGCACTCTTCCTTTCCTACAGAAGAGATGACAAGTCTTTGAAAAGTAGGTGTGGCGAGTATAGAGCAATAGGACTTTGGATATCATCTGCTAATATGATAATAAAAACCAGACATTAGATGGAAAGACCAATAAAGGAAAAGTTGTTTGTGTTATTCCTGATTCACATCAAAAAAAGAAGAAAATTTCCACAATGAAGAATTTTCCTTATGAGCAGAAGGTTGCTGTGTAACAACACTAAAGCATCACACCAACATTAAAGAGAATTACTGCTCTAAACAAGTTATTTGATATATTGAGAATATTTTGTTTGTTTGCCTTAATTATTCACAAGCAGGTGGTAGTTTTGCTAATTTGTTCTCTATTCAAAATAGTTGGTTTAAACATATTTTTGTCACTCTGATAGCAAAAATAGTCAGTAGTGTTCTCATTACTCCTTCCTGAGTATTTGTGTCACATGTTGGATATTAAATCACGCATCAGCGATGACGACTTTGCCACTATAGAATCAGCTGCCTCTTAAAAAAAATAAAAAGGGAAAAAAGCCCTTTCCTCTTTTTTTTGGTTGGCAAATTATCTGCAAAAAGCTCAGCATTGTTTGAATAATAAAAAAGCTTTTACAGATGGCCACAAAAGCATTTGCAGCGAGAGTATTCTCATGAATATTTATTCTCACCAATTCTCCTGACAACTTAACTTTCTGCAGACATTCTTACAAGTAAACATTCAAACAGCCTCCAAAAAGCAAATAAAAATGTTTTGCACATAAACACAGGGAAAATCACAGATTCTTTATTTTGCAGCAGCCTCCAAAAATCTCACCTAGAAGAAAAGCCCTCTTGTGTTCAATTCTATAGATGCAGAGAGGAGAAATTACCTACTCCTCGAAGAGTTTTGTTTAAGTGCACAAAAAAATGACACAATAGTTTGCTTTTTCCAGACATGCCACTGATGTTGACCACAGTGGGGAGACTTGCTCTAAATTAGACAGCAAATACAAGAATCACAAAATTAACGTCTGCTCTCCCTGAATACCATGCTCAGTGCTCAGATCTAAATACTTTTTGCCAGGCAGGGATTTAGGGACTTTAGCCTTTCACTCTTTTATGACTCTAAAATATGTGCTACCCTATGAAGGGTTCTCTATATAGAATCTTAGAGTTACATTGGAAGGGACTTAAATATCATCTAGTTCCAACTCCCTGCCATGAGCAAAGACACCTTCCACTATCCCAGATTGCTCCAAGTCCCATCCCCTCACAGGGAGGAATTTCTTCCCAATATCCAATCTAACCCTGCCCTCTTTCAGTTTAAAGCCATTTCCCCCTTGTCTTGTTACTCCAGGTGCTTGTCCAAAGTCCCTCTCCAGCTCTCCTGGAGCCCCTTTAGGCTCTGGAAGGGGCTCTAAGGTCTCCCTAGAGCCTTCTCTTCTCCAAGTTTAGCACTCCCAGCTTTCCCAGCCTGGCTCCAGAGCAGAGGGGCTCCAATCCTTGGAGCATCTCTGTGGGCTCTTCTGGACCCTCTCCAGTAGCTCCACATCCTTCCAATGTTGTGGGCCCCAGAGCAGGAGGCAACTCTGCAGCTGGGGTCTCACACGGTTACGTTGAGGGGCAGAATCCCCTCCCTTCACCTTCTGGTCACAATTCTTTTGATGCAGCCCAAGATTTGGTGGAGTTTTTGTGGGCTATGAGAAGGAACTGTCCACTTCTCATCCACCAACATCTCCAAGTTCTCCTCAAAGCTGCTCTCGATCCATTCTCCACCTAGGCTGTATCTGTGTTTGGGATCACTTATCTCAGTTCAGGAAATTGCACTTGACCTTGTTGAACTTCACTAGGTTTGCACAGACCCACCTCTCAAACCTGTCCAGGTCCCTCTGGATAACATCCCTTATACAACCACTTTGTAGTTACTCTCAACACACTCCACATCCTAATTGAGAAAAGAATTGAAATTATCCATTTTGATGGGCCTGGACTCTTTTGCCTCGGCCAAATTCCACATTCATTGCATGATGTTTGAAACAAAGGCAAAACCTTTTCATGGACTGCCATAGCATTTGACTGGCAATGAAATGTCTGGTGCAAGGCACAGAGGCTGAAGGTATGGAGGGTGGTGTGTTCAGCTGGGATACTTCTACCCACATGGATCTATTACATGAGTTGAATCACTGCAGATTATGCCTGGCTGAAAGGAAACAGTATATTCTGTGGTGTTCAAAGACATGTTACACTCATTCCAGAGCTTTTGGAAACCGGTGAGTCAGCAGGAGGAACACAATGCTGGTTCCAGCTATTAGGCAGTTATTTGAAACAAAACAAACAGAAACAAAAAAAAAGCCACTTGTGAATTCAACAGATGCAGTGAATTCCCTGCTTTGCAAAGGGTAAAGTGTTTGCACAGAGGAGAGGGGCACTTTTATTAACATAAAGGTCACTGCAGTTCAATTCTTTGTTCAAATGAATTATTCAGTATTTCCTTTTGATCTAGTTAAATGTGGATGTCTGTAAACAGATTCTGAAGATGCAAAGAAAATCGAAGACTAGCAAAAAGCATGTGCAATGATGGAAAAGCAACAGAACTAACATCTTATGGGAGCACAAGGAGCCAGATTGTAACTCAACGAAGGAAACACACTCGAGAGCTCAAAATGGCATGCCACTTCCTGTGAGCCACAGCTCTTCTCATATGTGTCTTGCCTTCCCCATACATGTCTGGCATGTTGCAGATGTTCTAGCATTGCTTAAACAATGGAACAGTCTGTGACCTGCCAAACCCATCCCTGAACCCTCCAGATATCCAGGCCCTCAGGTAAAACCAGGATCAAAGTCACTCAAGACAGGATTAGACAGGCTAAGTCCTCCCCAGCTCATGCGTCCAGTGTTTCCTAGTGGTGTTTCAAAGCTTTCAGAGATGTTGTCTGCTTAGAAAGACTTGGTTTATGTGATCAGGTAGAATTTCAATATCAGACTGTAACTCATTACTTGATATTTTCAGAATATTGACGTGCTTAATTTCCTGCAAGTGGAAACTTCAAACCTGAAGTCATCTCAGATGGCATGACATAACTACCCTAAGGTCTCTGCCATGGATATAGTCTTTCCATGTGTGTACATCTATAGAAAATCAGAAGACACTTGGATGGGCTCTCAAGGCATGACTGTAACTTAAGGAATTTAAGAAATAATGTTTTTCACTTTTCCATACATAATAACTAATATATGCAAAGACAGAAGCTACACAGCTGTACATCCATCATCTGGATGTTGAAGCTCTGGAGCCAGTTAAAAAATCAAAATATTGGGAAGGAAAAAAAATCACAGCATCTTCTGTTCAAGAATTATCTGTGCACAGATTCTTTATTTTCACCGACTCATTGCCAGTCACAGCTATCTGAGGAGTTCTTCGAGCAGTCATCTCATCACTGATCTTTGTAGCTTATTCTTTTCCAACATCTGTCTTCATTTGCACTTTATTAGCCTGAATGAGTGATGGTCTTATTGTAAATCTTCCCTTCACTCTCTGGTTCTGGGTCCATAACACTCTTCACTTCCAGGCAGTCAAAACCTGGAACTAACATCTCTTCTGGTTAAAGGGAACACTTTATTTCCAGGAATAACTGTGTGTTTTGTTTTTATATAATGAATTCCCAGCATTTTGTTATTAAACCCCCCTGGTTTTATTTCCAGACCTGTGTCAACACAAAGGTAAGGCTAAACCTAAGACTCATGTCCACAGTAAGCTTTTCCTGGTGAATAGTGATTTGAGGCTGGGTACAGGTGTACTTTCATCTGTGGGTTTTGTCTCTCCTGTAGTTGTTCTCTTCAGACTAAGAAGAGAATGAAATTTTTTTTTTTTGAAGTATAAAACAAGCTAAAATTGCAGAGATTTTCTCGTTGTCAGTCTGAGCTCGTTAGCAGGGGAATGTCCCTGTAGTTCTGGAGTCTGGTCTTGCAGAAAACTTCTTATGAACTTCTTAGTTCTTGTGTGCCAGAGAAATGTCCTATTTTCTCAGAACTCCTCTTCCTTGAAACTACAACCACTTATTCCTGTGGCAATGGCACCAGCCTATTTTTCCTTTTTAGTTCACAGAATTTTTTTTCTCTGAAACAGAAAAACACATTGAAAGTAGATCACCCTTTTGTATAGTTGAGTCAGAGTCAAAACTAAAAACAAACAAGTTCAAGTCGAAACAATTGCATGAAAGAAGGCTCTCCAAGACAGAGTTGGCTCATAATCAACCAATTTCCAGTAAATTTCAGAGAAAGACTTCAAGGGGACTAATCTGAACCATATTTGGTGCTACTGTACTGGCTCAAAGTAGTTCCTTCCTTAAACGCTCTCCATAGAAAAGGGCAGATCTAGCAATACCCACCTGTAGTCACCTCCTTCTCCTCAAAATACTGTTGTGTCATTGTCTTCTTGACAAAGGAAAGAAGGGACCAACAGATAACACCCAGCACAGGGATGGTGGGTGATTTTCTCCCATGACACCTGGAGTCCTTTGAGTAGAAGGCAATACTTGTGCTTAAAATGATGTGAGGAAAGAGGCCAAGTTCAGCAGATCCTGGGGATTTGAGGAATATACCCACAGAAAAAGAGCATTTGTTGCTTCAGTCTTTCACCTCGTTTTGCACTCCTGTCGCAGCTCCCCAAGGAATGTTACACTTTGAGCATATTTCCAGCATGCCTATTTGATTCTTGCAAATTTTAAATCTGCTCTCTTAATGAGTTTCTTTAACCAGCTATTTAAGTGGAGTTTTCTGCCAGCAAACTCATTTGCTAAAATATGTGTGGAAGGTAAATGCAGAAGAATAGGAGTTATGAGCATGTCTTGAAATTAAAGTGAATATCCACTGCACTTATTTGACAGTAATTGCTATGATGTAGTAAATCTGAGGCATTTTTATGTCTGGAACCATGATTCCTGAGTACTGGAGTTGTCTGAGTCTGTTACATACATCTACCTCACGTGCACAGCTTCTGAATCCAGTTGAGGTCAGGCATGAAAGAAATTTTCCCAACCCTCACATCATTCCCTGCAGAGAGGCCTGAAGTTGGATGAGCAAGATTGGTCTAATCTCAGATCCACAAGATAGGAATCACACATCAGCCCAGGCCCTCATGAATTCCCTCATAAAGTTCAAACCTGCTCAGAGGGAGCAAAAGCTGCCACCCCTGCTCAGGGCAAGAGAACAGGGTACTCACAGCCCTCTGAATTATTCCATGATTAAATGGTTGGATTCAGTGGTCTTAGAGGTCTTTTCCAATCTACACAATTTTATGATTCTATGATGGTGCACTTTAAGACAGGAGGGACACAATTTGCTTTTTTCCCCTCTCGAGCCTCCTCTATGCTGCCTGTGTGAGAGCTGTGTGACTGGGGAAGAATACAATTTATTTATTTTAACACCACACACTCCTGGATGATGAAACACTTTCTCTTCCTCCTTTTCCACAGCTGCCATTGCAGGTGAGTATGACACCAGGGGTCACAACATGGGAAAAGGCTGTCATCTCTGGCCTGCAGACTCAACTGAAAAACCTGGCTTCAGCAGAAGCCAAAGGTAAGAGTCCTGGTAAATGAGAGATACTGGGCAGGTTGGAAGCGAAACCTCCAAGTTTTGCTACACTGCCCTGAGAGGTGTCCCAGTCCCATTACCTGGTGAAATGCACCCTTGTCTTTCAGCAGCCAGGCCCTTTTCTGCTCACCCTCCCTAGTTCACACAGCCTTGCCCTCAACATCTTCCCAAAATCCTTTATCCCCCTTGTAAGCATCCTGTGTCATTAAACACCTTATTAAACAAAAATTATTCCCTTGCCACAGATTGATAGATGTCCTCATGGATATATGTATCCATCTTCAGGCTCCACCCCTGAATAGCCTCATGAAGTCCAAACCTATCCAGTAACACAGAGCATATGACCCATGATTTTTTCAAATTACTTCTTTCCCTGTTTTCTTGTGTTCTGAGAATCAGCAGGCTGGGACACGGGTGCTTGCACATGTGTAATATTTCCACAGGTTCACAGGTTCCTCCGAGTTGGAAAGGACCCAAAGAATCATCTAGTCCAACTCCCAAACAGCCTCCCACCAGCTAGATCATGTCACTAAGCTCCTCATCGAGTCTTCTCTTAAACACCTCCAGGGATGGCGCCTCCACCACCTCCCTGGGCAGACAATTGCACTGAGAGATCACTCTCTCTGTGAAAAATCGCTTCTTAACATCCAGCCTAAACCTCCCCTGGCGTAGCTTAAGGCCATGTCCCCTTGTTCACTAACATACTACAAAATTCTGATCAGTTCAAGAACGAGAACTGAATTGGACCATCTGTGTTGTTCATGTTGTCCAAGTCGTGTTGTATTGCTGTTAATTTGCCCTGGGAATTTGGTGGCAGCTCTTCAGGAAAGCTGGTTGGAAAAAATCTCAGCTGAAGCAGCACCGTCAGAGAGATCTTTTTGCTTTTTTTTTTTTAGAGAGATGCAGTCACAACCTGATCTGTCCCTAGGTTAGAAATAATTGAGGGTTATTCAAACCCAGTACCCAAGACATGTGGCTGAAAATGAAAGGGGAAGGTTTTCCAAATGCTTTCCATCCCACAGTGTCACGGCTTGGTGGTCAACAGGGCTGGTAATGTCAGGGAAAAACCTCCATCCCTCTCATGATTTTTTTGCATTTTCCCTGTTCCCATATCAATTCTTCTCCTGTTTTCCATCTGGATTGCAAAACTTCCCATCTTTCCAGTGTGCTGATGTTAAAACCATCAACACCAAGAGTCAAGCCAAGAGACATTCCCATGGGGGAACAAACACCTGGTATGTCATGTCTTGACTCTGTGGTACCGACTTGGCAGCTGCCAAAGCAAGGCTGTGAGGAAACTGCCAGCTGGGAATGGTCTCTGGAGAGGACTAATAGCCAAAAGTGGGAATGGTTTTGGGATAACTTAGAAGAAATAAGCCAGATTTGTGCCAGGGAATGTTCTCACATTTCATAAACATTGGCAGTGACCAATAATGTTCCCAGCACACTTCTCCAGCTTTATGTACATAGTAGTACATTATGTACATAGTTACACGTGGAGTGTGTTCCCATACTGGTGTAGTTATGTCCAAGGAAACCTGGTCCTCAGTCGGAATTCCTAGTTACACCTCCAAACAGATCATATAAATGAAAAAATGATTGTTTCTCATCTCGCAGTTTTCCCAAACAACAATTATGACACACATGAATTTTGCAACCAGAAGCAAATCTGTCACTGCTTGAAATCTGGCCATGTCACCTGGTTTCTTTCAAAAAGGTCTAGTGCAGGTCTAGGTCCAAAACTGGGCACTGAGGTGACAGTGTGGTAGACATTACATAGAAAGACAAATACAAATAGAGGAGCATTTTTTTTTCACATGTAGGTTGACTGGGCAAGATATAATTTGGCAATGCCCCATTTTTCTTTCAAGCTGGTACATAATTGACTTTTCCAGTGCAGAAGGCACTGGTCTGTGAGGTCAGGAGTGGGGAAACAGAGTCCCAGCACTGAGCTGAGCCTGGGAAGGTGCCCTTGAGCAGAGACCACTAAAGGTTCAGGACCCACCAGCTGGTGTAGAGCTATGACATGGTCTCATTGCTTCACGTCGGTGCATGGACACACCCCAAAAAGCTTTGCACAACTGCTCTCCTGCTGTTTTTTCAGGCACCCAGAAAATTCTTCATTCTTTCACTGTGGTTAAGGTGACTTTCTTGCCTACCATTACCTTCTCTTCCCCAGGTCCTTTTCTCTGACACTTGCTCACAAAAACACTTCGGTGATACGGAGAAACTCTTTGAGCAGAGAGGTGAAATCTCACATCCCAAGGACTTACACTCCTGTTTTCGTGCACAGTCTCTCTTTTCTTTGCCACCTCTTCATCATACAAAGAGGCTTGCAATGTGATTTGGGACAGCAGTGTTGATGACTCTTGGTGTTGCGTTGCAAATGAGTGAGACATGATCCTACCTATGGGAAATCTGGAGACGGAAGACATGGAGAGACTGCAAACTTCTAGGAAGAGACCTGAGAGATTTATTCACATATGTAAATGTGAAATAATAGGAGTCACTAGTTAACTTATTGCACCATACCAATGTCTTGCGGTAAAACCTGTTTTTGTACTAATTCCCATTGAAAACAGCCTGAAACTATCTTTAATACATAGTTTCAAGAGCTGTTTCTGGGAGGGAATTGCTCTTTGGATTTAATAACATGATAATCAAGTCCAAATATAGCCCATGAGACCAGATAATGCAAGGTTTCTCTGCATTGAAATTATACAGGGTGGGGAAAATAATTTGATGATTATAATGGGTGATTCTAGTGACTTGCCAGAGCATATATGGTAGGAATGAACACAAAAGTGAAGGATGTCCTGGGATATGAGTGGCACACACCTGAAATCAATTGTGATGTGCAACAAAACAAAAGTGCCACCTGGAGACTTTGGGTGCAGTGGAGGCTTGGAGCCTGGCCTAGATTTTATGCCTCTGTCTGGTGTTGATTCACGGTTTGCCAGTAGTTATTATTTTTCTCAGGAGAGCTGCCAAGGAAACAGAGAATCTGTAGCCTGTTCAGTGAAGGAAAAAGTCTCTGTCTCTTCTCCAGAAGTGAACACAAGATGGTGCTGCCATTCAACAACAGCCAGCCTTGCATGTTTCTAATTTTTAGAGTATTCAAAATAAGGGTTATTGAAACGATTGAAGCGCCTGAGAATGATCATGTAGGAATCTGGGCTTCTCCCTCCAAAAATATGGAGGCATCAATAACCCAACTGAATTGTATCTATAACAATACCTACAGCATGGGCAACAAACAGGAGGAGCTGGAAGCCACAATGGAGCAGGAAAACTGTGACACAGTTTGTATCACAGAGAAATAGTGGGATGACTTTCACAGATGGAGTGCTGCGATGGATGGGGATAAACTCTTCAGAAAGGACAGGCAAGGAAGGAGAGGCAGAGGGGGAGGTTGGGGAGTGTGACCATTATCTAGAGATTGACGGAGTTGAATGTTTATGAGCATGGCTATGCCCTGGTCCTGCTGGCCACACTATTTTTGGCAAATCCAAGATGCCACTGACCATCTTGGCCACTTGGGCACATCTGGGCCAATGTTCAGCTCGTGTTCAACCAGCACAGTTCTTTTCCCACCAGACAGCTTTCTCAGAATCACAGAATTAGTAAGGTTGGAAAAGACCATAGAGATCATCAAGTCCAACCCATAGATCATCTAGTCATACAGAATCACGCAGAATATTCTGAGCTAGAAGGAACCCACAAGGATCATCGAGTCCAACTCTTAAATGCCACCACTGCCTTATTGGCAGGAATTGAACCCTCAGTCTCCTGCATGAGAGGCAGGAACACTCATCACTGTACTGAAGTGGATTTCCAACCGTTCTGCACATGCAAACCCTGGAGCACTGCTTAGGGTTGGAGTGATCCCAGTGCAGGATCCATCACTTTGCCTCCCAAGTAACAAACAGGACAAGAAGAAACTCCACCAGAAGAGGTTAAGATTGGATATTAGAAAGAATGCCTTCACTGAAATGCTTGTTAAACATTGGAACAGGTTTGCCAGAGGAGTGGTGGAGTCACCATCCCTGGAGAGATTTAAAAGACGTGTAGATGTGGCACTTGGGGGCATGGTTTAGTGTCAGAATTAGCAGTGCAGGGGGAATGGTTGGATTTGATCACATTAGAGATCTTTTCCAACCTAAATGTTTCTATGATTCTATGAAAATCCTAATTAGTCTAGGCACTAAAAAGTGCCAGATGGCAAATGCAATACAAGCTGAGCAAAAACTAGCAACAAAAAATGCACTATCTGGGATTATACTGTAATGAAATTCCGATCTGCTGTGTCTGCAGTGTTCCTACCCCAGTCAGCATTTGGGAAAGGCTTCTCAGTCCACTGCGGATGCAATGCAAATTCTTTGCCCCTCTCTAAGGAAAAGCTAATCACTGATGTATATGACTTGAGCCAGTAGACAACACTGAGCCAACACCTAAAAAAACACGGGGGAAAAAAGCCTCATCTACCAAGGAGATAGAGCAGATGGCAA
This sequence comes from Pitta sordida, assembly GCA_013390025.1. NCBI lineage: Eukaryota > Metazoa > Chordata > Aves > Passeriformes > Pittidae > Pitta > Pitta sordida. The sequence continues at coordinate 58,397 of WEKX01003245.1, forward strand.
CCCACAGCTTCCACAGTCCTGTGATTATATGAGAGTCACTAGGAAAAAGATGTGCCATACTAGAAAATTTTAATGAAAATGAAGAAACCAGTTTCTCATTGAGTCAAAAACCTTCCTCATCTGCCTTCTGTGTCTCAACCCTGCGGACATGTGGCTGAGACATTTAGGAACCACATATTTATGTTCACTGCTCTTGCACAGGCCTTCTTTGTGCCCAGCAACTTTGTCTTCCCCTCATTAGAGGGTCATACGAGCCCTTAGAGGCTCTTCTTTCCACCCAGCTACTTGCTTGCAAAATCCATGGGCATGTCAATTCCTGAGAGACATCTCCCTCTCTGCTGACTGGGATTAGAACCAGCCAACTGGTTCACTGGTTCTTGGTGGGACATGCAGCACTTCATAAGTCTCTTTCGAAAGAAAATGAGGCTAAAGGGACATTTCTTTCCTTGTTGTGGAGACATTCCCTCACACTAGAACACAATGCAAATGCTCTTTTCATGAGGAGGGAGAGAGCTACTCTGTGTTTTGGACTCTGAGTGATTAGCACTGCATCAGGCCTTCCCCATCCTTAATTTCTTGGCTTTCCAGTCCAGAGCAGATTGTTTAGATGTCTATCTTTCCCATCTCATGGGGACTCTGCTGTGGCAGGACTTGGGACTGTGCTTTGTACAAATGTGGCTCTGGCATTTTCTCAGGTGGCATTTTTTCCATGAAAATCTGAATGGTTTTCCCCTCATACAACCATGCCACTGGATCATAGGATATTCTGAATATCCAGAGCTGGAGGGGACCCACAAGGATCACACAAGTTCAACTCCAATGGAGGTGTCTAAAGTTGCCCTCCTGGTAGCATCTGAATTGCAGCCCATGGAGATGTCAGTGACTCAGGGAAAACCAACAACCTGTTGTTGATATTTACACATCTAAGCCAACCTAAACTTCTCCTCTCAGCCCAGACTGGTCTGATGCCATTCCTAGAAATCTTCGCTCCAGGTTCCCTCCTACAAGGAAGAGACACTCATCACTAAAAGTCAATCTTCCCCTAGAAATTCCTGTAAACTTTTATCCTGAAATGTTTCAGTCTGGGACCTGAGATTCACCTGCAATTCAACAGTGTGTCAAGTTCATGTGGTTGGAGGTGAATGTACCAAGCAGAAAAAAATTGCACTGTGGCTCAGATGTGCACCAATTCGGTGGATGGACCTTGGAACCTGTGATCAAATCCTCATTTTTCTTTAGATCCCTACTTAGCTACCCCTTCCTTGCAATCAACTTGACTCTTTGGAATAGCCAATCTACTTCTTTGTGCTGGTTTGTCTTCATGATCACTTGTCGGCAGAGACTTGCCCCTCATGGAAAGGCTTTTCCACTGTCACACAGCATCCTCCTTTCTGTCAAAATGGTCTGTCTCACAATTCCCCTTGATTCTTAAAGGAAAGCACAGAAGACTGGCCTTGCAATGATATGGACGTTTTCTGTTCAGGACCATGCCAAGAACTGTCAAACTCATTCATCAACTGCCTCTGTACAAATGGCAGAAGCATTCACTGGCCAGAAGCTTGGCAGGGGTTCAGAGCACTGACCTAGAAGTTAAAGGCTCTTTGTTTATTACTAATCCCTGGAGCTATGCAATCCCAAAGCCATTCCCTTTCTGTGCAACACAAGACTAGCTTTCATAGGCATGGCCTGAGCCCAGTGAAGTCAATAGAAAGGCTGTCATTGTCTCTGGTGACCAATGCACTGTCCCTGGATTCTGCAAAATGAGACTGGCTCCTGCTTTTGTTGAAATCAATACAAGTATTACCAGTGAGCGCTGCTAATTCTGAACAGGACCACAGCGCATGTCCCTCAGGAGTCCCAGTGATGCTGAAATCCATAGTCACCTTTTTCTGAATATTTCAGAAAAGGCAGGATAAAGGTTTTGATTTTCAGCAGGTTTTTAGTATTGCAGGTGCCTTTCACTCTCAGAAGGACTTCCTACAACCACACTTGGATCTTATAGTCCTTCGTCCTATCCCCACACAATGCTTTTAGAACTACTAGAATTTGCCTCTGGTGTGATGTGAAACCACTATTGTGGTGTTAGCAACAGTTTTCTACTGAAAAAAAAAGAGCTGAAAAATGAGGGGTCAAGCAAACAAACATTAGGCAGTTGTTTTAAACCAGACAAGAACCTGCTTTAACATTCAAAGAAAAATCTCCTGGGTTAAATCCTTGACCAAGACTTTTCTCCTGGACTGTTGGAAACTCCTCTGCTCTCACTGTCTTTTTGTCATTAATAACATCACTGACATTAATTAGTCCTTGGTGAGGATTTGAATGATTCTCAGGTGTGAGGGAAAAAACCCCAAAACCAAAAAATAAACCAAAGCCAAAGAACTTCGTGGAGCAAGTCTTGCATTTGAGCTAGTCTTGCATTTGATCCATGTCTCCTTGTCCTCTCCTGGAGGAGCTCCAGTGATGGACAACTTGCACCAAGATGTAGGGCAGCATCATGCTACCATGGACATGTCACTGGGAATTTGGGGCCTTTTGAATTCCATCTTGGCTTTCTTGGCAAGTTTAATGCTGTGACAGCCTATGTCTAGCATGCTTTTCCCTTCAGCAGTGCTCACAACCCACTGCCTGTGGCTTTTGCCCTTCTCCAAACCCTCATATCTCTACTGGGTTCAGCCAAGAGCTCTTTCCCCACCCTCAAATCCAACTGTCTGTGTATTTAAAGGGAAGAGACACAATCCATATTTCTTTGCCAGTGCTATTGTCCCATGTAAGTTGTTTCCACTCTCACAGTTAAACTGAAAAGGTCTTGTTTCCATCTCTGGGTCTCTTGCTGCTGCTTCCACCCATTGTGTCTCTTCAGAGAGAGGGACAGCCATGAAATCCTGAGCCAGGCATCCAAGAGGAGGATGAGTTGCCCTCTGGAATTGTTGTCTTCTCCATATGGGCCACAAAGAGAACCAAAACAGTATTTTACACTCTTACCCTTTCAGTGACAGAACCCAGAGGAAAACTAACCCTCTTAAAGCAAACCTATCCCACTGACCATAGCCACCTTTCTACTGTAAGGTTAAGCCATAGTGTTTTGGGCCAATTTTTCTAGAATCTTCTTCAATTTTAGATAATTATAGCAGGCAAAATGTCTATTAGAAGGTTATTTGGAGATCTGGGCACCAAAAATATTTATGCATTGTTATTTGCTACTTTAATAGAATAGAATTATTTTCATTGGAATATTGAATGCCCTGAAATTATAATTGTCTCTTCATTTATTTATTTCTATTATTATTTTTATTCAGGGAAAAAAATAAAGAGACTTTTCTATACTGAGTTCACTTTGTTTAATGCACCAGCGGAAGGGCCCTAGACAGATGCTGGTGCAAGAGTCCCTTTATGGCAGTAGATGGAGCTACATCCTCAATAATGTCCTTTTCCAGGCAGGAGAGCCCAGAAAAGAGGTTTGATAGTTCTGCTACAACTTCATCCAGAAGGGAATTGAGGGAACAAAGGAGAAGAACAAGCAGGGATGGAAAGAATTAAGAAATTTCCAGGACTGGGAGCATTACTCACTCCTCTAAGGACTTCATTTACCAGACATTAAAACAGGAGCTGTACCCCCCTTTCACTGCACTGTAACATGGGGACTCACACTGGATATACAGTGTTTGCACCCCCCCCCATAGCCTGGCTGCATCCAACCCTGAGAGCACCAGTCTCTCCCAGAGTAGTTTTACTCTCTCCTGTTCAATGGAAGAGCTGAAACTTTTCATTAAATTCCAAGGATTCCTTGTATAACTGATTGTTATATGATTTTATTAGCCTGTATCTTCAGTGTCTAGATCTCCAGACCCTTCTTCTCCTGCCATGAGCTCTTTGTTTCTTTTACTTTTCCATGTAACAGGTCAAGTCCTGCAGATCTTTTTAGGGTTTTTTAGGGTTACAACTTTCTCTTGAATATGATCATACTTCAACTTCAGGACTCCATAAATTCCTTCAGCATACTCTTCCAGACCTGGTACTCCTGAGTTTTCATGTATTCTCTCCAAAAGAACAGAGAAACACTCCTCCATCCCCTCACACTGACAGAAGCCATAATTTTGCATATTATTTCCTTGAAGTGGTCTGATAGTGAATCATTGCATAAGCACAACACCTGATTATTATTTATGGGTAGGCAAATCACAGAAAGCCATTTTAATAATACCACATTTATCATCACAAAAGCCTCAGCAACATTTTCACAAGACTGAGCAGCTGCAGCCCAGAGCCTTCAGGTTACTGTGAAAGTCATCTATGAAAATGTAAAACCATCTCCGCCTCTAGCAGAACTTAAGCTGGGTGGGGTAGGAGGAAAAGTTTATTTATTATTTTTAAATCAATTTTATTCTAATCAGAACCAAACAAGCCATTCCTGGATGACAGAACCTGCCTGGATTTGACATTTGGAAGCTTGTGGTTGAACCTTCAATGTCCGTGGGCTTCTAGTGGGGCTTTCTCTCTACCTCAAAGTCTAATTTAAATTCTTTGCTGCATTGTAAGAAATGAGTTCACTGCACAGACCTTCCCTCAATGGAGGAATTACCACTTTCCTTGTCTTCATTTGGGCCACCCACTTTCATAAAACTCCTTGGAATTTGTGCTTTTGCAGCCTTCTTCTCTCTGCCAAGCTCAGTTTAAACCATCTGTAGCATCCCATATCTACAGGGATGAAAGGACTCACCTTCCATCATCCCGGCAACTAGAAACTGGGCATGGAGTTGGAAACATCTGGGATTTTGAAGTGTTCCAAAAATGAGGCAGTTCCCATGAATGTGGCTGTGTTACTGGCCTCACAAATTCCATAAGAAAAGTTAGATTTCCTGGGACTACTACTGCAACTATTCCCTTGGAGTCTGGGTCACCTTGCACTCCTGATATGCTTCTGACTTGTGGACAGAGAGACGCTCTCCAGTGTATTCCTCCCCCTCTTTCCTTAGCCCTGCCAAGAAAGCAGAAGTGAAGTGACCACTCCCTGGTAATCAGCCCACGTCTAGGCTTTAAAAATGCAGCATCAGACTTCTGTAGCTTTTAATCTGACCTGAAACATGTTGGGACCAGAGGGAAGTGAGCTTCACTGCACTCCTGGCAAAAGCTGGCAGACACGTGCTTGGCCCTGTTGACAGATGAGTAGAGTCAGGGCCCAGGCATGGAGACAATTTTGAAGGAGCCACGAGTCTGCAAAACACTCAGGCATTTCCAGCTGGGAGACTTTTCAATGCCCTCCAGCAAGGTTTAGGATCCTGGTGAAGAGAGGAGCCAGGTAAGAGAGGGAAAGCACTTGTGTTTTTAAATCATTCCACCCACCGCAGAGTGAGGCAAGAGCCAGGAATACATTTCATAACATCTCTGATATTTTCCTCTCTGCAAGAAAAAGCTTTCAGTTGTGGTTCTCACACTCAGATAAGATCATGTGGAGCAGGGCAGAGGGGAGGCACTGACTAAAACTACTGTAACTCACTCCAAAGCTCGTCAGTCTCAGGTAGGAGCTGCATGACAGCAACAGGTGCCATGGGAATTTAGGCAGGGTTTCAGGAGGGGCACTGAGGCTTGATCTTGTTTATTATTCTTGCCTGAGCCTGGCCTGGAAGGTGAGGGGTAGCTCAGGAGGACATGATGTACACTGCTCCCTTCCTGTGTCTACCCAAAGGCAATTTGTCCTCAAGCTGAGCCATGGTCCCAAAGCAAAATAAATTCATGTGTTTGGCTCTGAACACAGAGTACACACAACTGAGGAAACCTTCAGTGAAAAATGTTTCCCTTATGGGAAATGTTGATGGAAAATGATTGACAAAGGCTTGTCCAACATTATTGGCACTCCTGGCTGTAGGAGAGGCTTTTTTCTGCCCTGAGGTGGTGCCTGTTAGGAGGAATTTCTACAGGGCTCACACTGTTGCCTTACCTTCTACTCTAAGCTTGTAAATACAAAAGTCAAAAATGTGGCTGGTGGGCCAGCAAGGGGTTCCCTTCCAAGCAGTTGCTCTCCCTTTTGGATTTCCCTAACTATCCAGCTTTTGGCCACAAAGCTCCCTCTGTCTGGGAAGGACTCTGGATAATTTAAGAAGGTTATGACAAGGTCTGGGAAGGATCCCTGGCTGTTGGGGATGAGCTGTGTGCCCCACACTCCTGGTTCTCTAGTTGCCCAGGCCATGGTTTCACTCTTGGTGTAACACTGAACACAAGACACACGGGAGACCCATATCCCAACAAGTAGTAAAGGTGTGTTGATGATGACCAAGCAAACCATGGAGGGTCTGCAGACTGTGTCACCTGTGTCTACAGGACCCAGGTCTTACTCATGCTGGTCCAGGTCAGTGTCATAATATCCTCCTCTGGAAACACAAACTACAGGAATTCATAAAAGTAACTGAAAATGAAACATTGGCATTGAAGAATTCCCCACTCAAATTCATTTTTCTCTTGAAAATCTTCCCTGTGGATGTTCGAACCTCTTTTTTTCCCCTTTGATTTAGAGGAAGAGGGAACAGGCAAGAAAACTGGAGTTATTTATCCCTAATTATCTGAGCAGCAGACTTTCTATCATGATCTGAAGAGCGGGACAAGCACCTGCCTGTCCTCCTGTACATTTGTCAAAGTAATGCAGCAGAGATTATTTGCTCCATAGAGACTGAGCTGTCACCTTCTCACTGTTTGATGGAGCTCATCAAACCAAACATTCAAAAATGTCTTCTGCAGTAAAAACACCAAGTTTAGGTTCCCACTGAGTCAATGGAGCCAACATTTTTAACACACAATTTATCTGCTACACATCTGTATTTGGAAAACTGAATTGAACATTCAGTCAACGTGATCAATAGCCTGGCCAGTGACATAATTCACTCTATATCAGGCACCTACATATGACTCTCTGGATCCCTGCCCAGATTCTGGTAGATATTTTAATTAAATCTCCTTTGGGCTCCCAAATCACGTGGAGGCACCTCCATCCAGACACCTACACTGGATGTCTATATCAGTAAGATGAATCTGATCTCTATGCTGGATTTCCAAGGTGGAAAGAACAGCATGGAACAGCATGGAACAGCATGTGGTCTCTGATCTCCACAGAAAGGGAAAAAAAGAAGTAAAGAGAAATTTCTCCTGTCTTGCAATTGACCCTGGGATTTGTAGATCCCTCAGTTCTTGTTCCATAGACACAACAGGTGTGTTCATCCCCACTGCAAAAGTAGAAGTTGTTTTAAAACCAGATTAGATTATCTTTATGGTCGGTGGTGTTACATGTTTCCAACCTGACTGTGCAAGTAGCCAGTGTTTCTCCTTCTTTGAAATGGCAGCACCTAAGGAAGTATCTTGATATTCTCTTACTTGGAAATAAGTGGAGGTGAAGTCTGGAGAGGTGAAACTACATAAAATCCTAGAATATCCTGAGTTGGAAGGGACTCACGAAGATCATTGAGTCCAACTCTTGGCCCTGCACAGGACAACCCCAAGAACAACACCCTGTGCCTGAGACCACACCTACAGGTTTCCCAAGGAACATCCAGTTAGTTGGAAATGGTCACTTGGTTTCTAAATAAGCAACGAGGACAAGGCAGGTCCTCCAGGTATCCCAGATTGTGGATAACCACAGAAACTTCTGTCAGATCTGCCGTCACATCACAAACCATAATCTGAAGAAAAGTGACCTGCAACGCAATTTTCATCCCTAACTGCACAGATTTATCTTGAGATCTCGGCCTGGAAAACTTCAGGCAAGGATCTCTGTGATCTCCTTCTCTAGAGAAATGTTTGCAGGCAGCTTGCAGTGTTTTAATATGTGAAAATTGTAGAGTAACAGTGCACCAGCCCACGGGCACCAGCTATTGAAACACAGCCGTTCTGTTTATCTGATCCAGCTCTGACCAAGGCTGCCTTCCCCACCTTCTCAATGGGATGGAATTTGCTGGCACTACTGCAAAGATATTTCTTCTTTTTAATAACTTCCATGGCTGTGCAGCATCCCAGGGTGTTGGCAGATACAGTTTAGAGTAGGAGGGCATTATTCTACAAGCCTTTGCTTTCGGAAAGAAAATTCCCCAGAATTATCATATTAGAGCCTATTCCCAAAACGTGTCTAGACAGTTATTTAGGATGGGCTTTATTATAGTGTCCTGCCTCAAAGAACTAACCACCACTGAACTGTCTATTGTTCGTTTATTGAGAGTGTTGCAGCCAGAGATCCCTCTCTCCTTACATACTAGTCAGAAATAAAGAAGCTTGAAGCACAGATATCCATCCGTCTCAAAGCACATACAGGCTAAAAAAGATGAAATAAATCGAGAGAGAAGAGAAACAACTGCATAAAAGTCCAAAATTATTTACTCATTAAAGACCTTGGAGCAAGCACAGGTAAATTCAAGGGCAAAATTGATGGGTTTACCTGTATTTTCTCAACCCAAAACTTTAAGAATTCTCTTTCAGGGAAGGTCTTTAGCAAGAGGAAGTGGGGGAAAGTATGAAGATTGTTTAGGTTTTATGAATCTTTTGAACTTTCAAAGCTCGAACAAAGCATAGCTGGATATTTTTGAAATTGGGGATATCACAAAACATTCCTCCTTGCAGTTGAAGATATTGTTTGTACAAATGAGATGCCCTGATGGATTCCTTTGACTCTGTAACTGAATGCAAGACTGTGTTATGCAAGCTGTAATTATTCTTATTTGGAAACAATTTTCTCTTTTACTTTCAGGGTTCTTTGGGGAACAGGATACAGCTCAAAACAACAGGGTTTGCCAAAGCTAAAGCTAAGAAAATCTTCCAACAAGTTTCATTCTGTTCTAAATCTGTATCATACAATCCCAATAAACTTAAATTTTGACAAAAGAATGTCTCTCCTCCTAATCTTCTCTTGGGTACCAAATATTATGGCAGGACCATTGCTTCAAAGTAGAACTCACTGGGGATTTTGTACAAAAGAACACTTCAGAATCTGACTGGTTCAAGAATAATATAGGTTTGCTGAGTTTGGAGAAATAAACTTATTAACATCAAGGTTTACACATTTAACAAGAAAAATAAAGGGGTGAAAAATCTCAAGCTGGCTGGAAATTCAACCAGAGTTGAATCCCAGTTTAAGTCTCCACATCAAGGGCTTGTCTACACTAGACTGGTTGAAACAACATTCTTCTGCAGCCACATTTTGCTCTCTGGTTTTGACAAAAGAAGAGAAACTGAGTTCATTTTATTGTAACTACCATGAAGATACATCCCTGAGAAAAGAGAATCATGACTATTTACTCTTTCCATTTTGAATTATGGCACACAGAACATGAACATCCTACAGCTGTGAGACTGGTTAACCTTTGAGTGCAAGGGATAACATTATTAATTTGAAGGTCTCACTTCAGATCCTACTTCTGAGCCAAATGAGGATGGTGAAGGACAGTTGGTTGATTTTTTGTTCAGGATGAAAGCAAACTCAGCTGAGCTGAGGCTTTTTCCATGTTGGGTTTTTTGGTTTTTGTTTGTGGGGGTTTTTTCCTATAGAGAAATTCATAGACTCATAGAATGGTTTGGGTTGAAAGGGGCTTTAAAGATCATCTGCCTGAAGCCCCCTCCCAGTCTGAAGTACATACACAGCCTTGCAAGCGGTCCCATCCTCAGTCACTCAGCTCCTAATGGCTTTAGAACAGTTTTCAGGGGAAAACTATAGTAAATTGGAGCACTGGGAATGTCCTGAAACTTAATCGGGTTGTCTTGCATCAAATTCCATTTTATCCACCAAGTCACTGCTGCAGATCTGGGCACTGCACCTGGAGGGTCTGTCTACACAACAGGACACAGCCATTGCTGGGAGAGTGATGCCTCCCAGTACAGACTGGGACAGAATCAACCTGCTCTGGACAGAGGCATGATGTCTGATGGTGTCTGGAAGTCCTGACAAAGTGTTGTAATAGAGTTCTTCCTTTCTTTCCCATTTTCACAGCAAGCAGCAAAACCATCAACCCCTCCCTACCCAAATCTTGGACATTTCCTACCACTACACACAAGAGCTGACAGGGGGTAACCTGCTCTAGTGGAAGGTGTCCCTGCCCATGGCAGGGGATTGGAACTAAATGGTTCTTTAAGGTCCCTTCCAACCCAAATCATTCTACAATTCTAAGATTCTATGATTTTACGATTCTAAGATCAGGGCCAGCTGTTCTGAAGGGCATTTCTTCCAGCCCCATCCTGCACATCCACCCTGTTCTTTGGTAAGGACACTACATTCATCCCCTCCCTACCCCTATCCACCCACAGCTGCAGCACCAGAAAATTTTGAACCAAATCAAAGAAGGATAGTCACCTCCATATTGTTCTGTGCCAGGCAACCTTTCCCAACCTTTTCCAGTCTCCTTCTTAGACCATGAGCTTTGCAGTCCAGGCAATGGTGTCTCAAGGCTTGAGGGACTGGAAGACAAGTCTTATGAGGAGCAACGGGGGGGAACTGGGTTTGTTTAGTGTGGAGAAAAGTGGGGACAGGGAGGACCTTATCAGTCTCTACCTGAAAGGATGTTGAAGGGTTGCCAAGCACTGGAACAGTTTTCCCAGGGAAGTGGTGGAATAACCATCCCTGGAGGGATTTAAAAGATGTGTAGATGTGGCCCCTGGGGACACAGTTTCATTGTGGACTTGGCAGTGTTGGGTTAATTGTCAGACTCACTGCTCTTAGGGGTCTTTTCCAATCTGGATAATTCTGTGATTTTCTGAGTACAGCCTCCCACAAAGCTGGCAGTGTAGGTGCAGCTCCAACCCTCCACCCTTAGCCCTCTGCCTCCCCTGGAAAATGACATCACTCCAGACAATTTACTGTTAATCAATAGGATTTAACAGAGCCAGAATCAGCCCCGAATGAAACCGCTGATGCTGCTGTATCTCGTCAGCAGTGAAGGCTTCGATGTTGAACGGAAGCATGATCCGCCTTTGTTGGCATTTTCTGCTTTGTCTCTGACTAGCATTTGCATCTCCTAATTAAATAAGTATGGGCAACTGTATAAATATATATATAGCACTGCATTAAAGCCCTGGGATCTGTCTGACAGCCCAGCATGATGCAGCAGCTTTAGCAATGTTTGTTGTACCGTTTCAAATGACCTCATTTGGAGGGGAATTGCAGTCAGCCTGTGCGTGTTCTAACCCAGACAGTTGCAGCCACATGGGTTTTAGTAGAAATACATCCACTGAATTGCATTTGGCTGTCCCTTCCTTTGTAAAGTCCATGAGTGCTCTTAGTAAAGTTAATCTGTGCCTGTGCCACTATGGATTATGTTCTGATGTTTCCCATCAGATAAGTGAAGTTTCAAGCTGTGATGGTAAAGTGTTGGATGCTGACAGATGATTCATGCTTGGGGAACTGCAGGTTGGCCTCTCCACAGACTAGAACTAAGTCTTCAGCTTCTTCTCCCCCAAAATATTTTTCTTCTCCATGCACAGGATGAGCAGCTCTTCAAGGCTGGGTCAATGTTTTGATGGGGAAGGAAGGAGAAAGATTTACAGAGCAGAAGTGACAGAAGCAGCTACTTGTTTTAGCAGGTAACTTTCTCTGGTTGGCCTTACCTCTGAAGAGGATGATTTCAATCACTTCCACAAGATTTATTGTCTTTCCATACCACTTTTTTCTAAGCAACCAGTGCAATGCCAGGTTCATTTACACATGGATCACTTTAGTGCAGGGCACTTTTCCATTGACATCAAGAGTTGGATCTGGTCCAGAGGTGACTTTACAATCTCAGGAGTCATCTCTCTTCTCCACTCAATGTAGCTTCCCCTGTTCACAGAACAGTGACCCATGTCAGCAATTGTTCATCAGAAAACAAACATGGAAGGAATGATTTAGATTTCTTGGGTTACCTACAAACAGCATTTGGATTTCATGGGTTGCCTACAAGCTGGTTCTTAAAGCATCAGTGAGGGTGAAAACTTGCCCTGCCCTACCCTTCCAGCTGTCAGTGTTTAAATATGTTTCTTAGTCTTACAACCAGGAAGCAAGATGATAACTTAGATTATCTCATCATTATCTGCAGTAAGGAGGGCAGCTGGGTCAGTGCAGTGCTGCTTAGCATGACAGCCTGTATATAAATAGGATTGGGACTTACAGGAGGCTGCTGGTGACCGAGGTTAAGAGAATAACTAATGTACAAATTTACTATGAACATGCTCCGAGTCTGCTTGTATGTTCTGTGCAAGCATAACGAGTTGAGCATAATGGGTGTTCATAAATGACTTTGTTACGAGCACCACGGGATCTCTGAAGGCACCATGGGCAGACAGGAGAGGGCTGGACACCTGCCAGCTGGGCAGGGTGCATCTGTGCTCCCCATCAACTCCCCAGGCAATGATGGAAATCAGCTTTCCCCTCCCCCTGACCTGGAACAGATGCAGCACAGGACTGTCATGAGGACCAATTAGTTCATAAGACACCAATGTCCCCCAGGCAGGCAGAAACATGGAGCAAGGCAGGGATGTGCTCGGGCTGTGCTATGGAAGCAGAGATGCTGGCATGGATCTAGGGGACTTTCCCCATGTTCCAATGAAAGCCAAACCAATGTGTCTTCCAGAGTTCACAGCACCATTTTCACAGCACAGGAAAATTATTTAATCACAGGGACTGCTGCAGAGACCAAGAGGGATGGAAAGGAGAGGCTGAGGGTGCTCCCGGCCATGGAGCAGATCTGGCTCCTGTATACTCAGTTGGCAAAGGCAAGAAGTAAGGGTCAAAGTGAACCCCAGTGACTTCAAGAGGCTTTTAAGCAGGTGAACAAAAAGCCAAAGCAAGAACTCAGGCTGGCACACAGTCTGCACAAGGCAGTGTGCCTTGGGAAGCTAGGAGTCATATTTTCTCTTCCAAAAGCCGCTGGCACTAAGTGCATGCTGCCACAGAGGGTTCGCGTTTGTGTATTTCCTGAGAAACCTCCCTGCTTACTAGCAACTCATAGCTGATGAGCATAGCCTCAGCTTTTGATGGTGATTTTCCATCTTTTATTTCCCTCCCCCCGCCATATTATAAAATCCCATCCATTTTTAGAAATACAGACCCAGAGCTGCTCAGCAGATCAGGCTGATATTGATCATTTCAGACTTTATGAATTCAGAAGGCCTAACCCTCCACAGGGCTCAAGTTAGAATGGGAGAGAAGGTGAGAACAGAGAACTTAAGGGGCACGGGCAGCATTTTTTGAGTTGCAGTATGTGCCTGGGTGGAACAGAGGACATGTTATCCTGCTTGTACAGCATTTTCTGACCTGCTTTTGACCCAAGAATTTGCATTTAAAAATACTGGAGTTGTACCCCTGGGAGGTGAGGGAAGAAGAGGAAACTAAAAGAGTGGTTTTATCAAATCTGGAATCGCTGCAGGACTTGGAAAGAAAACTTTCTTCCTCTCTCTTCCAGCCCAGCTGTAAACCACACTGCATTCAAGAGGGTTTGTTTATTAGTTCTTGACTCGGAGAGTTTTTGCCAAGGCAACTCCCCAGTCAGTGACCTCTGGCTAAGAGGACAATGAAAGAGATTCATGAGATCATCCTACTACCCACCATACCTCCAGGAAGGTGTTAACTGGATGACTTAATTCTGGAAGACTTTAGCCAGTGCTGCTGTTCTTTCAAGGAGAAAAAGGCCTGAGAAGGATGTATTTCAGAAACTACCCATCTCTCCATTTTGCCATGTGAGAGCCCAGAGAAATGGAGAAGCAATCTGGGGACAACTGGGTAGTGAAAAAAGACATTGGAAGAATGGGAATGAAAGTCAGCAAGTCACCAGAAAGGCCAGAGTACCATAGACATCCAGGCCCTTCACAAATGGAATACAGTGCACAATTGTTGTCATCCAAAATAGACAAAGAAAACTGGAAGAGACAGAAGAGCAGTAGGAGGGCTGAGATATGGACCTGACCCTGTGTGTCAAGAAATCAATTTCAGTTAGAAATGTGGTTTTGCAAGTGAAGTAAAATACTGGATCAACAAAGACCATGAGAGGCCTGAAAGAGGTGAATAGGGAGTGAGTGATCCCTGGATTTCCAGCCTTGTTATTAATGGAGAAAGGATGGGATACTCAGCCCTTTGGCCCTCCATGCCTTGACTGCTCCTCTACAATGCTGTGACATGTGCTAGGCATGGAGCAATCTCAACACAGAAAGCCATAGAATCATAGAGTGGTTACGGCTGGAAGGGACATTAAGGATCATCCAGTTCTAACCCCTTGTCATGAGCAAGGATGTCACCTACTAGATCAGGTTGTTCAGGGTCCTCCCTGGCCTTGACCCTTGTAACTCCACTGACTTCTACACAGAGAAAGAAAACGAGCTATTGGAGAAATTCCAGGAGATTCCAGCAGATTTCTTCAAACCAGCCCAAAATAATGAAATAGGGAACTAAATGCAATGCTCTGGGAAAACACAAGTGATCATCAGTCACAGCTTGCTTTATACCCAGCTGTTAGACAAAAGTTCAGGGGGAACATCAGCCCCGTCCCCAGCTCCTAAGCCTTGGCTATGCCACCATGTTTGACTGACAGAGCTGTCAGTCCAATATCCATGTCCTCCCATATCCATGTCCACCCATATCCAGTGGCCTTTCTTCACAAGGGATTACACTTGCTAACACAAACAGGCATGGATGAAAGATAAAGTTTTTTCTTTCAAAAATAATTTTATGCCTGCAAGAGCAGCCCAGTTACCCTATGCAAAAGCAACCAGAAAGTCCTAGGGATGTATCTAAGGGACATCTATATAAANTCCCTTGTCATGAGCAAGGATTCACCTACTAGATCAGGTTGCTCAGGGTCCTAAGGATGTATCTAAGGGACATCTATATAAAAATATAAGGTCTTTAGGAACTTAGCTGTTGCTGTAGAGGTGTTATAGCTTCTGTTTAGGATTTAAAGATAAGGCAGCTCAGTGGAAAGCAAAGGTCTAAGTTCAATTCCCTACTTTCTTTGTTGGTTATTTCCTCTGGGGTCTTTAGTACATCTCTCAGTGCACTTCAGTTTTCCCAGCAGTTGAGCGGAAATAACTCTGACTACCTGTCTGAAGTTGGGAGAGATATAATAAAGGTTGTAAAAAGTTGAGATAATGTTGTAACAGGAGCTGTAAAACTACCTACAGAAAATAGAGAGCCTTTTATATTGAAGCTCGTTGTGTAAAAGGCAGATGATTACTGGAGAGTCTCCGTCTCACTCAGATTTTCCAGGTACATTCAGCACAAAAATCGCATCATCTTGTTTCCCAGCCTTTGACAAAGCAGCCAAATACCTACACACAGCTTCCACTTTCACTTCAGACACTGTCTGAAAGCTCATCCCATGACTGCGGAAGCAGACTCACATCTGAACCCACTGCCCATTGTTTTGTTGCTGGTGGTGGTTTTAGGGGACTTTAAGGAAGTCTTATAAAAAAGAGAGAAAGCATCTTTGTACACAGGCAGAAATATGACAGAGGGGAATGGTTTTAAACTGAAAAAGAAGAGATTTAGATTAGATATTAGGAAGAAATTCTTTATTGTGAGGGAGGTGAGGCACTGGAATAGGCTGCTCAGAGAAACTGCGGCTGCCCCATCCCTGGAAGTGTACAAGGCCAGGTTGGATCGGGCTTGGAGCAACTGGCCATGGCAGAAGAGTTGGGACTAGATGGCCTTCCAACCCAAACCATTCTATGATTTTTTTTTTTCTTGGGTTGCAAAATGAATTTTGTTTACACAAAAGCAAGTCATAAGCATGAGAGTGAGGGAAAACCTGACTTATCATCAAAATGGTTTTTCCCCTCTTAGTAACTTTAGCTGAGGTGATGGGCTGCATGCAAGGACACGTCAGAGACATAGTCCTGTTGCAGTTACGTGGCTGCTATCAGAATTCGATACTTGGCCTCCCAGGAATTTTGTTCATGAGTAATTTACCATAAGGGAATGTGCCACAGAACTTGTTGCAAAAGGCAACTTAGTTCCAAGACAGGCAGAAGCCCCAAAATATCAACAGCAGAGTTGCAGTGCACCCTAAGGTCAATGGAATGTGGAATATGAGTCAGCAGTGCCCTGGCAGCCAGGAGGGACAAATGTGTTTTGGGGGGCATCAGGCCCAGGATTACTGGACAGGCCAGGGAGGGGATTGTCCCACTTTGCTCTGGGGTGGCCTCACCTGCAATATTGAGGCAGTTTTGGGCACCACAATCCAAAAAAGATATTAAGCCAAAGGAGGGCAATAAAGATGGTCAAGGGCCTTGAGGGGAAGGGTGCGAGGAGTGGCGGAGGGCACTTGGTGTGTTCAGCTGGAGAAGAGGAGAGTGAGGGAAGACCTCATTGTAGTGACACCTTTCGGGGTGGGGGCAGAGGAGGGGCAGGCCTCGATCTCTGCTCTGTAGGGACCAGGGACAGGACCCGAGGGAATGGCCTGAAGTTGTGTCAGGGGAGGTTTAGGTTTGGATTGTAGAAAAAAATTCTTCCCCCAGAGGGTTGTTGGGCACTGAACAGGCTCCCCAGTGCAGTGGGCACAGCAACAAGGCTGACAGAGCTCAAGGAGGGTTTGGATGATCCTCTCAGGTACATGGTGTGACTCCTGGGGTTGGTCCTGTGCAAAGCCAGGAGTTGGACTCGACGATCTTTGTGAGTCCCTTGCAACTCAGCACATTCCATGATTCTGTGATTCTGTGACTGGCACCCGAGAATGAGGAGGGGACATTGTTGCAGCCTTGGGGACAGCCACTAGATGGGGGCACGAGCACGCACCTCCATAGAGCCTCAGCTGAACCCCAGGAGCATGAACATCAGGAGATCACACATGACCAGCCTTCTCTGCCCCTTGGTATGGACCAGGACACCCAGGGAAGCGGATCTACCCGCCATCCACCAGCTTCCTCAGAGTGAGTCAGGCATGAATCCATGACCGAGATATCAGGGCACTCACATTCTCTCCAGGGGGGGTAAAAAGACTTGACTGCATTATGTCTTTGGGCAGCTTAGGCTGGGCCATGAACACCAGTTGGACACCCCATGTGTCTCCTATTTGAGATCATTATGGAGCAATAGATCTTTGCTCCTGGGATCTGCTCCAAAAGATTTCTTTGCTCTACTTCCAGCCAGGCGATTATCTCTCAGAGTACAAAAAAATGCCTGCCTACTTCTCCCGAAACCTTGGCACTTCCAAACCATCACTAGAAAGAACCAGCCTGTGGGTGCTCTCTGCTGTCTGCCTTTTGACAAGATGTCCCACAAATTGGCTCTGACTGAATGTAGTGCTGTTTTCATGGAGCCTGGAGGGATCAGAGCATGTGAAAGCTCCTCCTGACCCCGACACATCCGACATGTCCTCTTAGTGAAGGAGCAAGTTCAAGAGGCTGCCAAACACATCAGCCCTGGAGTCTGAACAAATGTGCCATGAACTGCAATTTATATACTCAGAGACAGTTTTGCTCCACCAAAAAGGAGTCAGGAGAAGAAGGGGGAATTTGCCTCCTACTGGAAATGCTAATCCTTGTTTGTCTGAAAGGCTTTGCAGAAATGTAAAGGGACCTAAACAGATTCCACTAATGATGTGTCATCAATTAAGCATTTTTACGAAGGAAGAAGGTTTGGCTAATGCATAGTCCTGATGACACATCCATGGAAAGGATCCCTAAACAGATGCCACTTCATACCCATCCTTGGAGTGATGAATCACCCAGCAAAACTACATTGGGAGCCATTTGGCTTCTTGACCCCATGGAGGCCAAGGCAGGGGAGAGCAGCTTCCCTCCTTGTGTGCTCAAAGATGGTTACATCAGTTTTTTCAGGATCTTACACAGCCAGCCTGTCCCCGAAAATAACTTTTCTCATCTTCAAAACAGAAAGATCCTCATCATTTCTTGTGTCCTTGCTGAGAGACACTGGTCTGGCAGGTTTCCCTCTGTTCCAAAGCATGAGAATCCATGCCAGTCACTTTGAAAACCTCAGGGAATTTAGTGGAATATGGAAGACCATGTCATGAACTTAGGTTATAATAAATCCACATCCCCTTTCATTCTCCATCACCTTGTGGTCACCATGGTCTAGAAACACTTGACCTGAGATTTTAGAGCTGCAAATAATTCTGTCCAGACATTTCCCAGCCAGCCTGACTCTTGATAGCCTCTGCCAGCTGAGAAAACAGGGAGTTTTTCAGATGATATTGTTTGCTCTCTGTGACTGAAGCTCCTTGTTCAATGCAAGAAGAAAATAGCTCATTGTCAAGCCTGTCTTTGCCACCAACATGTGACTAAAATATCAGTTTCTCCTTTTTGCTAAGGCTCAGCTGCTCCTTCAGTGGTAGAAGGGAAATCCCTGCAAACAGAGAGCAAAGTCAACGGCATGCAGCCTGTACCCCGTGAGTCAGCATGGCAAAGGTCTCCTCATTTCCCCTCTGCCAGCCCAAAGCTGCTGAGAAGATGTTGTTGTTGTTCTTGGGTGGGTTTGGTTTTTTTCAGCTCAGCATTTTCCGGAATTGAACGCCTGACCCCGACTTCTTCAATTATGCTTGTGGTGTCTTCATTTGGAAGCATTGAGTAGGTCTGGGTCTACTTAGCATTTGAATTCAGAGAAAACAAGCTGCTTTCAACCCTCGATGGCAAAGGACCAAGAAGTCTCAGTTCTGCAAGTTGGAACCTCTCGCTTCAGGGTTAAAAGTAACTTCTCCTCCAAGACCTCCTCTTGCCTTGAAACACCCTTTTCTCTTCCTTCTGTTTTGTTTTGTTTCTTCCTTTTGTATTGAGATATGATCTCTACTGTGGCTATGACAGCTGAGGATGGCAGCTTCAGTTGAAATTTTGGCTTGACTCCCCTTCTTGAGGGACTCAGAGGTCTTTAGCTCTGCATGCTTGGAAAGCCTTTTACCAATAGCTGGGCCCTCCAGGAGGGTTGTCTGGGCCTTGTGCCCTGAGATTGACATAGATTTTCTGCTTGATCCAAGGACTTCCAGGAGAGTGGAATGGGCTTATTTGGCCAAGGTCATCAGCCTCTTTATTCTCTTGTTTATATGCTGACAGAAGAAAAATGCTGTTTCAGCAGGCACAGAAGAAAAAATCAAGCGGGAAAAAATGCACCACGCATGTGTTGGCTGCACTTCTGCTGCTTATTTCTCTCTTTTTTTTTTTTTTAATTGTTTCCTTGTTTCCTGCACCCAACAGAGAAATTCAGATTTTCAAAGCTAAGGATGCCCCACTTTACTCATTTTAAACACTTCCTATCCCAAACCACAGAGGGGATTGGTAAGTGTGCTTGGAGACAAACTCAAAGCTAGTATTTCTCAGAAAACTGAGCTATGTTGTACATAATACAACCAAACAGAGACCAAAATAGGTGGCTTCAGTGAAAGGTTTCTGTGTTCTGAGACTCTTGGGGTGGGATAGATTTTCTTGGTCCTCCCTAGTAGGACATAGGGACTAGTTACTAAAAAGAGAGGCTTGTATTCACACATCCCCCTGCAAGTCCTGAGATGTTATTCATAGATCCATTCCATCCTCCAGCTCTAGCACCAGGTGTCCCAGTGACCCGCTCCTGGCCCTCCCTCTTGCAGACTGTCCATCTTGGCTTGTTACTAGTATTCATTTCCAAAAACAACTCTGCATGAGATGTCACATGCTCAGAGCAATTGTCCATCTGAAAGACTTCATTAAACATTGTAAAATGTGTGTGTCACTAAATGGCTTTAAGACAAAACTTGCCAATGAGTATATGTGTTTCACTCGCTCTGCGCTCCTAGAGTAGGAGTAAAATTTCTTCTCACATAAATAAACTCAGACATTTAGGGTGCAAGTGAGATTCAAGCAGTTCAGTCATCTCAGGGGGATTTGGCCAACTCTCTCTTTTCAGGAGCTTTCTAAAACCAGGTCTTGCTAGAAGGGGAACAGCCAGAGCACGGCTGAGGCTTCATCAGCTGCAGGGGACCTACAGAGTAAACTTCAAAAGACATTTTACTTCTGTATGCCTCTGTTTCCCCATCTACAAAAAGAGGATCTGGCTCTTCACCGTGGCTTCTCCTTGCTTTGTAGAGGACTTCGAGATCAGCGGCTGGAAACACTGAATAAAACCCTGACAACATTGTTATTTACCTACACAAACAAGGGAATTGTTCTTGCAAAGACAACATTTGGCTTGATGTCATTCCCCAGCTCTACAGGAAAACAGTCTCTGAGCAGGCAGGGCATTAGTCACACCAGGAAAACAAGCTGTGGGGCAGGTTTTGCTTTTCTTTTATCTCCACCTGCTACCCAAGTTTCAGGTGTTTCTCTGAGGGAAATATTTTCACTATCGCTGCTGTGAAGTTTGGAAAACACCTCTACACAGGAGTATATGAGTGTGTGAGAGACTGTGAGTGCTGCCTGGTGTCACACTATTTTTCAAAACATAATGAAATAGTGTTTCCAACGCTCATTGTGTCAGGCAAAAAACCCAACCAAAACACTCCAGAAAACACTCACAGATAATTGACGTCCTTCTAGATATTACTTCAGGCAGCAAAGAGGCCTTTGTACGTGCATGAAGTGTTTGGCTTTGCATAACTTTCTTTCTGTTGCTGTATAACCACACATTTCCTTTGCTGTTTCCTCCTCCCATGTCCTCGGATGCCTGTGCTTGACATCCACCTTCCGCATTTCTGTGCGCACATCAGGCAGTCAAGCTGAGATTGTCTTCTGCCACCCTTGGCATTTGGAGCCACAGAACCATGTTGTAGGTTTTGAAGAAAGCAAAGGCCAAAGATCTCATATGACAGCAAGGGCAGAATTTTACAGGCTCATTAGAAAATTGCGTGTTTAATCCTGCTGAGAGTAAAACTGGTGTGGTGTAAAACAGCCCAGCAACAATCCTTTCAGCCCATCAGGTTGATTTATTCCAGTGTGTAGTCTGGGCCAAACTCAATCATGGTCAGCGTTGCTGGACCCTTAGATAAGAGGTGCCAATATGCCATGTGTGAAATATCACCAGCTTGAAACCTAAGGTTGAACTGAAGCAAGAAAAATCAGCCTGGAGCTGAAACCACTTGAATTATCAAATCTAATCTGAGAGGCAGCAGGCAGCAAGGAAGATGACGGGGGATGCAATGCCTTGTGGTGGTCCTTCAGAAGCTTTTTCACACCCTTATGAATATTTGTCGAACAAGACAATAAATTAGACACTGCTAAAAATTTTTATCTGGTTTTGGCTCCAGGCATCTGCTGGAAAGGACCCCTTGACTCTGATTGTGTTACACACAACTTGTGAAATTTGCAGCAGTTTTATTCAGAATTAGGCAACAATACACAATTCATCCCTTTTTTGTGTGTGTAAGAAGGGGAATAAATTAACAAAACACTGTGAGATCATTCATAGCACCCTCATTCACTAAAAAATGTATCATTGTAGCCTGGCCCGGACAGGAGTCTACAGCACAGCCGTGTGACGGCCACTCCAGATTACTTGCCAGAGTTCAGAGCTGGAGTGGAAGGGCAGGAGAGGGTTTCATCCTTTGTAGCCCAGGGCAGGTATTGCAGAGTGCCCTTGCGATTGTTGACTTTGCTGCAGACAGTCGGGCTGGGGCAGACTCAGACAGCAACAAACCCTTTATGAAAGCAGCTGGGAGAGACAATGAAAGACATCGAGTAACTGCCAGTTCCTGCTGGACAAATTTAACCCATTCAGAATTCCCAAACAACCAGTTTTCCTGATTTACACTCAGCTCTTGCCTTGGCTCAGTTAGACCCCTAAGTTCAATGTCTCCATAAACATGGGACTACAAATCACTTCCAGGATCCATTCCACAGTCACCCCATAATCTGATCCCCAGCTTGTTTCTACAGCATGTTTTTAAAAGCTTGTGGGTGCCAAGGGCAATTTCCCCTCTCCCTGAGCTTGCTAAGAAGCTGTCACAGAACTCCCTGAGCTGGTGAGTAGGACATGTCCTTGGCCCTAAGGACTTATGGCTTACCCAAGGCACACAGCACCTGGGAAATCATGGGAAATAAAGTCCCATGCTGCTTCTTTTTTCCAAGATATGATTGCTCCAGAAACTGAACCAGGGTGGTCCTAGCTGTAGGTGATTACACCAGTGAATCAGAAGGATTGGAGAAAACAGTAAGAAATTGAGGCAGAGCAGAGCTGAGGGAAGAGGCAGAGCTGCTTTCAGCCTTGAGGACCATCTGCTTGGTCCTATAACTTCTTCCACAGCACTGTGGGTGCAAATACTGGCTCTCAGAAGGACAAAATATAAGCCAGCTTATTCTGAGCTGGAGTAACTCAGTCAAGGCTGGACCAGCAGATGGGTGGACAGAAGGTGACATCCCTGACAAAGCCTGACACTCCCATAGAGCTTCCCTGGGAGGGAGATGGGCCTTCATGAGGGGTTGATAACATACTGTGCCCATCTGTTGCAGATGGCACCATGCCATTTCACAGCTTCATTTCACGAAGAGATGCTGGATTGGGGTAGCAACTTACTCAACCATGTCACGGTTTCTGTCCCAGGGGCACGAGGTAACGTCTGAGCAGCAAATCAAGCAAAACTCAGAGAGAAGTGTGGTGGACTTGGTCGCTGCAATCCGAGCTCGAGGTGAGGTGTTGGGGGAGCTGGGCCACCGACAACATGCCCCTGGTGTCCACAGTGCCTGTTCTCCTCAGCCACTGTGACAATCACAGTTCTTGTGGCAGATCCCAAACCCAAGCTGCACACGGATTTTTTGCCAGAGCAGTGCCACCCAAGGGCCTGGGAGTGTTCTCCCACCTTCTCTGTGTTGGTTTTATCTCTCCCATTTCACTATGTGTGAAACAGCTCTTTGTTACAAGGGCCACTAAGAGTGCACTAAGAGTTCTGCACTTACTGTCTAGGCTCTGCTGAAGAAGCTGTCAATATTGCAACAGCAGGCGAAAGATGTAGAACTGATGTTTCTCTGCTGCTGGTCCTCATTTTAGGTCTCAGTTTTGTGAATTCTCTTCCTTCAAAAGGCCCTCAATGAGATGAGATGCTTTCTGGGGTCACATCAAATATCAGTCTGCAGGAGACAACTTTATAAAACAAGAGTTTCATTAAGAAAACAGTGCATTGAAGCTAAATCTACTGCATTGAAGCTAAATCTAGGGCTTAAAATATTATTCTGACCTTACAGATGGATGAAAAACATTTAATATATGTGCTACTATATATGTATTTAACCACTATCACATAAATATATATTTATATATATACAGACATGAGAGTGTGTGTGTACAAATGTGTGCATGTATATATGTATATACACGTGTGTGTGTCCATATACTTCTCTGTGTTTTTCAGGAGATTTTACTTATTTATATCAAGCAGATTGTAACTGGGATTTGCCCTGGCACTTGCCTATATGCCTTTAGGGGATTCCTACATTCATCTTCCCTCTCCCTACACAACTTATCAGTACCAAAAAAGTGGAGTTTAGTACTTTTGTGTTCCAAAGGGATACCATGTGCTGGAAAGCAATTTTCTCACATACTTGGAGATGACTTTTGATATGAATTATTTACCTTTCCCATTTTCTTTCCAGTAAACTGGAAGACTAAACTGGCTCTCTGACAGTCACAGGAGGGTTTCATTTAAATTCACTGGAATTAATTTGTCTGATCAGTGTGAGAGATGTTAATGGCCAGAGCATGAGGCGGCCAGTTATTTGGATATTTTTTGGCTCTGGGAGAGGTTAAGTGAGGACAGTGCTGGGAGCTGCATTGAGATTTGGCAGCCCCAAAGGGGAAGTCTGTCTCAGAGAGCAACCGCCTGTTTTTCAACTGAAAATATATTTCCTCAGCTGTCTCTGAAAGTAAAGGTTAAACTTAATATAAAGCGGAGCTTTAGCAGCCTGGAAAATAAAAGCAGTAGGAAAAAAAACCCTTGTTTCTCTTTCCTGCAGTCTTTAATAGTTTTTTTCTATCATTGTCTCCTCTCCTATCTTTGTAACCACTACCCATTTTGCCCTAACAGAGATCTTAATTTTCTTTGAGTCTCAACAAACCAGTCATCCAATACTTCCAGCTACTGGGAACAGCTTCTAGGTTTCCTTGCTAAAATCCAGCAAAGCAATTCACCTGAATACCCCTTGAGTTTCCTGCTTTTATTACTCCTGATACTGGCATCTTATGCAGAGAAATAACCATCCTGAGCCCATTAGGTTGTCGCGGAAAAAACAATGGAAATACCACAACAAAACATGGGGGAATTGTAGCTTGTGGTAACTGGAAACATGCCTACAGTGATGATAAACAAGGTTGGAGCTGCAATAATTTAAAATGTTGTGTTTCACCGGGGTAATGAAAGGCAAGGCACCTGATCTGTCACACCTGTGCCAAAGCACGGACCCGACCCCATCTGCAATAGCCAGGGAAAGAGGGAAGAAAGGGATAAGTGAGAAAGGAGATGATAGTTTTTTGTTTGACCTTAAGCGAAATTATATAACATCAGGCACTCTCAGATTCAGGATGCGGTGCAAGAGGAAGATAAATCCAGCAGCCTTTGCTGATGCCTGCACTGATGATGATCATGGACATGATCAGTACCATCAAACACCCCACAGCACAGACAAGACAAGAAGAAGAGATTTTCTGAAGGGATTTCCTAATGTAAAAAAAATGAACTGCAGGAACAAAATAATCACAAAGAAACACTCATTAAAAAAAAAAGAGGTAAAAATCTTAGAATGTGATGTTTCCCTCCCCTGTATAAATATGTACAGTAACTCTCTGGTAGAGCAGGGACAAATGAGGAGACATCTCGCCACCACTGGTGCGTTTAACTCAGCTCTGCAAATGAGTGTAACTTCAGCTCAGGGTAGACATGATGCAGGACGACAGCTGGCCTTTGAGAAATGGGAAAGCAAACTGCTCTGAGTCTCATTAAAACTTTGGGTTTGACACTTAGCAGTGATTATTCACAGACACAAAGGTTGGAGCCCGAGGGGGTCACTGTGACCATCTCCTCAGCCTGGTAGTGAGTCAGCTCTGCTCTCCTGACTGAGCTGGACCACTGTAGGAAAATATCCAGCTTGATTTAAAGTGTAGGAATGGGACTCCATGGCTCAGACACGGACAGTTCTATCAATATCTGAGCTGCTTGTTTCCACTGTGAGTGCAGAGAAACAATCGTGTCCAGCCTGTGGGATATTTAACCTAAACACGGCAAATGAATCACACTTTCAAGTGCCTGATGTTTTCCAGCAATTAAGAAAGAAACTCTCAGTGGTCAGACTCAGAGGTGACGTCTGAACAGCCAACACTGGAAGTGTAACTGAACTGTCTAAACACTGTTGTCTAAGGAAGTCAAGTCAACTAAATGTTGTCCCTCATTTCTCACGTCATTTCCTGGAAGTGTGTGGTTTCCTGGGATTATAGGAAAATCAGCTGTTCACTGAACAGCTGGAAAAAAACACGGGCTGGGACCTGGACAGCTTGATTTTATTGCCCAGTTGGATTCTCATAGCTCCATGGATTTCAGAAGGTCCAGCCTGCCCTTGCATCCAGGTCCCCACCATCCTTTAGACTTCCTCAACAAGGACAGAATGTATGGAAACAGATTTCCCACATGATTGCAGCCATCAGGTGTGGTCAGCATTGGCTTTTCAGTGGAGATCCCTTGTCTGGGGATGGAACATTAATTGCTTGGATGCAACAGGATTATAGGAAAAGAAAAAGAAAACTTTTGTCCCTTTAATTCCTTTTTCAAAGCAGTTTATATTGTCCAGAATTCTTTCTCATCCCCCAGGAACTGGGACACACCAGGTTAGGGGTCAGGAGATACTTTCAAATCTCTTCTCTTGTCCTTCCATTTCTGGAAAGGAAGAAGAGGTTCTCTCTTCTAGGGCAAAGGTTCAACTGCAACCCCAAGGAATCCTGATCTAAAGACCTTGCTCCAGGGCTGAAAACACAGGATGAAGTCACTTGGCTTCTGATAGGTGTGAAAGCCAGATTAGATTATTAAAATGCTCCTTTCTGGTTTATAAAGATGTGACCATTTAAAAAGCAGAACTCCAGAACGGGTCAGAGAGCCCTTACTGACAGGTTTTTCTTTCAGTGCTGATGCACAAAGATATCTGAGCCTGATAACTGTCCCAGCCTGACCTATTCCATCTGTAATCCAGGATATCAGCTGCAACAATAAAAAATAAAGCATCGATTTTCCTTGATCTGAGTGAGGTGACTGTGATCACAGCATTGTGCCCAGAACCTGCCCAATGATTTTAGAAAAATGCTCAGATTGATGAGGGTGACAATAAATCCTGGCAGTCACAAGAGTATTGGGTGCAGCTGACAGGGGGTGGGTTTAGATTAGGTATCAAAAAGAAATTCTTTACTATGAGGTTGGTGAGGACATGGCACAGGTTTCCCAAAGGAGCTGTGGCTGCCCCATCCCAGGAAGTGTTCAAAGACAGGTAGGATTGGACTTGGAACAACCTGGTCCAGTGGAAGGTGTCCCTGCCCATGGCACGAAGGTTGAAATGACATGATCTTTAAGGTCCTTTCCAACCCAAACCATTCTATGATTCCTTTTGACTCACAGCGAGGTCAAGACACTCCAGTGTCATAACAACAAAGGGAATTCATGCCTGTGAGTCCTGGAAAGAGATCAATCACCTCCAGCCAGCTCAGATCAGGATTTGCATGGTCATGACATGCTGTCACAGCACAGTGGGGTAGGAGAGATGAAAACATCTTTAGCATTGTCCACCCCTCTTCACCTGTGGTAAATCCTACGCAAACCAGTTCAGGGACATAAATTGGTTTGCCTCTGTGTTCATCCCCTCCCATTTCTTCCTTCAACCTCTGAGACTCTCTTCTCCCTCTTCATAGCTCTCCTCGGTCCTCCATGCTCCCATCCATCCAGGAGGCTGTTCATGCTGCCATTTTATTTCTCCTCATTACCTTCAAGATTGAGAGAGAAGCTGAGATTCTGCTCTTCTTCCTGGATGAAGATGCTTTTTTAACAGTTTTTTTCATTTGCATTAATTTCTCTCCAATCCTCATGAACTGAATCATGTCTGAGCAATCCCATCACTCCATTGTTTCGAGGGTTGACTACCCATTTCTGTGCATTGGGTTAATGGAAAATACAGTTCCTGTATAAGTGAAGGTTTACATAATTTGCCTGTGAGTTTGAATTCTCACATGTACACAGAGTTTTACTCTTTTCCCTTGGGGAAAATGAAAACAAACAACTTCATTTCTCCTTAAAATTGCTTGAATCCATTTGTTTTGTTTTGTTAAGCAGAAATGAAGCATTTTGCTGGGGCCGTGCTGACCTCTTGCTCTCCCTATTTTCCTTACACAGTGACTTCATAAAAGCGTTTTCCAGTGCCTTGGATCTTTTTCTTGAGTGTGAGGCAACATTGCAGTATGGACAACATTTTCCATGGTACACAAACCTGATCAGCACTGTGTCCATGTTCATCCAGTGAGAGAAGGGAGTGCAGTGCTTGGCTTGGGGTAGATGGGAACCTGATACCCCAACCCTTAAAACCAAACATGGGTGGCCTCTGACAGAAATTTTCAGGTTAATTATTATAGAAAAATACCCCACCAAAGAAAACCCACAACCAAAAATAATAATTAAAAAAACCCCAAACAATCCAAACTCAAACAAACAAAAACATTATTAAATTCAGGAATTTGAAAATATTTCCTTTGGAATAGAAATACAAAAATGAGGCCTTTCCAGAGACATGTTTTAGGGGAGGCACAGCTGTTCTGGAAATGCTAATATTTCAGACTGGTTTTGACTTATTTGGGAAGGAAATAATGGCATTCCTCTGAGCCCACATTCTTGTTTCGACCAGCTGTAAGACAGCTCCACATCCAGCAGCTCCATATCTTTTGGGAACTCAGCAATCCACATCTTCCATGAGAAACACAATTTGCCCAAGTTTTTTGGACCTTGGCTGCTATCCTGGTGGGTGCAAGAGACAGAGCAAGTTTGGAGAAAGCACTGCAAGAAAAATGGGGAAAGAAGATCTTCAGAGAACTTCTAAAGCCAAAAGAAATCATGAGTGTGTACTTGTTTTTATCTAAAAGGGGAAGGAATAAGTTGAATCTGAAGCCTGCAGCAACAACACATTCTCTTTTCAGGATCATATGAGAGGGATGAGTCACACACTGTCCGCACCCCTACCTTGGGAGGGATGAAGTGCAGCATCGCAGTTTGCAGTGCAGTCTACTGGAAATAATCTCTTTGGGACAAAAGGCGTAGTTGGAAGCAGCTGCCATTTCCAAATGCCAGCATTTGGAAGCATGCAAAGAATGACAGTCACAGAAACTGGTATTTGAACAGGAAAAACTGTGCCAAGTGCTATATTTGGGCATGATTATTGCCGTGTTTATTATTATTATTATCACCATTGGAATTAAAGTTCTGTTTGGAGACCACGCCTGAGATTAGATCTCCTTTTAGCAAAGGCTGTCTGCAAATATTGCAAGAGACAGTCCCTTCTCTCAAAAATAAACTAAGCTGTTAAAAAATATTCTTTTTCAGTAACAACAAGGTTGCCTTGTGTGTAGAAGGAGAGTAGACTTCGGTAAAAGCAAGAAAGTTCTAAGTGCAGTCCAGACTGTGTATCTGAGACACCACTTGTCTTATCAATCAGTTTTACCTCCTAGTGGACAAGAAGAGGAAAGAGCGAAGTATTTCCCTCTCTGAGGCACAGTGAGATGAAGCAACTTGCCCCAAAACCTACCAGTTCTTGTTAAGCTCAGACTTCCTTGCTCAGAGGGGCAGAAACCTAGTTTCTTCCAAACTGGAGCTTGGTGGAAGGAGGATTTGACTAGAGAAGCCAGTGCCTGGGCCACTGGACCCAGGAAAGTCCATCTCTTAAAGTCAGTCTTTCAAAGAGACCCACAAAGGGAATCTGGTTGGACTGGACTCGGCATGGGGTCCCATAGCAGAGTAGGGCCCTGACTCCATGTCAATCACAGCCCAGTTTGTGCATTTAGAGATTATTTTAAAATAAGTACCTATATTCTACGGCACCAGAGTAGTAGAGTGTATTGGAGACCCTGGCAGTCCAAAATGACACAGGGACAGGACTCAGTTGACTAAATATAAACATTGTGTGTCAGTGTTTCTATGCCACACTTCCCCAGCAGGTTTCCTGCTGCTGTTCCCCAAGGCATGGATCTCTCATGGATCTCTCACAGACCTCTCGTATCTGCCTGCCCCATGTGGGAACACCTCAAGTAACCACAGACATCCCTGTTTAACCAACAGACCTGTCCCTTTGTGCAGATGTCTCCCAGTTAGGTGGACATCTAACCTTCAGTTACAGTCAGGAGACCTAGGGCTCAACCAAACACTTTTAACTGCCAAGAGCCAGTTGAGGCTGGACAGATGGGCTGAATCCAATGGCATGGGGTTCAACGGGTTTAAGTGCTGGGTCCTATACTTCAGTTACAATAACCCCATGCAGAACTATAGGCTGGGGGTGGAGTGGCTGCAGGATGATCAGGTGGAAAGAGACCTGGGAGTGCTGGTTGATAGAAAACTTAACATGAGGCAGCAGTGTGCCCAGGTGGCCAGAAAAGCTAATGGTATCCTGGCCTGCATCAGGAATAGTGTTGTCAGTAGGACTAGGGAAGTTATTCTCCCCCTGTACTCAGCACTGGTTAGACCACATCTCGAGCACTGTGTTCAGTTCTGGGCTCCTCAGTTTAAGAGGGGTGTTAAGATCCTTGAGCGTGTCCAGAGAAGGGCGACAA
>WEKX01003245.1:88345-102013 GCA_013390025.1 Pitta sordida
TGTTTAAGAAAAGGTTGGATGATGTACTTGGTGGCATGACCTAGATATTAGGGTAGTGTGTTATTGGTAGGATGGGTGCTGGTAGCAGGATGACAACAGGTTAGGTTAGGTAACAGGTGATAGGTTAGACTTGATGATATCTATGGTCTTTTCCAACCTTACTAATTCTGTGATTCTATGGTTCTGTGAGTTGTTCTGTCTTACCTGAGACATCTAAGCAGCATAAATATGTAAGACATAAGACCTTATTTATTCCCTTTTGGAGTAGCAGCTGGAGCCTGGGAGGTACTGTAGGGTCTCACGTGTGGACTGGATGCTTCAGTTGGGAAGCTGAATCAAGTACATAACCTCTGCAATAAATCACATCCATCCATTGGGATGTCCCTGTTTGGTCTTAAAATTCTCTAATGTTCTTTGTTATAAGCTCATCTGTTCTTGCGACTGTTTTTCAGCAACATCCCAAATGGCTTTTCAAAGGAGAACAAGTTGTTTCATGGATGTGGAAAGTGTGGCCCAGAGACGTGAGCTGAGATGTTTGTGGTCATCCAGAAGACACAGCTGGGAACAAAGCCCAGTTTTCTTGACCATCAATCCAGGCCTCTAACCACAAGGTAAAAGTGTGCATCCCAGC
The DNA here is from genome assembly GCA_013390025.1 of Pitta sordida. Classification (NCBI taxonomy): domain Eukaryota; kingdom Metazoa; phylum Chordata; class Aves; order Passeriformes; family Pittidae; genus Pitta; species Pitta sordida. Next base: position 88,977 of record WEKX01003245.1, read on the forward strand.
CTCTGATCCTCAGACCCAGCACAGGAGTTAGTGGCTTCCAGCTGCTGGCTGAAAGCTGCCTTTTTTTCCCGTAGTCATAGGTTGAAAACTACTTAGTGAAGTTTCCAACATTCAGTTTATCTAAATCCCTAAGTCCAGCCTCGCTCTCAAAGTGACTGGAGGACAGATGTCCCTCTCATTAATATTTTGGGACCCTCAGAGGAAGGCTTGGAGCACATGACCGTATCACAGTGCTTTGATGGGCAAGGAATCCCCACTCACAAGGTTCTGAAAATTTGAAACCTCCCTCTGCCCGTTGCCCCTCCTGGCTGTGTGCATTGATATTCTCCGCCATCCCAGTGCACTGATGTGACTCTGTGCACTGAATTTCAATTACTGGGTAGGGGGTATAGTCCTCATACAGAAATCCATTAGAAGCTGCCCGCTATTGAAGGGCAGTGAGCAGATAAATGTGATTGTCCATGACTCTGAAAACAAAGGGAATGTGCTGTGATTTTACTGGAAGCAAGGTACTGTTGGTGGAAATGGTTCAACATAAAAACTACTCTCAGCTGCTGCATTGAAAAGTCTGGGAAAACTGAGATGCACAAGGAAAGCTGGGAGGGGATGAAAGAAGGAAAAAAGGAGCTTTATTTTATTAAATTACAGCTGTAGCTTTCCTTCTCTTTTTAAATTCATGGGATGGTTGACAGAAAGGTCAGGAGCCTCATTCCTCAAAGCTGATGTTCAAGCCCCACACACAGCAGTTCAGACCAGAGGTTGCCTTTTCACACTGTGTTTCTAATGTGCCAGACATCCCTGGAGCTTTCTGGGCAGCTTCCTGAGTATTTTCTGCTGGAGTCTCTCAGCTTCATGTGGAGCAGCCACTTTCCCTGGGTGCGATGTGTCAGACAAAGCCCCATAAAAACCTGTGGGTGGCTGGGCACTAATGGACATCCCATATTTTGTTATGTGTGTGGATCCAGCCCTTAGAATTCCACCCTCATGTTATGGAAGTCCCTTGAAGAGGATACCCAATGTCAACCAAAATCTGTGTGGCCTCCAACTGCCAATCCCAAGGGCAGCCTGGTGGTTCTGTAGATTGTGGGTCATATCTGCAGCTTCACATGGAGGCCTTGTACCTGGGGCAAGTTTGAGCACGTGAATCAAGGGCCTGGAGTGGGGTGAGATTATTGCCACCTTTATCCCTAAACATCTTTGGGCATTCATCTGGAATAGGTGGGTGAAAAAGTAGGACCTTGCCAGCAGCAAGCTCCACAATCTATGCTGACATCTTCACCTGTGGGTTCTCAAAAAGGTATGATGTTCATTTATGTTTGACTCTGCATAATGCTTCTCAGTGAAGGAAAAACCCAATTCCCAGCCAGGGTAGGATGTGTTACAAGTCATAAATTTCCTCAGACTCATCTCTGCTTCACATTCCTGTGTCCTCCAAGCCTGAGATTTACACTTTTCTGCCCAGCAGCCCCTATTTCCGAGGCTTCAAATGATAGCCAATGCACAACATACCTGTTTCTAACTACCACAGCTATAACCTACACTTTAATACAACCCTCTAGAGTTTCACAGATCCATTAAATAGCCAGGATGACTCTTTGTAAAGAGGGGAAGGTGTTCATGAATTGGTGGCATTTTCTGCACTGTGTCCTCCTTCAACTTTTTTGTAGACTATCAGGAAAGAAGCTTGCCACAGAGCTGGTCCACAGGGCTACCAGCACCAGTAAGTCAAATGAGAAAGGAACCACAGCAAGTGGGGACACTTTGTTTTGCTGCCAAAGCACTTCCTTCCTGCCCTTCATTTCTGCTCTCACTAATCATTACATGCCCTCACTGCCTTGAGTCTCCCTGCCTTGAAACATCCAGAACCCACTAATCATCTCTTTCAAGACCAAAATCCCACTTATGGTCCCTTTTACCTTTATGGTGTTGGCTGGAACCAAATTCAGGAGCTTGATTCAGTTGGTTGGTTGTATATCATAAAGGAAATCTCTTTCATTTCACTTAAGAGAAAATAACTGTAAAAGTTCAGAATCCTGCACTAAAATATATAAATACGTATCTCTATAGTAGACACTTATGTCCTAAATAACAGAATAAAAACAGTGTAAATCCCTATTGCTCTTCCTGATGTTCCTCCATACAAAACGCATGAGGCACTGTCCATTTTCTACTGATTCTTAGACATCCATTTGCCTTCTGCACCATGTCCAGCCTTCCCTTCCAGCCATGATGGGATCACACATCTGCTCTCATTTCTTACCCTTTCCCACCCACACAGCCTTTGCTTTAGGAACAAGCTACTTCATGCCTCCATCCGCATCCCAGCTCCTCCTTCAGGACACCCTGTTCCCCGGCTGGCAGGTCTTTACTCAAAACACCTCCTTAAGACAGACACCAGAGTGTTTTGAGAGCTGTTTTAAGATGACACATCCCGTAATTGAAACAAACAAGGGGGAATAGTTCAACAGAAACTAAATTTGGATCAGTGCATGATGTATCACTGCTTAAAGACCTGAAGACCTGGTGGGGCTGGAGGACAGTGTAGCTTTCAGTGGATCTTTTTTTTCTCTGATAGAGATAGAACAACCATGATAGAGACAGAACAACAACTATGTACCATGACTCTTTTTTTAAATTTTATTTTTCTGCTGGGATACAGCAATGAAAGATAAATCTGGGTTTGCAGAGTGGTCACAATATTGGAGTGACATGAAGTCATGTGGCATTAATGCACCAGAGAGTTTAATGCTAAACTTATCCTTTAATCATTAATCATCTTGTAAATAGTATTAATCTGAGTATTGAAGGAATTAGTCTGCAAAAGGCTTTGATCCCAGTCTTTTGGGAAATAAAGCCCTTTGCGAGTGATTTTAAAATTACTTTCATTTTATTAAATATGATGAATTGAAGAGAACCATCATCTCCCCTTCTTTTCACTGTGCTTCAAAATAGAATAAAGATTTATCCAGTTAGCCAAAAAAAAGGAAATGGCAAACACTTGAATTTTCCTTATTTTATTCAACATTTCTATTTCCAGATGTACTTACAAGAGATTATGCCAACCTTCACTGCCTTACCAAAGTCAGCTGTTACAGCTTCTCAGAGTCTTTCACAAGCTGGCATGAGGCAGAGATAAACCTTGTAGGAGGTCAGAGAGAGTTCAAAAGAGCAGAATGAGGACAAAAGGCAAGAAGGATCTACGGCACAAAAATGCAAATGTATGAGACAGAGCAGAAAGTCACAAGAGGTGCAGCTGTATCCGCTCAGTTGGAACCTCGTGGAAGGGCAGGTTGTCTAGGCCGTGCAGCTGCAGGAGTCAGAGAGAAGTGGAGTCACATGTGACAGGAGGAAGAGCAGCAGGGTCTGGTAACACGCACTGCTGTTCCCATCGGTACAAACCCATTTACATCCAGGCTTTTGGGTCCCTCTATGTCTTTGTACATGTAAATCACTTGTACCATGGGAATGGTCCAGGATGAGAGTTTGTTTCTAATCTGTCCTGTGGGATGTCAAACAGTGAAGCGGTGCTCTGCCTGTGAGCACAGAAGACAGGATAGAATCATAGCATTGTTTAGGTTGGAAAAACCCTCTAAGATCATCAAGTCCAACTGTTTACCCCAGCATTGTTAAGTCCACCACTAAACCAAATCCCCAAAAGCCACATCTACATGTCTTTTAAATGGTGTTTCCATCACTGCCTTTGACAACTTGTTCAAGTGCTTGACCACTCTTTCAGTGAAGAAATTTTCCCTAATAAACAACCTAAACCTCGCCTGGCACAACTTGAGGCCTTTTTCTCTTTTCCCATCACTTGTTGCTTGGGAGAGGATCCTGACCCCCACCTGGCTCCACCCTCCTGTCAGGGAGTTGTAGAGAGCCAGAAGGTCCCCCTGAGACCCCTATTCTCCAGGCTTAGCCTCCCACAGTTCCCTCAGAACTTTGGGATTTCTGAGATGTTGAATATTATGAAACGCTTTTCTCAATTACTTTGATAAACAAGAGAAAAGGTTCACAATTTCTCGTGCAGGCCCATCTCTTTGGGGCATTCCTCTTAAATTTGTTCTCACACCAATCCACCATCTCTATACTGCACGCACACATCCCTCAGAGGCAAGAGACGTTCTCCAGGGCTAAAGAGTATTTTATTCTACACAAGAGAGATGTTTTAAAAAAAAATAAAAATTCACATGGACACAAAATGATTCGTGCTGTAAAAGGACGCACCTGAAAGGAAACCTAACCCAGCTGCTTCCCCCTTGTTGCAGTCTGCAGTGTGCTGCCACACACAAGGATTTGGGTGGAAAGTGAGAACATGTCCTCTCTGCTCCATGGCCGGGCACATCCAGTGTTGAAACAGAAGTCCTGGGCTCTCCCTGTGCTCACACCTTCCATTTCCCCACTCAGGGTTGCAGCTACAGAAGTGAAATCAAATTAAATTCCATAGGCAAACAAAAGCTTTGTATCAAAATATGTGATGTTGCAAGTGACGGCAAACTCAGACCACAGGCAAAGTTCCCACAGTGAAGTGAAACTCCATGGTCCTCAGTAGATCAGGCAGAAACACGCCAGCTCCACTTGAAGTCGTCACACAGATGTTTTCACTAAGCTAAGAGGGAAAAAAATCTCCGCTCAACTGGTCCTCTACTTGTCTATACAAGGCCCTGTATCACTAAGATGAGCTCATGAGGAAAACCTGGAGTTTAAAATGAAAATTATTTAAAAAAAAAAAACAACCTTGGAGTTTTGTATCATAGGTTTGTTTTGTGGGTTTTTTCTACCTCAGAAGCCACGGTCTGCCTTAGCCCTGTGTGGTTTCAGACACCCCAACAAGCCACCTGGAACAGCGGCAGCTCAGTCTGAGTTTATACTCAATGCAAAGCATCAGAATCTCATGTGCTTCTCTTCTCACACAAAAATTTTCTCCCTTCTTCTACTTATCAAGTGACAAAAAAAAAAACCTTCCATCAACAAAGCAGGTCAAAATTAAGCAGAAAAATTAAAGATGCATGGATTTTAGCAGGGGGTGACTACTAAGACATGCCTGCACCCTGTCTTTTAAAAAAACTGTTTCCAAATTTTTTTCATCTGCAATTCTTTGCTGAATTCATACAGAATTCACAGTGAGCTTCTGCCCATTTGCAGCTGTGCTTCGTGCTAGGACCACCCTCTCAAACCAAGTCCTGAATCTTTCAAACCACTGGTAGACTAAAGCCCTCAGCATCACCCGGTTCTAATCCACATAATATAAGGCTTGGTCTGGTAAGAAAACAAAAAGACATGCAAATGTATTGCACTTTCCCCATCCCCTCACAGAGGCACTGATTGCTTTTTCAATCATCTGAAGTTGTGAAGAAAAAAGGACAGTTCACACTCCAGGACTTTGTGTGACATTCGAGCCTGTCACCTCCCTTCTCCTTTACATCCTTAGGCAACCGGGACGGGGAGACATTCTGCGTTAATTCATCAAACAAGCTGAATATTGCTCATTAAGCCAAGGCCATGATTTGCTCCGAGCACCTACCAGCTTCCCACAGCTTCTTACAGGAAGCTGCCACCAGTTTCTAACGTCTTTCACCTAGATATTTACTTTTTTTCCTTCTCCTGACATTTCCTGGCTCTGCATCTTGCACATGACTCAGAGATTTCCCGGACCCTGACACGGAGGTGACATCAGCTCCAAGAGTTGAAGTTAATAAACACCACTCCTTATGTCACACTATAATTACGAGCGAGGCAGAAAGGGGTGTTAAATCTTTTTTTTTTTTTTTCCCTCTTTTTTTGGAAGAGGGGATGTAGGTTCCTGTAAAACCATATTTGGACCTGAACTACACCGCAGGGAATCGGTGTGATTTTAAAGACCAAAGGGGATAAAGTGGATCACAGTGGTTTGGTTTGGTCCCTGGTATCTCAAGAGACACAAGTATGTATGAAGCAAACAGTGCTGCACAACACCTGGTATAGATATAAGGCAAAAGTCCAGCAGCACTTCGAGGTGGTTTCCATGTCCTGAAGTCACCTCTGAGAGTGACTTCATCTCCATGAGACTTAGTGACTTATTAAAAAAAAAAAAAAAAGAACCAGTCAAGGTATTTGAGACATGCCCAGCATCTGTTGGCTCAAGCAAACATTAGCAATTCCATAAACACATCTGCTTTTCCTTGCTTTATGTTGTAAATTCATTTTTTCATTTAAAATAAAGGATTTATCTCATCCTATAAAGGCAAAGTGAAGCCAGCACTGATGCAGCATGTTGGTACCAAAGAGTCAGAAAGGTTTGGGCTGGAGGGGACTGTAAAGATCCTCTAATTCCAACCTTTACTCCCTGCTGTGGGCAGGGATGTCACCCACTCGATCAGCTTGCTCAGGGCACCATCCAACCTGGCCTTGAACACTTCCAGGGAAAGTCCTTGTGCACACAGTGTTGGTGCTGTTTACAGTGGGTTTCAGCACACCAAATTTTGCACCAGTCTAAACACATACCACCTAAAATCTTTCATCATTTTACAAGTTCACAGCTTCCACTGGGATTTACTTGAAACCACTTTTTTTTCTGTGTTTTTTAAGTTCATTTTCGTGTACTTTTTTTTCTTTGCATTGTTTTCAGGTTCACTCCCCTGAAATCTCGATTCTTCGGCTGGATTTCAACAGAGCCACTTGTAACCACATCACCTTTTCTTTCCAGGACAAGGTGATCACCTGCCCTTTGTAAGCACTACCTGAGGCTGTGACTCAGCACTGCCAGAAGTCACAAGCCCCAGGGACCTGCCGTGCCACAGGCGACACGTGCGCACAAAGAGGGTGAATTATGAGCTGTCACGAGAACAAGGCATGAGCCTGTTGAAAACGCAAGCAGGGCACCTCCTGTTAGTACAGGAACCAACAAGATTACAGAGCTGGGGAGATTCTTGCAGCACTATACAAGGCGACTTTTAATCTGGTTTATCAGCAGGTTGAATGAGTTTCAGCAAAGTAATTGAGTTCTACCTCATCCTTTAAGGAAAAAAAAAAAAAACAACAACCATCAGACTTCATAACATAAGCAAGATGTTATGAGAAACGCCCCAGAGTTCTGGTAGGGATATTTGTTTTTTCAGCCTGGATTTCTTCCCTTTTTCTTTTTTTTCTTTTGGGTGTGTTTTTTAATCTTTTAATAACTCTGTCTGGAATTATTTCTCTTTGAAAACTGCCACCCTGCTCATAAAAGGTAGAAATAATGTTCTAAGCAGATGCAAAGGGGCACTTTTTCAATATCTTTAAACTATTTGGGGAATTTGGGGTTGAGAGATCAGAGGAGATGTATCTAGGGGTGGAAATCTTACCTGGTGTTTGGATGGGACACTTTGGCTGATAGGAAGATTTCAAGGCAGGGATTTTGGGCTAGCTTTTCCTCCAGGACTGGTTGTTTATCGACCATATGTGGCCAGGGTCAGCAGGACCTGCTGCCCTTCTGCCCTGGATGCAGGCTGAAACCTCTCTCCCCCAGCTTCCCATATTTCTGGGTCTGGGCTTGAAGGTGATAAAACGCCTCCTCAGTGCATGCAGAAGTGAACCTTACCTCTGTCCTGAGCCCTCTTAGCACTCCAAATTTATCCTCTCGAGGGCCTAATGTGGATACAACCACCTCAACACCAGCTGCTCACCTCCTGCAGGTCCCCATGAATTTCTGCACAGTTCTCTTGATGATACATACTTTAGTTCAGTGCTTTACATTGAGCAGTTGAGACTCAGTGTGGAAGAAACAACATTCAAAACAGACAACTGCTGTGTCCAGAGCTGGCCAACCTTGCTTTCCGAGCAGCCCAGATAAGGATTTTCCCTCAACCTCAGCCCTTCCCAGGAGTATTTCTGTGCATGCCTTGGTCTCACCACCTCTGTCTTCATTGCAAGGAAAGCAGGAGGCTGCAGCAGGGACTGACATGATGAAGCCTCTGGATACATCAGTTTGGGTGACAACACAAGAATGCTGCAGCAGACTTCAGCAGGAGTTAGCAAACACCAGGATCCAGGATGGGCTCTCACTGCGCTTGTCATTGGCAATGCTTGTCCATGACTGTCAAACTCACAGCCACAGGTCACTGGAAAGCTTTCCTAGGAGAAGGCTCCCATATTCTGCCCAATCACTATGGGCAAGGGTCCGTGTGATTTTTAATTACTGTGATTAAATTAGTGTGATCCTGTACATGTGCTTTCATGCTCATAATGTTCATGTTCATAATGTTCATGTTTGTTTCCCTTAATTTCAGGGGTGACATTGGACTGATCCTCTCTCATCTCACTCTGTGCTCCTCTGGTGAACCGTGGACTGGAACCAGAGAGTGCAAACAGAGGTGTTGTATTTATTCGCAGAAAACAACATAAAAATGACTACACAAGGGCCATCTAGCCCATTATTTTGGTTGACAGGAGTGACCTAAGGGAAAATATGACAAGATAAACATACAGTCACTTTTTTCCTGAATGCTCTCCCAGTAAACTTGTACAAATAACTTTCAAAACCCAGGAAGCTGCAGAGCTCTGTCCGTGGCATGTTTGGTGATGGAAAATATGTCCCTGGCAATGGAGAACATCTGTGGATACACAAAGATTTGCTTTTCATCCCCTGTGCTTTAAAAAGACTGAGGCAGATTGAGACTGCAAGAGCAGCACCAAGGTAGGCATGAAGGGAAGCAGAACAGCAGAGCAGAGGAAAGCCTTGTGTTTTAACATTGTGCCTTTTCTATGGTCAGATTTGGGTTATTTGGGAATGACTAATGGGACCACTACTCTCAAATAAAGAAGATTTTACCTGAGCCAGGCTATCTGGAGTAACTCCATGTTAGATAGTCCTGCTGCATGAGCAACAAAGGCTGAATCCAGCTGTTTGATATGCTGGATAAGAAACAATTTGTGTCCCCAAAAGTAGTCACATCTGTGTTGTATGTCCTCATGGCCAGATGTTAGATTTTGCTGCTGGGTGTGTTGGTTAGTTTGGTATTTGGCTGCAAATATCCCAAAAGAGAGGCTACAATGTGGCTGTGCTTCATGGGGAAAAAAAAATCTGAGGCTGTAAAGACAACTGAATTGGAATTTCAATGGTGTGGAAAAAAATCTTGAGGAAGTGTAAAAAGGAACTTGGAATGGGCTCTCCAAGGAGTGGCAGAGGCACCAACCCTCTAAGGGATTAAAAAACTTGTATATGTGACACTTCACAATATGGTTTAAGGGTCATGGTGGTATTCAGTCAAAGGTTGGACTTGATTGACTTAAGAGGTCTTTTCCAACCTTAATGATCCTACGATTTACAGTATGACAGGATCAAATAGCTCTTCTTTCAACCTTAAAAACTACAGGAAAAATTACTTAACGTGACTGAAACTGTCAGGGCATAGCCTGAACAACAATGTCAAGGTCTGGTTCAGATCCTGCTGCAAGGGAAATATGAACACTGCACACCTGTGTGATGAGTATCTGGTTCTCAGCCAAGCTGCTGCTTGAACAGAGCCTGTCATAGCAAAACAGGTCCCCTCACACCACCTCACTTGAACAATCTTTCAGAGGAACCATTTTTGCCTGCCGTATATCAGAGAAGCAAAGGATTCAATGTACGTAAGAAAAGAACAACTTGGAAGACCTCATGATGTCTAAATTTTGGGCCAAGGCACCGTCATGAAAGAAAACTGTCTTAGCAGTGACTTGGTCCCTGGAGATTCAGAATCACAGAATATTCATCAGTGTCCCTGTGGGTGCTTCTCTCTCTGTGGACCCAGAAAAACGAGTCTGTAAAGCCAAAAAGAATCTGCTTTTTCTCGTCTTACTGCTGGGGTTAGAAGGTGTTTCTTTCTGGATAATCATGGATCAGTATCATCAATTAGACTGTGTTTCTATTGGGTACCCAACATCACTGTCACAGGGATTTTGGTTCTCATTCAACTCTTACAAGCGCTGTCTATAGGTGGGGTTTCAAAAGATGGGATGTTCTGTGGTTTTACTCAGCCAGCATCTTAGAGAGACCTTGCTGGTCATAGAAGTCCTACCTTTCCTCTTTAATGAAAACACCTTACAATTTTATTTTCCCCATTTTTGCTAGGGCAGATTAACATTTCCATTTCAGTTCCAGGTTCAACATCTGGCTTTGCTTGGTTCCTTGAATAATCTCATTAGAGTAGAAGTTGGCCTCCACAGAGTTTATTCCTTGTTGGCCATAAAACCTGGAGGCTTGGGAAAGAGCAAAACTCCAGAATGTGACAAGGTCGAGCTCTGGAGACAGGGCTGAAAACACTCACGTGGGTGTCTACCTTCAGATTTACTCCTGCCTTTATCCGTGGAGCAGGTCTGCCTTGAGCTAAAAGATGGTTTGAAACTCTTCATGGCTCACTTGGTTGGACATAGCAGATGCCTAAGTCATCCTCACCTTGTTGCAGACAGTTGAGGTGTCTAAAGGATTCTCATCTGTCCTCTGTCCCTGGGAAATTATTCTCCCTGTGGATTATCAACCAGCCCTGTTGTCCAGGGCAACCATCTAGCTTGGAATCTGTGTTTCGGCAAATGAATCCCACCCCAGTTGAGCCCTTCAGACAGGATGAATGTCTCTATAGGCACTACGGGCTCCAGTGGTTATACTTCTGCTGGCTGGAGCCTAGATCCCCATCTCACATCTAAAAACCTCCATGTTGGGGTCTCCCTGTGCAAACCAGAGGGAAATTCAACCAGTTTCTGTCGGGTGCTCCTTTGAAGCCAGCAGCCTGGAAAGGTAAAGCTAATGACAGCAGGACTCAGCTAATCTGACATACAATAGGAAGCCTTCACTGAGTCTGACCCATTAACCCTAATCTCATAATTACCCCGCTATTGATCAGGAAATGTGCTCTAATTAGCAGAGAATTGGAGCAGAAATTCACACCCAACTGCATGAATCACGAACCCAATTACCGACACCTCCTCCCAGGCCTCACAAAGACTGGAACTGCAGCAGGTAATGTTGCTGTGTCTTTCTACTTTTGGACGGAAATGACACACAATTACATGAAAAAATTGATCTTGTCACTTGTCTTGCACTATGTTGTCCTTTTCCACTGCTTTAGTAGCAACATGGTCCCTGAAAAATTTATGTGAAAGAAACGTCATCATAGAACCATAAAAAGGTTTGGGTTGGAAGGGACTTTAAAGATCATCTCCTTCCAAAACCCCTGCCATGAGCAGGGACACCTTTCCTTAGACCAGGGTGCTCAAAGCCCCATCCAGCCTGGCCTTGAACAATTCCAGAGATGCCATAGTTTCTCTGGGCAAGTTGTTCTAGTACCTAATCATAGGGAACAATTTCGTCCTGTTATAAACAGCAAGAGCCAATTCAATNATCATGCCCCCCAGAAAAGCTAAACTCACTTTTATTGGAAACAACTCATTTCAAACTGAGCTACATTGTCATAATTTTATTAATTCTNTTTTAAAATTTATTGAAAATATTAATATTTATTTATGTAGCAAAAATATTGAGACGATACAGCAAGGTTAACAACACCGGGAGCCTGGCATCCAATGCCCAGAACTCAATTTGGGTGAGGTTGGCTCGACCTTTTTATCCTCTAATATCTGGGAGGCGTCTATCTTGGTTGGTGAGAGTCATTTCTTAGGAGGTGGAGTACATTTTGATTGGTCAGAGTCGTATTCCAACAGGTGAAGTTGATCTTCCACGACTTCTGATCATCACTACAAAAAGAGCCAAGCTGATGTTTTTCAGATGTGGAATACTCCTTAATGCAATGGTTTATGCTATGTTTGTTCAAGGTTCACAACCACTGTCTTAGAGAAACATGCCTCTCTCCAACAANCACAAACACTGATACACAGCAACACAGTGCCAAAACAGCGCCAGGGCCGTGTGAGGGTACGGGGCAAATTTGAAGTAGGGCTTCGCTGAACCTGATTAAGACCGTGGGTCTGCAATATAGGAGACTCAACTGTAAATTCATAATTCTCGATATATCGCTTTTCCCATTCCTAATGAATTCCTAATGAAAAGGAGTTTTGGCCCTCACAGAATGTAATCAAGCAAACTGAGAAACCATTTTATGAAATTAGTAACATATTAAAAGGTGTATTAGTAGCATAAATTAGAATCAATTCCTGTTTAATTTACCATTAATCCTACTGTAGTGATTTCACTAATTATATTGGATAGCTTTTTACTAATTGTGTTGATTTTCATGCATTTTAACATTGTACTTGTTGCTAAACTGTATAAGCTTTGCTTGCGTAAGGAACATCTGCAGAGATAAAAAAACTGATTGCTGGAACGAGAGAATTCAGGAGGATTCATCTGGGCAGGCCTCATCGATTTATGACTGAAGTGGTCAGGTGGGCCAGCCTTGGAGATGACAGGGCCCTCAATTTATGGCCAAAGTGGACGAGTTGGAAGAGATAACAGTGCCATGGACCAAGCCAATTAATTGAACAAGGAAGATAACGGTGTTAGTGACCAAATTGGGCCAACTTTGCAGTGGGGTTCAATAGTTCATGATGATGATGGACTCTTTCTTTATCAGTGTGACCCCCGACAACCCCCTCCACAATTAATTGAGCATTGCCAGAAGGGAGGAGAAGGGGCTGGGTTCATGCAAATAATTTAATTGTAATAATCCCTCCTATCTCTCGGATGGTTAATGCATATGCAAAAATGGCTAATGTATATGTATAATCATAGAATATAAAGTGTAAAACCTGCTGATGAATTGTGCACCTCTGAACTTGGAGACTGCTGAGTTCATGTGCCCAAGGCTGCTTGTGTTTGTCCTATAATAAAATGCATTACGGATTTTAATTCTTAGTGANATTTTAATTCTTAGTGAACCCACTTCTCACACTAATATCCAATTTAAGCCTACCCTCTTTCATTTTAAAGCCATTCTTCCTTCCTTCCATCCTTGCATGTCTTTGCAAAAAGTCCTTATCCAGCCTTCAGTCAGCAAAGGGAGAGCCCAGCTTTGTTCTTTCCAAGAGGGAAGGCTGGGGGACTGATTCTTAATTTTGTTGTATCATTTTCTCATGCAAAATAACCTTTA
>WEKX01003246.1:0-19203 GCA_013390025.1 Pitta sordida
CCGCTGTCAATCCCGCAACCCCCGCGGGGAGTGGCACCCGTGGCTCCGGCCCGGTCCCACCCGCAGCTGCCCCCACACTCGTCCCCGGGGAGAGGGGTCGGTGACAACCGGTCCGTGGCCGGCTCCATTAGGAACCCGCGGCCTGTCTCGAACGTCTTTTGAAGTTTGTGGGAATCCGCCCGCAACTTGGGAAAGGCTTTGAGGGAAACGGGGAGGACGTCGCGAACAGCAGCCCCGGCAGCGTGACACGCACCACACTCCCTCCCCTTCGTGACATAAAACACGACGATACAGGACGGGAAAGGCCATGCTATCCCCAAACACTTTTGCAGACAGCCAGTGTCATACACTTCCCTTTGTTAATCAAGCCAAGATCCTTCTGAAAACCAGTTTGGGCCCCTTGCCCTCCCTCGCATGCCCAAGGTGGCTACACAGCCCGGCTGCCCGGGAGGGATCCCAGGGGCAGAGCCCTCGCCTCCCCCGGCTCCGGGCAGTACCTGGAAGAACTGCCCAGTGCACTTTCTACTTAGCATAAGAACGGAGAAGAAGCAGAGCTGCCTGTCGACACAGTAGCCTGCCAGCACTTCTGCCTTCAGAGAAAACAGAGTAATGGGAAAGGCAGAGGAGCAAGACAGCAGTGAAAGACTAAAGCTTTGGCCCTTGTTGGGTTTTTAGTCCAATTTGGATAAAACTTCATCCAGGCCTTGAGAAAAAGCTACATGAAAACCCAGAAAGGGTTCAGGTCTGCTCTCCTGTAGCTATGAACCCATGCAAAACCTTGACCTTGCCAAGGTGCTGTCAGGGCATCCAAACCTTAACTCTAATCCTAACCTTAAATCTACCCCCACCCTTAATTCTAACCCTAAATTTAATCCCAACTGGAGGAAGAGTACTTGGATTTTTTGAGGTCAGGGGATACTGCAAAATGAGAGATGCTGCAGTGCTGGACAGGAAAACAGCTGATGAGAACAAGGGCATCAGAGGGAACTGGGGGTAGCCCACCACAGGGTGAGTCATGTTTTCAGCTCATGGGGAGAAAAGCACTGCACAAATGGAATGCTTCAATGAGAAAAACTGACAGAGGTTGCTTAGAAATCGTATTTCTGGAGCAGATAGAAGTGCTAGGGAGTCCCGAGACTGTCAGGCTTTCACTGCACTTACTGGTTTCTGATCCTACCACTCTCCAAAGAGCACTGGGATACTTGGGGACGTGGCCAAGTGCTTTCCCAGTGCAGAACAGGGAAGTCACAAAGGCACAGAGATGCTGCCTGCCAAGCTGGCTGCACCAAGTTACTGCCTGGGACTGCCAGAGCAGGCTGAGCAGTGCCCATTGCAGGAAAAAATGCAGTTACTCCAAGTTAGTACAGTCTTGCTCCCCTTTCTTGGGGGCTTCTGGGCAGTGTGAGCTCAGTGCTCCCTCCAGTCTGATGGAGACCATCTGTGCCACTGCCTGTGCCTGTAAGTCTGGGGGTCACTGACCCAGCAGGAGTTACCTGCCAGTGCACTTGGCTGCTCCCAGCTCAACCAATGTCCCATGCCCTTGGCAGCATGGAGTGGGACTTTGCTGGGAACAGAAGCAAGAATGAGACAATCAGAGATGAAGCAGCAGGCCTCCAAGTTGGGTGGCAGTGTGTTTGCAAGATCCCTCTGGCCCTGAGCTTTCATCTCCTCAGCCTACACAAAGGGTGCCACCAACATGTATGTAAAAGCAGGAGGAACATGGGAGCCAGCCCTGAGGCATCCTTCCCTTCATCTCCTGCCTTGGACTGACAGCTAGCAATGACCCGCCACTCAACGGGAAAGCTTGTACACCTTACCCAGAGCAAAGCAGCCCCCAGGCATGCATGGCCGTGCTGCACACAGACAGGGCCCCCCACACTCAGCCCCTCCTGGGAGCCAGAGGCAGGGGGGCTCAGCAGCCAGCCTGACTCCTCCAGAGCTCAAGCTCCTGCAGAGATGTAGAGACCACTGCAGACCAGGTGATGCCCTCCCCACACCATCAAGCCTTGCATGGGATTGGCAAAAGCCCCTTTCTATAAAGGTGCAGATGAGCTGACCCCATCTCCTTCACTCCCCCTTGCAAGAGACACTCTCTCACCCCTCTGGCCTCTGCCTCATCCTCTCTCTCTCCAAAGCGCCCTGCCTAGCACTGATCCACCCTCGGTTCTGGTATCATAGCAAGAGTTTAGGCAGTGCTGCCCATCTCAGGCTGAGGCTGGGCGCAGGCAGAGTGTGGGCACAGAGCAGACCTGAGGCTGTTCCCAGCGGGTGCTCTGTGGGGGCTGTTTTCACAGTGTCCTCCAAATACAGATGTTTTCTCAGTGCAGGATCCAGACAGAGGAGGGTAAAATGTTTTCATTCCAAGCTCCCGAGGTCAGGTCATGGTTTGTCTAAATGGCTTTTGTTGCTGTAATTATCAGATTAGCTGATCTCTGGCAGTGCATTTAGGGGCAGCTACATTAACTGTGGATCCTGACTCCTCCACTGCCACCCTGCCCAGATGGGGCAGTGGGTTTTCAGTGGGGTAATGGCAATCAGGAATGTCATGAGAGCCAAATGAAACACTTGTGATTGGTTTTTGAGCTGGTACCCAGCTGGACCCTGGCCCAGGAGCAGGCAGTACATGTGAGGAAGACAGAAGCAAAACTTGGCCTTCCAGCATATGATGCTGCTGGACCTGATCCTTCCCTCCCCCTCCAACCTGCAATGCACTGCAGACACAGAACTCTTTCCTGGGCACCTGCCTGCTGCTGTGGTTGATGCTCAGCACGCAGACATGGGATTGGGACACCTGCAGTGCATGCCCTTGCTCAGAGCTGGTGCTCCTTGCAGGCACCAAGCCCAGCAGGTCCCATATTGGGTGCTCCAGAACCTCATACTGCAGCTGGGATGGCAGAACCTGGGGCCTGTGCCTGGACACAGGGTGCTGTGAAGGCTGGGCAGCCCCTAGCAGCCGGCAAGACACAGGAATAGGAGCGTGAGATACCAGGCGAGACAGAGAGCATGACTGGGAGATGAGAAAACAGGGTGAGGGGCAGATAAAGAGGGATCAGGAGTTTCCGGCCCCCGCCAGCTCCTTGGAATCCATCTGTCAGCGCCTGTGAGTGCTGATGGCACCGAGCCCTGGTGGCAGCTGGGGCTGCAGGTCCTGCCGAGGGGCACTCTCAGGGGTCGGGCAGGGGCCCCTTCCACTGCCTTCCTGCTGCACCAGGACATTGACAGCAGCTTGGGCGCCACCACGGCCCAGGATGAGCAGTGTCCGTGCACAACCCTACAGGTTCCCCCTGAGTCTGAGCCTTTGGTCATGCTGCCCTGCAGCACCCACCTCCTGTTCTCACGCACCACCAGCTTCACTGCACACACAGATAGGGAGTGCCAAGGCTTTCACTCACCAGCACCAAACCCCCACCCCGTTCCTACTCTGCTGAGATGCAGATTAACACCTCATGCCTATGGCAGCCCCCTGCCCCTTCACACATCCTCCTGCCTCCTCTCTCACCTGCTGCAGGTGGGAGAAACAGGAGATTCCCTTGAGAAAGACAAAAGGTAAATAAATGAAATAATTCAAATTCAAAATTAAAAAAAATGTTTATCTGTAAAACAACTTATTTAAAATGTAGCTTCACTGCATTTCAGTTTCTGAAATCTTACAATGCCAGAACACAACACCCCACTGAATGAATGTTACTGAAACAGAACTTCTACATCTCTTTCAAGGAACATTGCAATCTTTTCAAACGCTTCAGAAAATGTCTACAGCAAAATTTTGCCTTTAAACACTATGTTCATAGAGGTTTTTTCTTCAGCAAAACATACATAACTGTTTTTAAATTTTAACTAGTGAAAGCTATGTTCCTGCTATTTTTTCTGATTAACACCATGACAGAACTTGGTTAACCTCAAGTCCATCTTCTTTGCTTCCATCTCCAATCTAGACAGAAATGCAGAGCAGCAAGAAGAAAGCCTGTGCACCCCGAGAAGGAGTATATCCACCAACTCAATCAGGCTCAAACCTCTCCTGCCATCTCTGCTGCTTGGGCACAGCCAGAGGTTCACCATTTCTCCATTTAAAACCTTCTCACACATTAGTCCTTGTGTCTCTGCACCACCAGCCTGGCGTATGGACCATTCATGCCCATGGAGCAGTCCTCTGTATCCTCTTGTCACCCAGGCACTCAGGAGGTGAACAGGTATCCCAGAGGAACGCTGGTCCTGTAAGGGGCAAGGGATGGGCTGGTCCTCGTGCTCACCACCATACAAGCCGCTGAGGCTGCTTTCCCATAATTTTTCCTTTTGCATCAGCACCTGCTGACTGATGTCAGGAGATACCAGCCCATGGACCACGACGTGCTCAGAAACTGATGCCTGGTACCCTAGTGCATTAAAGATGGTTTCCTAAGGGTGTGAAAGACCAGCAGAGAAAAGGACAGGCACTGCAATGTCAAGTCATGGACAAGGAGATGGGTTTTGGGACATCTGACATGGGGAGATAGCTGCCACTCCCAGATGCAGCAAACCTCCTGGCCAAGTCTCTGCTCCCTCACCAGCAAGCCTGGCTCGTGCATTGGGACAGAGACAACCCAACGTGTTGCAGGGAGTTGCTCTGCCATGGTGTACCCAGGCTGCTGGGCAGCTCTGTGATCCCAACTGTACCCATGGGACTGAGGCAACTGCAGCAAAGCTGGTCCTGGCTGGACTCCTCTGGGTAGGGTTTCTGCCCCAGTACAGGCAGGACAAGGCCAAGAAACAGGAGTCTAGCTTCTTTGCAGGGAGCCCAGTGGTGTGGGTAGCTTCTGGACCTTGGTGTAGGAGCAGATTTACTGAAAACAATTTATTTAATATAAAAAATAATTTCTTACAGCATTTCAGCTGGCGTCAGCCAAGTGCTTACTCACACGGGAATTCAAACAAAGGCAGGGCTGGCGCCCAGCCAGGGGGTCGGGCGCTGGGTGGTCGTGTCCATCCCAGTCTTGGACCCGCCTCTGGGTCACTTGCGGGCTTGTGGCATGATGTCTCCATTTATTTATTGGAAATGTTTGAACAGGAAATGCTAATGGTTTGGGTTTGTGGAGACAGCTGGAGGGGTCCGGATGGAGCTGCTGAGAAGAGGAGAGTGCACTGGGACAGGGCAGCCCAGTGGTGAAGGGGGAGTCAGTGCTGCCACTGGAGATCTGTCCCCTGTGTTTGCAATGAACAATCCAATGGGAGGTGAGACCAGGGAAGGCCCTGCTGGTTCTGCTGCCTCTGCTTTCAGCACTGCCTGCACCCCACACTGCTGGAGAGCACGGAAATGTTGCTGTCAAAGCAGTGAAGGAGGAAGAGCGACCACAGGGCATGGCATGTCTCATCCCATCGCTGGCATGGTGGGTGCCCGCTAGCGTGGGAGAGACACGAAAGTGCTGCCTCCCCCTGCAAGGGGGTCGAGAGGTTCCTATGCAGCCCGGCTCTGGACCAGGCTGTTCCTGCATTTGCTGATAACAGCGGAGGTAAAGCCTGACCCAGGAAAGCAGGCAAGATCCGCAGAGATAAACTCCCCGCAGCAACACAAAAGCACTGACCTCCTCACAGCACGAGGCGCCTCATTCCCACAAGCACAGCAACAATTGCCCAGGAGCAGCAGGGACACCCGCACCCGTCCCCACTGGCCAGCGGCCGGGAAGGGCCCACGCGGCAGCCAGGAGCATCTCTTGTCATGATCACTGCATAGGAGCTCGGGGTTTTTAACCAGGTCGACTCTATACCAGCTGTCTGGTATAGCTGTCTGGGCAGTGACAGCAAAGAGCTTGCTGTCATTGCTTGCTGCTCCTTCAGTGGCTTGGCACTGCCTGTGTCGCTGCACTATTTCCTACCTGTACTAGTTCCTACCTTACACTTTTATGTGCACACTTGCAGTGCAAACAGGTTTTAAGCTCCATACCTAAACACAGCCGAGGGTCTTACACGCTCACTCATTCATGTTTGAATACCTCCTCTGAGCAGACGCTGCTGCAGCACCGCACACTCACAGCACCCCGGGGGTACTGAGCAGCAGGCACGCAGTCAGCTCTGTCTCCCCCTGCCCTGCCCGTGCCCGACACATGGACGAGGAGGCTGGAGCTGCCTGGCACTTCCATGGGTCCCCCCGTGCCAGCTCTGCCCTGAGAGAACACCAGCTGAAAAAGGCAGAGGCACTTAATGGGATTTGCAGAAACACCCAGCTCAGTTGCACACCATATGCCTGTTGTCTCAGGCATGTTTTTAAAATCTTTATCTCTGCATCATTAAACACTGATCTACATTTGAAAAGGTTCCCTACCTCTGAAATGTGGATAACTATCCTTCACCTCATAGTGGGGTTATGAGGATAAACAGATTAAAGACTGTGAGATATTGTGGCAAAGAAGGTTAAACAAGCCTCTGTGACAGACAGCCCAGAGGCAGAGACCGGCATCAGAGCCATGCACAGCATAAGCCGCCGACCCACGTCTTCACCATGCTAATGATCCCAAAATCCCAGCGACAGGTTTGCCTTCCAGGACACAGTCCCTAGCCAACTGAAAGCCCTCTGAGGGGATGGTGCCCCAGCCAGGGATGTGAACCCATGCCCTGAGCCTGGGAAAGGGGAGTGCAGCGGTGCAGGGGGAAGAGGGGCTGGGAGGTGTTCATTAGGATTGCAAAGCTTCAAGAGATCATCAGAGATCCAGGTGCAGCAACGAGGACTTCTGGGCAGTGAGGTGCAGCAGGGCAGCTGTTCCCTCTGCACATCCCTCCCTGCACACTCAGAGCAGAGCAAGCCTCTGCTACTGCCTACAGTTCTGCCCATCCCTGTCCCACTGGGTACCCCAGGCAGACAGGGACAGCGGGGAGATACGCACTTGTGCAGAAAGAGCTGGTGGGGGAGAGGATGAGCCAGACAATTAATGTCTGGAAAGTCTCACCCGGATCCCTAATAAAATAATGGCACAAATATTAAGAAAAGGAGCTCTGTAAACATCTAGAGGATAATGAAACCATGAGCTATAAGCAGGATGGGATTTGTAAATAAAGGACTGTGCCAAAAACAACAAGCCCTCCATAATTGTTTTGGATAGAAGGACAAGATTAGTGAGGGAAGAGGACCCGGCGGATGTCATGAGAGGAGACCTGGAAGCACTGGGTCTGTCCTCTTGCCTGGCCATTAGCATCGCTGGCATGTTTGGGCAGGTTTGAGGGAACTGCCCTGCACAAAAGCTGCTCCTGATGGCCAGGCTGGCAACTGGGGACATACCTATCCTCTGGAGCTGAATACCTGCCCTCCCCCAGCCTGGCACTTGACATACAAGCAACTGCAGTAGTCGCCACCTCTGAGCTGCCAGCAGAGAGCAAGGCTAAACCTGAGCTTCCATCCCGGATGAGACACTTCTATGACATTCCCTAGATTCTGACAAAGTTATGTCTTTTGTGAACATCAAAATGGCATGTTCTGTGAAACTGTAGGGTTCCCCAGAGCTCTTAAGTATTGGCTTTTTGGCCAGACATACAGGAAATGTTCATGCACCTCCTTGCAACTAGCCCTTTGAAATGCTACACTATAAAAGCACACGTAAGCACTAGCAGTCATTTGCACTGCACAGGCCAAACTCGTCCAGCGTAGACATTGCATGGAAGGAAAAGCAGGAGCCTGGCCAAAATGTACCTGATTTTGTACTCAGGCCTTGGGTCTCTGCAGCATCCAGCCATGCTGGGCTGGATAACATACTCACTGGCGAGCAGCTGGCTGCATGGAGCATGCAGGGCAACGCACACTCACAAACTGAGGATGAAATGTACCTTATATGGTGAAGATATTATCAGTCCATAGCTTCTTCCTAGGATCTTCTGAGGAAATCTCGCTTGAAAAGGAGGAACAAAGAGGTTTAACTGTGTCTTGTGCAAGTACCCTAATTGCCCACAGGACCAAAAGCAGTGGCTTGAGAAAAATGGTGAGAAGCCAAGTGTCAGATACCCTTGGGTATCTGCAAGATGCTTAACAATACTCTGGTTGAGTATTTGCCCTAATTAATACTGACTGCCCACCAAATACTTACACTCTGACTGTCTCCAGAAGTTGTTCTCAATAGAGGGATGTTGCTGAAATGGTGTCAGCACTGGTCTCCAGGTACTCAATGCAGGCACAGGTGAGCTTAGAGTTGGCACCAGCCTTGGATGCAGCCCAATACATCATGAAAAGGATGGGGTACCTGGTTGTGGGTTTTGGCTGAGCTGACTGCCAATCTGGATGTGTTGGTAAAGAAAGTGGGCTATCTCTTTGCGTGTCAGGGACTAACACCGGTCTCTGGCACTGATTGGGGTGGGTTTGGGGTCCTGAGGGTGAGCACCTGGATGTCAGCTCAGTGCTAGGACCACATGGTGAATGCAGTCCTGGGCATCAGAGCTGGGAGTGCAGCAAATGGGAGTGGTGAGGCATTGCTCTATGCAGCAGAGGATAGGATGGTGACCCTGAGATACTGTGACCAGCCTGGTCCCCCATTTTTAGAAGATCCAGATGAAATGAGAGATGTAAATGTGATCCCCTCCTCTCCCATAGCATCTCTGCAACCAGAGTGGGGAGGTATGGGCTGGAGGCAGGAGACACAAGATGGCTTGAAAACTGAGTGGGGTGGTGGAATCTGTGTCTTCAGACATTTCCAAAATTCAGTGGATTGAGGCCCAACCAGTGGGTTGTACCGCCAGAGCTCCTCAGGCCAAAATTATTCTGTGAAATGAGAGAGAGTGCAGAAAACTGGCATAGAAAAGACACAATTGCAGGAGAATGCGCCCCACAGTGACAGAATCAAGCTCAACCTGTTTTCTTCTTTAAAAAGTTCAAGGAATTTGACTGCTATGCACAAGTACTCTCATAGTAAGAAAATACAGTGTGCTAAAGTGTTTTTATTCCAGCCAAAAAGAATCAATGGCTGGAAATTAAAAGCCAGACAAATCTGCATAAGAAATACAACATGCATTTTCTGAGCAATGCTGATTAGCCAGTGGATTAACCACCAGTGATTAAATAAGACCAAACTATGAACTCCCTTGAGCCTCCAGACCAGGTGCTTTTGCGCATTAGTGAAACCCCGGGTTATTCAGACCCAGAAAGAGTAACAAGACAAGGTAGTCAAGGAGATCAGCATAGGTGATCTAATGACTGACTCTGATCTTAAACATCGTGAGTAAAAATACATCGTGTTACTAATACACACAGAAAAATTCCCATTGCACGAACTCCGTGTAAACACTGAACAGTTGACATCTGCAAACCCACAGATGGAGAGGGACAACAGTTGTTAGTCCTGTTTTAGAAACAGAAAAACACCCAGCCCACGGACGACTTGCAGGGGCCTTGCGATGGGAGTGAAACCATGAGCGAGGCAGGAACTTGCAACACCAGGAGTAGGTCACAAGGCAAATTCACGAGTGAGATGGGATCTGCCCCAGGATGCTCTTAGATCCTGTGTACATTGGGTAGGAAGGAATGGTCTCTGTATGCGGTGGCTGGGGAGACCGCACAAGGCACATGATCATTCCAGGAAAAATAGAATCAGAGAGGTGTACAAAAATAAGGGGGGGGGGGGAACAACTGGGGAAAAATGCTTAGGAGTAAATAAGGAAAAAACGTCCCAAAACAAACAAACAAACAAACAAACAAAAAATCCCCAAACAATCAAACTCCTGCACCCCCCTCCCCCCCAAATCAAAAACAAAGCAAAAAACCCAAACTGATGGAAACATGGACAGCATTTACAACTGAAGGAAAATATACCTGGCAAGGACCAGTTCCTGAACAGACTGGCCACAGGCAAAATTATCTTCCCATTTTTTTAGTATCTGTATTCACAGAATTATAAAAAATAAGCCTAGAAGGCCCTCGAAAGGTCACCTAGCCTGTCTGCCTGCCCCCAGACAAATCAAACTCTTCCTGGTAGAGCTTTTGTCTAAACTCTTCCCAAAAGAAACCTCTAGTGGTAAAGACAGCTCCCAGGAAAAACAAGTTTTAATCTCTTTTACCACAATCATTGCAGGGTGAGTCTATGGCTTGTTCTACCCACCTGAAAACAAAGAATAGCCCATTATCTCATACTTTGTAGCAGGGATTTTTGCATTTAAAAACTTTAATCTTATTTCCCTACAGTCTTTGTGTTGTGATACTAAGCTACCCTTCAGCCTTCTCCAGTATGTCATGTTTTCTGAATTCCTGATCTCATTCTTCCCTGGACTTTATCCAAGAGAGGCAACTTGAAATACTGAGCCTCTAAGTGCAGCAGGATCACATCAGGTGTCTTACAAACACCTTGTTTGTATGTCCTGGTCTGATTTTGGTCTTCTTGCTTGGACTGCTGCTGTGTCACAAACTCCATGGGACCCATTGTCACCTCCAGCTACTTTTCCACACGGCAACCTTGCTCATTCCTCAGCTAGCGGTTGCAATGTTAATTTTTCCACGTTATAGAAGAGCCTTATACTTGTTCTTATCAACAGGTTTATTTCAAGTTTCTTCAATTTCTCAAGAAAGGAACTCCTGTAGGCCCTACCAGACCGGTACTGCAGGTGAGGTTCACTGATAAAAGCACAGACTAGCCCTCAACCCAGACCAGACCCTGTCTGAGGACTGAGCGCTAGACTGAGCCCTTTCAATACCTTTTTGCAGCCAGCTGTGCTCTCATGTAGTCACGCACTCATCTAGACCACATTTCTCCATTACTCACAAGAATTTCATATGGAAATGGGACTAAATTCCTACGAAAGTCAAGATTTAGCACATCTTGTCTTTCCCATGTCAGCCAGCATAGATATCCTCAGGCAGAAAATTTTGTTGATTCATGTCTTAGCTGATGGCCAAAGCTGTCACTTACTGGTTTGTTATCTTTACTTGCCCGTTGTGTCACTTAATGATGTATTTGCCTGTCTCCGATCTGTTTATGACAGTAGTCCCTTTTTCCTTTAGTTCTACACTCCTGGTCTTGAGTAAAGCTCAGGAACTTGGAAGGCCACAGAGATTCATCTGGGGAAAAAAAATAAAAGGATGGAAAAGAAATACTCAACAACAACTACATCCTCAGAACTCACATGTTTATCCAAATTCATCTGAACCTTCTTGGGACAGTGACTTTTTAGGGTAAAACGAAAACAAGTTCAAGTGAGTTTTCCATCCCTGCGACAGTACAGTAATTCCAGCCAATCTGTAACAATTTTCCAAGAAGATTTCCTGCAACCTCACAGTGATTAAAGGAAATAACATTGTGAATAAAGGGACATTCTTCAAAGTCAGTGAAGGAGCCACAAAATGTACATTCTCACAGAGGGCCGGAAAGCGCCGGCGCGAGGTGGATTTTGCAGTGTGTGGCCCCCCAGAAGGAAGAGGGTGGGCTCCTGACTACATCCCTCTTCCCCAGGCAGGGGTTGTGACCGAGCTTCTCCCAGAGCAGGCAGTGAGGGACGAGGGTTCCTAGGCTCCCTACGTTTGAGGGCCAAAGGTTTGACCCTACAAGCTCTGATTCTCCACCTCCAGGTGAGAATTGACAGGTTCGAGGTCAGGGAACAAGGGGCTCGCTTTCTCTGCAAACAAGGTGCAAGAGCCCATTGACTCAAAACTCAGGGTGACTATGCAAAGAGCAGCATCCCACCACGGCTGCTTCATGTCACAGCGTCCTTCCTAGGAACCTCCTCATGCCCCGCTTTGTCTGAATCAAACTCTCAGTGTATTTGCCTGACCAGGCTCTGAGACTGACATGGAAATGTGAACAGGCCCGAAAAGCCACTTTGGCAGAGGTGAGAGCACTGCAGTGCACTGCCGGGCAAGCAGGGTCCTGCCTGCTGCCGCCCCGACCTGCAGCAGCCCTTCTCCCTGGGGTACCCTGAGATTGGGACCGGCAAAGGAAGGATGAGTGTGCACTCAAAATGGCTGGGCCATGGGGGCTTTTAGAAGCTCACCTTCGGAGCTAAAACAAAGAGAATGGAGTAATGAGGAAGCAAGAAGAGCTGGGGAGAAAGATGAGAGGGGACTGCCTGGCAGCCCAAACACACATGGTTCACTGGATACTGCGTAATAAGGGAATTAGCTAATGAGCTCACTGAGGCACATGGAGAAGTCCTTTAGAAATATCGTGGCCACCTGGGGAGGCTCACAGAGGAGCCAGGCGGCCCTAATCTGTAGAGCTGGAAAGACAAGCCCTCTCTCCCGCCCCATCCCCTGGGACCAGTGCCCACATCCTCCCTGGGCAGCTCATGTCCGTGGGTTCCACAGGGACCCAATCCAAGTCCAAGCAGAACTGGGCATGGAAAGGGTAGTAAGAGTGTTTTTTAAAAAACAGCCCATGCTCATGGCCGATGTTAGAGGTCTGCGGCTCAGCAGCTCCATGGCACCCATGCAGTGGGGACGGGGCTGCTCGAGGCTGCACAGTCCAGCTCCCCTGAGACAGGCAGCAGTGCCCTAAGCTGCCGACACAGGGACTTCCAGAAGTACAGATCGCCTTTCCCTGCATCAGCAGCTGTGAGGGATATGTCAGACAAAAAGTAACTCCGAACTACAGATTAGCTTTTTTTTGTGTGAGTCATTCAAATACAGCTGTATAAAATCTGAGCTGAACATAAAATTCATATATAAGTGCCTGTGAACGTGCTAATTGGAACGGAAAGTGGGTAAGAGAACCTAATGTTGAAAGTCACTTAGAACAATGCAAACATATAAATATACAAATGCTCCTTAAATACTTAATTAGAAAGTGGTTCTTAGACAGTTGAGGTTGGGCTGAAAAAAAATTTATTTGCTGATAAATATTGAAGTAATTGAGGAATTTGGACATGTAGCAGTATTTGCATGAATTAGAGCAAGAAAAGTATGAAAATGCCCAAGACAGAGTACTCCTCCAAAGAAAAAAGGGAAAAGCAAAAACCTGAGCTAAGAATCATGAGGCTTCACTTAAAAATTACTCCAGCACTAGTGAAGGCAGGACCAAACCCAGGTATTCACTGGGAAGGTGTGAATTGATGATTTTTACTATTATATTGAGATAGAATTATTATTAACAATGTGGAAAATAAATTACAAAATTTACCTTTATTCAGTAAAAAAATAACTGAAAATTTTATTGCTCGAAGTGAATTAGATAAAAAACTAATCTATGAAACCCATTTTCTTTTAACTTTTTAATGGCATATTTTGAAAAAA
This sequence comes from Pitta sordida, assembly GCA_013390025.1. Taxonomy (NCBI): domain Eukaryota; kingdom Metazoa; phylum Chordata; class Aves; order Passeriformes; family Pittidae; genus Pitta; species Pitta sordida. Next base: position 13,166 of record WEKX01003246.1, read on the forward strand.
AAATCCATTCAGTTTTCTAAAGGAGAAAACTATTTCAAATTTGGAAGCGCTGCATTTTCCTCTTTTCCTTGTCTTCTTTTTCTCCCCTTCCCTGAAGCTTCTTGAAAACTGCCTTATATTCTCACTGGATTTCCTCCTCTCTTTTCTCGTCTTTTATTTTCCACACTCATGCTTTACAAAGCTTTGGCACTCTTTTGAAAGACAAAAAAGAAGAACCCTAAATGCAGTAACACTTCCTCAGCTATTGAAGGGTTGCAAGAATAGAAGTAATAGAAAAAAGAAGAAAAAAATTTCAATATTTCAATAATTTTTCTGCTGCAATAGAAGCAATTACGCCTACTCACCCATATATGGTGGGACTAACAGCTAAATGATCCTGGATTTTTTTGGTTGGTTGGTTGGTTGGTTTGGGTTTGGTTTTGGGGGGGAGGGGGGTGTTTGGGGATGAAGGTTTTTTTTCTGAAATACTTTAATTGGGTTTTTGTTTGTTGTTGTTTTTTTGGTAGGGAAAAATCAGGGTCTATTTTCTGGGGTACTGCTTTCTGATTAGCCATGATGACTGAGGCTCAGGGGACACAAGGGAAGGGCAGAGCAAAGGAGTAGCCACAGGGGTGAGGGAATGGTGCTGACCTAACCCACCTTGGGTATTCAGCTCCTGTGCTGCTGGCCGGGGAGTGAAAACCCTTGTATACCTCTCCTGGATCCAAACCCTCTGGCAGAGGGGGAGTGTGGTTACAGGGCTGAAAGGTGGCACAAGCCATGGGGATGACCCCACTGCTGTGGCAGCATCGGGCAAATGGGGCTACAGCTGGCTCCACAGCCGGTGCCAGTCACAAGAGTCTTGCACATTTGCAGTGCAGCTAAATGGGACAAAAACTGCCAGAGCTGCTATTTGGGAAGGAGGGTGGGATATCCCCTTGCCTTTCCAGTTAATCACTGCTGCCCCAGTTCTGAGCCCAGCACACTGAGTGCTGTGAGTGATGCCCCAGACACCCACCCCATGCAGGGACCATGGCTACAAGAATCACTGCTTCCCGGACATGGCAAGGTGGGGGCAGATGACTCAGTCCCTCTCTCTCACCACCAGAGTCTTTCCACTGCTCCTGCACCTCCAAGTGTCCACACTGGAATGTCCACAGCTCCATGCCGAGGGCGGGGGAACCGTCAGTCCGCAGCAACGAAACAATAGTCAGTGTCGATTATTTATTTTCCAAATAAATCATCGAGTCCTGCAGGAGAACGGCTGGAAATTGGTGAGTTTAGATTAGACCCTCCCCAGACCCCGGCTGGGCCTTGAGCCGCTGTCAGGGCTGCAGAGAAACAGCAGCGAACTCTCACGCAAATGGCCTATAAAAAAGGCCCCTGTCAAAGGCACCTTGACCTGGAGGCTCGCTGTGGTGCTGGGCTCCCTGTGGCCCTCCCCTCCCCGGGCCGCGCTCCCCTCGCATGATGTATTTCCCCTGCCTTTTTTAGAGCTGTATTATGTTAGCTCCAGGAAACAGCCCCTTCCTTCTTATAAACACAGCCCTGGGTTACTGACCAGCGGCCCTGCCACTCCACAGCCACTCTCTGTCCATCCATCACACCTCGCTGTCACCCTGGCAACATATCTCTTGGACCGGTCCGGCTCCAGAGATGGGAGAGGCAGAAGGGGGGTGAGAAGGGGGGGTCACATACACAGAGCACAATTCCAGCCTGCTGACTAATTCCCTGGAAACCCTGGGGCTGCACAATGAGAAAGCCTTTCCGAGGGTTTCTTGAGCGTTACTGGAAGGTCAGACGAAGGTCAGTGCAAGGACATGGCTCCTACTTTCCCCACTGTCAGCAAGGGCGGGTACGCAGGGCGGACGTGGGTGAGTCGCGGGGGTACCATGGGTGCACTCCAGGAGAGATGTTTGGAGAAGGGAGCCTGGGCCCAGCTGGCCCTGTGATGCGGCACAGTGCCCACTCACTACTGCCGGGCGCGGAGAACGTGCCTGGGACAGAGTTGGCGGGGTGTCCTGGCAGCCAGACAGGCGTCAGCGCTTCCAGTGGGATGGGGCATGACCGACTGTGTGGCCTCTTGCTACCCCAGTAAAGGGAGGGATGAGGAAGGGAAGAGCTACTGTGGCCCCATGAGAACTCCCTGTCACCTTTGCTATGGCCCCAGCACTGTCAGTCTGTTGGCCTGGCACAGCATCACTGCACAGGATGGGTCTAGGGGGAAAGCACTGGGGTAGGTACTAGGAGGAGCATCCCAGAAAGGCTTGGATGCCTATGATCTCCAGTGTGCTGGGACATCAATAGCACAGACACAAGACAGGAGCCATATCAAGAGATCCAGGCTGCCCAGTCAGTGCTGGCACAGGGATACATTCTGGATGAGCCTTTGGGCCACCCAGCCTCTTGTACACATCCAAAGCACAGCAATTACAGCAGGAGTCGTCCAGCTGTGCTCTACTCCTGAAACACCTCCATCCCCACCTGCCTGTCCTTCAAGCTAAGTCAATTGTCTCCAAGAGGAAGTGCCATTTAAAGGCAGGTATTTCAAAAGAAATGGGAGAGCTCTACTCTCTCAACAAGAGCACTTCACTTCTGCCCATTCCCAGTGTAAAGCTGAGAGTCAGGTTTACAAGGGGATAAAACAAAAAAGGCAATGCTTTTAAGGACAGATCCTCACAAACCCAAACCAAAGCCCCATGAGGGCAAATCCTTTCTAATCCATGCTCTTCCTTAGAGGTGTAAGTGGAGTGGAAGTGTGGAGGGGGTGGGGATTTAAATCTGGAAAACTGAATTCCCCATCCCTTTGGTCTGGCAGAGGGCCCACCGATGGACTAAAAACAAGTCTGCAGAGAAGCCTGTGTGGCATAATCCAGCTCTGGCCCCTGAGGGGACAAGAACAATTAGGAATCCTCTCTCAAGTCTCCACTCCAAGATAGAAAAACAGTTTATAGTTTGGTCCAGAGTTGTTGTTAGAAAGTTCTGAATCATCAGGATACACTAACAATTTCTGCCCAGTAATTGCCAGAATAATTCATTAGGCAAACTCAGAGATAAACTATTAACAGAAGCTTTCAAATCTTCCACCTGCTCACCCATGTGCAGGACTCAGGGCCTACTCTATTTATACAGTGGCTATCAGTGAGGAGCTGTTGCAGAAGGGAACCGTATGAGCAGCCCATGGCTAAATATGAAAGGTATTTTAAAGGAAAACGAAATAATGGGTGTTTATTAGAAGTGTGCAGACCAAGCACATGCTCCACCATTAACCTTTCCAGGCGTGGTAATCAGCCAGGGAGCTGTTTGCCTTCACTGTCCCTGAGTATGACATAGTCTCCACCCACAGCAACCATTCCACTTCCAGAGAAAAACCCACCATGGCATCAGATGCTGGTCTGCGGTGGCCTCGGGAAGCATCATGCAAAATGTCTTTGGGCTGAGCCTGCCAGGCTTTTGTTCTGTACTTACCCAGCAGAGACAGAAACTATTACCTTCCCCAGCCCTATCCTCCTCCATAACCCTCAGCTGCAGCTTGTTGCAAGGCAGGGGATATTTGTGTCCAACCGTGCTAAGCTGGTCAGCAGCAAGTTACAGATGAGAACATGAAGCTGTGGACACTCATCGACTGTGGGTGCTCCTCGGAGCAAATGCCAGCCCTTACAGACAAATGCCAGCAGAGCTGAGGAATGCCACCATTCCTAAGGCATGCCACCAGAGAAGCAACTGCCTGTGCACCAGCCGATGCATGATGCTCAGGTTGCAGCATAGTTTCTGCCAAAGCTGGTTTCTGCTGGTTTCTGAGCTTTCTCAGCTCAGTTACCCTGAAACCACCTTGGCAAACCCATTGCTCTGTGCCATTTTTGGCACAGGTTTGCCAGCTCCAGGAGTAGCCATATCTAGGATAGCTTCATCTGCATGGGAACAAGCCCCAGTTGCAGCCAGAGGCATCTTGATTAAACAAGGAGAGAAGTGGGGACTGGCTGCCAGGCAGATGCCCTAAACAAGAGCAACTTATCAGCTCTGTTTCCAAGATGAGACATCTGTCACCACCTTGCACAGAGCCAGTCTGACCACTCGGTCCTCACCAGCACGCCTGTACAGAAGCATGAGGGCTTCCCACTTCCCAAAGGAAGCCATAGAAATAGTCACTGCATAACTGGAAAAATTTCTTCTAGAAAAGGCTTTGCTTGAGTTAAGAAAAGCATTGCACCCAGAATGCTTCGGGGGACGGTGCTGGATGGGAGCAGGAGCCAACATGCAGCTGCACTCCCAGCTCCATGTGTTTGCCAGTGGTCTGGCCCCAGCAGCAGTGCAGGGAGGTCCCCAGCCCGGAGGAACACCAAGTAACCACTCCACCAGCACACACGCAGCAAAGCCCGACACGGTTAATCCCTCCTGTTTATTATGTAATAAAACGCTTTCCAGACCTGTTAAAATTTAATTGGTTTAATCTTAATTGTTCCATTTTCTATGGCACATGCAAACACAGAGCCTGACCCTGCCACTCTCGTGTGAACCGTCCCACAGACTGTGGTGGGAGCAGGATGAAACCTGCTGACCTCAGCAGGATTATGTGCATGAATCAGAGCTGCAGGCCCGGGCTTGGAGCTGAAATCCAGCATTGGGCAGGTTGCCAGCATAAGGCCCAGGGTCCACTTAGGCTCCACTTAAGCCCTACGGGATCCAAGTGGTACATAGGCCTGTGGATGCAGCGAGTGTGCCTCGTGCTGGACTTCTGCTGAAGGATGAATTTCAGCCTGGTTTCTTAACCTCATGGACACAAACGTGCAACAATGGCTTCTGAGGCACAGAGCAAAGGTGCTCCCAGAAAGGCTGTGGGGTGTTCTTTAGCAAAGGAGTGGTGTACGTGTGCCTGCAGCTGTGTTCCTCTTCTGTTGGACAGGGGACCTTCTCATTGCATGAGCAGTAACTGTGATTTATGACAGCCTCTACTCCAGAGGAAGAGGTGCTTTGCTACCCTCTGCACGTCCACAGTCATGAGGCTGTGTAGTGGAGCAGGGTGGCTTTGTGAAGCCTGGATATCCTCTGTGCACAAGAGATGCCATTTAAAAGCAGGCAGGAGGAGGTCCTTGGCACTGGCAGTTCCTATCTTGCATTGCCTTAGATGAAGGATCACCTTTACCTGCTCATGTAAGCTGGCTCTCACTGAGCTCAACACATTAGCCTCAGTTTCAGAGGCTCATCAAGCACTGAAATCAAGGACACCTTCCCTTTGGCACCCAAGCCTACTGATTTCCCCTTGCTGCAATGGCCAGCGTCCTTGCATGTGCTGCTCCTATCCCCTAAAGTGCTGACCATTGAATGTTGCACACAGCTACTGGTATCCCCCAAACAAGCTCTCACCTTGAAAAGTATGTTTTTCTTAGTATGCTACAGAGCCTGGTTTTGACCTTCAAAAAACACATTTCTCTATGAGGCTTTGTTTCAGGATGAATTTCCAAACCTGGTATCCCTGCAAGAACTGTGAAACAAAAGTAAATCAGTGAATGTCAGTGGAGCAAGAAAATACTGGAAAAAAATCCCAGATAACTGTAGTGATGTATTTCAAGAGAAAATGGGCATTAGTTGGGTGGCTCTTGGCCAAACCAAATCAGCGATTCTCAGGATCCGGAGAGGTGGAGGCAGGTGTGAAGTGGCAGACCCGAATGGACAGAATGGTTTAGTACTGCCCGGGCATGCCTGGCACTGAGCAGTGGGAGATGGAGACAGCCTGTTGCTGGTGAGCACACAGCATCCCTTGCCTGGCTTCACTGCCTGCAGAAGGCCCTCTGCTCCCTCAAGGAATACAGATAACGTTTCTTTTCAGAACTGTGAAAAAGAGCCATTCCCGTGCAAGCGGCAGGGCAGAAATAAAAGCCATCCTTTCGCCCGGGAGATGAGAATAAGAGTGCGCCCGGGCTGGGAGCTGCCGCCGGAACCGCTCTGTGCCCGCTCGCCGCGGAGCCCCCCAGGCGCGCCTGCCATCCCACCGGTGCCGAAGCTGGATGCGGGGAGAGCCGGACCCGGGAGCGGGCGGAGCGCCGCGCCGGACCCTGCGA
>WEKX01003246.1:29994-41797 GCA_013390025.1 Pitta sordida
TGCCGCGGCGCTCTCGAGGCGGTGGCGGCTCCGCTGTCCCGGCCGTGCCTGCGCCGTACGGGTCCCGCTGGGAGAGCTGGACATCCGCAGAGCCCCGTCCGGCGCAGCCCGGGCGGCAGCAGGGACCAGAGGCACCGGGAGCTCTCCCGTGCCGTCCTGCAGATCTGCCTGGCCGCGACATTGGAGCTCCGAAGGTGTTTCCAGTGGAGCCTTGGAGCCGCCGGCACGAACGCAGAGCAGGGGCTCGGTGTGCCACCCTCCCTACCCGGCGCTGCCCACGGTGTCGTGCCCCTGACCTCCCCATGTGTGTTGTGTGACAGTCCCTCTGCCACGAGTGAGGGCCAGGCTCTGTCCTCGCAGAAACAGCAGGTAACTATTCACGATACTAAACCCGCGTTTAAGCTGCATATTCCCGCTATTCAAGCTGAGGTTCGCTGTTTGATAGGAACCGAAGAAATTCTTTCCGCTGCAACACTGCGGGAATAGAGCAGGCAACCAGCGGGCCCCAGGTACGAGCCCAGCTCGGCACGACAACCCGCCGTCCCGCAAGCCACCCCGAGGCCGGCAGGCTTCACGGGGCCGGCGCTGGGAGAGGATGCGGCACGCCCAGCTGATTGTTTGCTGGATGGCAGTAAGGTGTCGCAGGAGAGGAAGCCCAGGCCCCACTCTTGGCTTGCGGAGATGAGTGGTTAAGGCCCTGTGGTCTCGTGGGTAGAAACAGAATAGCCGAGAACAAAGGTAATGCACTTTTTTCACCGCATCAAGTCAGGCTGTGGAGATTTGTCTCTGCCATAGGGAAGAGTTGCATTTTCCTCCATATTCTGCCATACTGTTGTCTGCAAATGTAGTGGAGTTGTGTGAGTTCATTCCTTGGTGTGCAGGTCAGAGGAACCACAACCATAACAGAAGCTCCTCCAAAATCAGGGTGTGTGAGAGGAGTTCCCAGCTTAACACATCCCCTTAAAGTACTTGACAGCTGTTTAGAAATCCACTGCATCTCATCAGCACCCAGAGGCTCTGGATGAGACCAGAGCCCTGGTGTGGGACATGTCGCATATGTTTGTAATCACAGTTTCTAGAGCATGGACAGTTACGCAAAGCGTAAGGGCACACAGGGAGCCCACAACTATGTTGCAAGAGGCGATGATGAACAGTACCATCATTATCCAGCTCCAAAGTACCTAGCATTGCCACGGTTGTGAGGTTAGTATTGTGCTCACCCTACTTGCGCCTGCTCACTACCCTGGCCCTGCTCTCCTTGCACAGAACTGGAACAGTGCCCAGCAGGGGATACCGAGAGGCCTGACTGCAGGCTGATGTGGCATGGCGGTGGAAGTTTCTAGAGGTCCACCACAGTGAGCCCCATGCCTGGGACAGATCCCAGCTGTCCCACCAGCTAGTTCTGGGGGACGGGCAAGGGGTTAGTGGGAGGGACCCCTCTGCAGAGCCTCGCCCAAAGTCCCTGAGCCGATGGGGAGGACAAAGCAGTACAAAGAGCCAGCAGGACTGGAAGGCCCGGAGTAGGGTGGCGGAAGTGAAACGCTCCAAAGAGGAGGAACAGCCGGAGGAGGCCAGTGGGAGGGAGATGGTGGGAGATCGCAGATTGGACAGGCTGCCCAGGGAGGGGAGACACAATGGAGGGAAGTTGCTGCGTGGCTGTGCTGGAGGCAGCGCCTGCCTGTGACGCACCCTGTCCTCCACACCCTGGGGTAAAGTGGGATGCTGCCGGTGGGGTGAGAGGCATAGGGATATCTTCGGTGGAAATCCCTTCAGCATGGTCCCACTGCAGTGGTGGCCAGAGGGACATCAGGGAGGGAGGGATGGGGAGGGCCATGGCCAGGGGGTGGAGGGAATGTGTTTCCTCTTGGTTGGTTGGGGGATTTACTGCTGTTTGAAAGTCAAGGTGGGAAGTGCCAATTGACGTGAAACAGAGATGAGATTCTCTAAGACATAGCACTAACTTAAAGGAAAGGAGAAACTCTTTGAGTAGGTAGGCTTTAACTCCCAAGCCTCAGACCCACTCTGCATGAGCTCCAGCTTTGTTTTTTCATTCAAGTTTCCTGGCCAAAGAGGAGCCCATGAGCAGAACTTGCCTCTGTCCTAGGGAGGTTTGATCCAAACCCCAGTTCTAGCTGGTTTTCTGTGGCCTTTCCATCAGGCTCAGGATCACACAGCAGCAGTGCTGTTCCTTCTGCAACACCATAGATATGCTCTGGTTCCCTCTCCTTCCTGACATTTTTTCCATTCCTCTCTCCCTGCTGCTGAGGTCATCCTACCTCATTATATTCTTCATCCGTTTGTCTTCACCACCCACTTGCTGCCATCAGCAGGGAGCTCATCTGGATGCAGAGGGAGATGTGTGCTCCCAGAGAGGCTGGCCAGGCTGCCTGTGGACCTGGGCAGACTTTGCTGAGTTCTGGTCACGTTTACTTCAACACAGTCACAACCACCTCCTGCTGCCTTGTGGTTGGGAGCCTAGGGACCCAACTATATACCAGGGTTGTGCACAGCTCAACAGCTCTATTTTGCATCAGGTTTGGAGTGGCAGCTCCTGTTCTGCGGGGCTTCCCACCCTATGACATGAGCTGGGAGCTGCCAAGGCTGCTTTGGAGCCATCAGTTCTCAGAGATGCTGGAAGGTCTTCCCAGTAAAGGTAGTAGGATGTTGTTACACAAGCACTCTCCAGTGTCAAGAAAGCTGTGGCCAGCTGTGGATTAGATAATTAAATTAAAATACTTGTGCTATGGAGCCTCCAGCAAGGTTTTCTCCCGCTACTTTCCTGCAAGCAAGAGGGTCAGGGACCTGCCTCCCTTAGATAAGTCAGGGCATCACAAGATAACTACACCTGACTAAGCTGGGTGATGGGACTCGTGTTTTGACTGTTGCTTCTCCCTGCAGTGGTGATACTGGCCACAGGGCTGCCACGAGGGATCCACTCTGATCCCACAAGGGATACAGATGACCTGTCCAGAGATGAGGCGTCTGCATTTCCATCCCCTCCAGAGCAGAATGCTTTGGAGGGGATGCCACAGGCATTTCCCCGGGGATGGCCCTTCTCTGCGCCCGAGGCCGCTGCAGGTGGGCAACGCCGGGGCTAGCGCGGCCTTGGGGTGCTGCCTGGGACCCCGAGGTGCCCCGGGCTGCCAACAGGGACACTGCTCGCGGGTCTGCTCCCAAGCCACATACGCCACCGCCATCTACCGGCCAGCGCCCGGGGACAGGCACTCTGCGCCCCGGAGACTCTCTGCTGGCTCGGGTACCCCTGCAAGGCTTGGAGGGCTGCAGAGCATCCGGGTACGGTCTCGTCTCCGCCCTGGGAACGGCAGCGGGACAGACTCGACATGGCGAAGGCTGGGCTGGTTGCGTGGGCTCTGGACAGGCAGGTGTCTCCCGCAGCAGAGCCCATCAGGAGCGGGAGCACTGCTGCATCGCTGGGGCTTGTACACTCAGCAAAGGCACTCCCCCACCCGAGCCGTCACTGGGGTGGGAAAGTGGGAGTCAAGGCCAATGTCCCCTGCCAGCCTCTAGCCACCGTACAGGTCCCTTCCCAACGAGCAATGCTTTGTGTGTGGTGTTCTTTTAGCTGAGCAAAAGCACCCAGCATGTCTCTGTGAGAGACTCAGATTTTCAGATCTGATTATCTTCTCCATCCCAAAGTGATGCAATACACCTAATTCCAGGAGCCCCTCTAAAAATCCTGATGCCGTGGCACTGCCTGCAGCTTCTAGGTAATATGTTTACTCCCTGCAAGTTCTTGACCAAGGACACATATGGTGGCTGTGGTGTCCAGTGCCTGGTGCTTGTCATAGCTGCATCCTCGCCAGAGGGAGCTGTGTCCCACATGGAGGCACAGCCCAGGTTTGGCCCAATTCCCTACCTTTTTTATAGCCTTTGGCAATGCGTCAGATTCCATACTGCTCAAGTCTAATGGGCACCCAAAGATGCCGGGGACAGAGAAGACAGCTGCTTGGATTTGCCTTTCTCCCAGTACTCACCTAGCCATGATAGGCATGATGTGTGCCCTAATGTCAGTACCAATACCATAGTGTCATGGGGAGCATTGTAGGGTTTCTCTGGGGCTAACACTGGCCACCAGTGCAATATCTGCAAACATGCTGGGTCAAGGAGATTAGGACTGGAGTCCCCCCACCCCAATCTCCTGGAACAGCCCTTGCTTCAGCTGCTTTTGAGAATGATCTCAGAGCAGACTAATGTCACAGCATGCCTGAGCTGTCCCTGCTGTCCCCACCCATGGGACAACACTTGGGAGAGTGAACCTTACTGCCACCCCCATCCAGCCCAGGAGCAACTCTTCTCCCACCTCTGCTGCCTCCCCAGCACACCATGTCATCTACTCACACCTGGCTCCAGTCAGGCAGCATCTTCCTAGGGACACTTTGCAGCCCCTTGTTGGAGGACTTTGACACATAACCCTGCACTAAGTACAGGTATTACCAATATGCCCCCATCAAAGCAGACATGCTAAGAGCTGTCCCAGCCTAGTGCAGGGGATCGCTTCCTCTGGTGGTTCTTTACAGCCAAGAAAGCAGGCTTTCAGCCTCAGCTTTACTTTCCAGGCTCTATTCCCTGCTTGAGAAGGGAAATAGTCTTCCAGGCCATGCTTGGACAGAGCCAGGCAGGCTGGGACCAGCCCAGCCAGAAGTTGACTCTCCACACTTTAACCCAGGCAGCGGTGTGGGTCAGCAGAGGGTTTCCCAGCCCCACCAGAGGCAGTATCTGCTCTGTGTCCAGGCAGCCCCAGCACCCGCATTAACCACCCCTGTAAGGCCGTGAGGTCATGAGAAGCTGTACAACTTTATTGGGGTCTGACAGAGCCCTGAGGAATCCCAGAGCCAGGGAGGGTTGGGGTTGGAGGGAGGCTGGGAGCCCACCTCTCTGCTCTCCCTGGGCTCCAGCCATATCCTCCCCACTGAACACGGCTGTCAGGCACACGCTGCAAAGGGAATGGGGGGCAGGAAACCTCTGGGCAGCCCAGGGTACTGGCAGAGACAGGGCAGGGATGTGATTTGGCAGGGCAGTGCCCTTGCCTCCCGGACCTGTTCCTGAAGTGGGCTGGCAAAAGTCCCTGATGGCTGAGACCCCAGTACTCTGTCTAGGGTCTTCAAGTCAGGAGCAGCTCAGGAGCCCACCCCAGCTGAAGGTACAAGGCAGAAACACTGGAGGGATATCCCCTTCTTTCTCTGGGGAAGATGAACCCTTCCCCCCAGCTCTCCCCTTAATTTGCAGGAGTCCCAACATCTCCACTTACTCCAGGAAGGCAGCCAGGGGCTCCTGAGCTGCTCCTGGCACCATAACCTCGGGCTGCCTGAAATAGTTTGGGCTTGTGCCACAGCACAGCTGAGGCAGCCCCAGATCTATCACCTGGAGCAGGGCCAGGCCAGCAGTGCTGCCTGGCTCTGTCTGCTCGGGGGCTGCAGGGCTCATCCTACCCAGGACACGCCAATGCTAGCGGCAGGATGGGACTCAAGGGGCAGTTGACACAGGAAGGCAAGGCAGCAAATCCCTGGCCATGCTGGTTGTGACTGGGGATCCTGCAGGGAAGTGAAAGGAAAAGAGATTGTCTCCAAAACTCTGCCAGGCTGAACATAGCTTCCTTGCTGGAAAGCCAAAAATAGTCTCTTTACTCAGAAGAGATCTCACTCAAAGTACAGCCAAATACCTTGGAGGCCACAGGACAGACAACCCAGAGCAGTGCAGCTACACCAAGGAAGTATTACCAGACCTTGGAAAGGCAGCAGACATAGCTGAACCAGACAGTAACTCCATTATCTCCAGGTATCTCATCATGCCAAAGGTGCCACAGGAACCAGGTCATCAACCCCCACCCTGGCAGAGCTGGGGAGCAGCTGCACACTACCACCACAGCCAGCCCTTGGTCTGTGGTAGACATTCAGGTCAGAGGATGGAGATGGTAGGACGGGATTTTTCCTGTCTATTTTGGCCTGGCCTAAAGGATATCTGGAAATCCCCATAGCAGCTCTGCTCTCCCTTCAGTGCCAAACCCATCATGGGCAGTCCCATTCCCTGCAGGGCTGCTGCTCCTGCACTGAGCAACACCCAGCTGCTGCTGGGCAAACTGGCAAAGTGCCTGGAGACCAGCAGAAAGCCTGTGCCCATTCCAGGGTAACACTTAAGATCAATTGCTTACATAGCACCATCTCCATGCTATGCTGACTTATCTACCCGTTCTTGGGGGTCTCTCCCAGCACTTCTGTGGGCAGTTATTCCTGGAAGTATCCTGGAGACACTTTCAATCGCGACTTTACCTGCTGACATTTATCAAGCCTCTTCCAGCAGCTGATGGATATAACAGTGTGAATCTTCCCCCAGCCCCAGTCCATTTATGCCTTTCCCTCCATGGGGTTTGTTATTGCCCCAGTGCATGGTGAGGGCTAAAGGCAAAGTTGAAGCTATGCTGCCAACAGCTTTCAGCCCCTGGGCAGAGCCCCGTCCTGGCAGAGCCCAGTCATACCCGTCTTCTGCAAACTCCCGTCTAATGCCCTGCCCTCCAAGCTAATCCTGCCCTAGTCTCTCCCACCCATCTCTGCTTCTCCTTCTTGGGTGGAGGAGCCACCGGGCTGCCAAATCTTGCAATACTCTAACTATTTCTTAAAGCTACAGCTCTTGAAATGGTGGGAAAACTTGAAGTTGCTGACCTCCAGTGGCTTTTGTGTCTTTAAGGAGCTTCTCATCATTCTGCTTATGCAGAAAAAGCAGGGACTGGAGCCTGCAGCCCATGCCAGGGAGTAGAGGATGGGCACAGCATGCACCCCAGGTGGACCAGAGCTGCAGAGCTGTGGCTGCTCTGTGCTAAGGGCACTCAGACCTGCCAGGCCTCCTCAGTCTTCCTCATCACCTTCAGGAACTGAAGCAAGAGAGACGTGTAAAGTAAAGGCGGATCCAGGACTGGGCTGGGGCTTAGGCAGGGCACTAAGCAACACCCAGTCCTGCAATGTAGGGGTCCCTGTCTTCCAGTCCCCGGGCAGTGCTAAAGCCCAATGCCCCTGAGGGCTGCTCAACCCCCTTGCTCATCCATTAGCTTTTCCAGCTGCAAGAAAACCCCTCTCTGCCCTCGTCACAGCCCACTCCAGCAGCCCTCTGTGCAGGCCAGGGCAGCTGATCCTCTGGAGCAGACCCGAGCCAACCCAGGCACCCACCAACAGCACACGCCACGGCTTCAAATGCACTTCCTCCAGAGAGTTATTTTGGGCATGGCTCTGTGAAACACACACCACTCCTGCATGCACTGTGGGAGCATCCTGCGAGAGTCAGGTGTCACCCATAAGCAACCTGTTCAAGACACCCAGAGCTCTGCTCTGGCCAGGTCAGCACAGTGAGGCAATACTTTAATGCTCACACAGTGAGAATGGCTCACAGCTTCACAATTGGACTCTAAAATAAATTGGTATCAAGACAACTATCAACATGTTAAAAAAATTAACTTATTCTATTAATTACCATTAGATTAGAAAAAAATATTACCACTTTGAGCAAGTGTGTTGATAGAATTTTAAGATGCTCAGCATGTATCACACTAACCTAGTGACTCAAAATCAGGGGGAAAAAGCCCTGCCAAGCCCCAAATAACCTATATGAGGTGCAAAGCACCTTTCAGCCTCAGTCAGCACCAAATTCCTGTGCTGTTCTTGACACACACAACTCAGGGCCCTCCTGCCAACGTCTCCATTCAGAGCAGTTTGGAAGCATCCCAAGGACTCCTAGTCAGACTAAGGGTGTGGCACTACCTGGCTGAGAGGCATAAACCTCAGCTTCCCCCATGGGGTCACAATGCATACCAGCAGCAGGCAACAGATCATGAGCCAAAGGGGATGGGGAGCACCCTCATCACAGAATCTTCTGTGGTGGAAGGGACCCACAAGGATCATCAAGTCCAACTCTTAAATGGCACCACTGCCTCCCCAGTGGGAATTGAACCCCTGGTCTCCCGCATGAGATGGGGATGCTCACCACTGTACTCAAGTGGATCTCATCCCTGCATGCTGCCAGGGTGACTGGGCCAGGCAGATCCCCTTCTCACAACACCACCTCCAGACTCCACCTCCCTCCCCACTCTGGCACCCATCAAAAGAGCTCAGCACTGGGTACAGCCAGAAAGCCACGGTGCCAGAAGCTGGGCCATGCCGGAGTAAGAATGGGACATGGGGATAGAGCAGAACTGTTTTTATTGGAGGTGTCAAGAGCAGGAACAAAAACAAACCTACAGGCTCCCTCCTCAAGTGCCATCCTCCCCCTTGCCCACCACCACCGGGGCAGTCAGCATCACGTGTGCGTGCTACAAGACAACGGCCAAGGCTTACACTTCGCTTCAGCCAAAAGCCAGACAAAGCCCCCAGCATTTGCCATCACCTCCTCCTTGGCGTCTGTGAGCTCCACTTGGCCCTGCCAGAAGCTGGGCAGGACATTCACCTTCCCCTCCAAGATGGGTGAGCTTTGCGTGAGACATTGTGTTTAAGGAAACGACAGGTGCACAGCTCCACCAAAGTGCCAGGGGACGTGACCTGGGCTGCAGCTCCCAGCACAGCATCTCAGAGGACCCTGGGAGAGAGCAAGCTGTGGCAGCACGAACAGAGCTGCAACAGCCACAGGCAAAAATTGGCATCATTAAACCCCAAAGGGCTTCACTGCCCCTCTCTTCAACACAAACCAAAGCAAAAGGGAGAGCGGTCAGAAGACAAACCAGGAGGGGATAGTGAGGCAGGTCTGGAACAGCATTTGGCTCTGGCTCACTTCCCAGCCCGACGCTCCTCCTGGCGCTTGGTGAGGATGTATTTGAAGAACTCATATACGGACCAGGCAATCGCTGTTGAGGGCATCTGATAAATGACTCTCGCCTGGACCCCTCTGAAGTAGGCAGTCACACCACCCACTTGGTACACCGTCCTGAAGGCATTAGCCATGCCTGTGATGTGTCCACTGATGTTGGAGCTCAAAGCCAGGGACTCCTGGGTGTTAAGCAGTGTTTTGCAAACGTCCAAAGGCGTAGTGGCAGCGGCAGCAACAGCCCCTGCACAGGCTCCGGAGACCACGTGAGAGCCTGGGTTGTACTGTCTGTGGGGGTTGAGCTGCTCTTGCAAGAACTCGTAAGTCATGAAGTGAATGGCTTGGAAGGGGATGTTCATGGTGAGCTGGGTGGTGTAGCTGCGGTAGAAAGCTCCAGCCCCTTCGTTGCGCCACACAGCCCGCACACAGTCCATCACACGCTGGTAAGGCGAGTTGTACATCTGCATCCTCTGCTTGACCACTTAGGACAGACAGTGTCAGCCAGCAGCATCAGCCAGGATTCAGGCGTGGTGGGGAAGAGGAAAGAGAAGAGTAAACACGAAGCCAGGCTTCCTCCAAATGCCTGGAGTTTGGTCGCGCTCGCCTAAGGACAGACAACTCAAACCAGCAGTGCTCTGTGTCCCCGCACAGGACTCCAGGCATTTAGATCACCTGAGGCATCGCTGTTACAGACATCACTACCTCTAAATCCCATAGCTGCCGCAGCCCCAAGGAACATCCCAATATCCCACTGCTTATACTCCAGATCCACCCTCACTACCGAGTGACTGACATCCCCTCATCCACTGCAGCAGAGCTATCATGAAGTCAGAAGAACCCCTCTGTATCCAGTCTCTTACAGCTCTCAATCTGGATAATACTGTTCCTCCCCAGCCACTCCCACTACAGCCCAGAATAACCACAAGACATTGCAGAGCCTGCCAGCCAGGAACTGTTGGCAGCCACTGCCAAAGCCAAAATACAGCCACTCCAGGGCAAGATTCAGATACCAAAACCCTTCAACATATCCAATAGCAGGATAGGGGAGCCCAGAATCCAGCCTGGCACTGTCCTGCCTCCCCTTATCTCAAGGTGACCACAAGGTGCTAAAACTGATGTGACTATGAACTACATACTACAGTCATGACAAGAGAAGCTCCAGAGAAGGAATGACAACAGTCTGGCCAGGCAGCTGCCTGCTCCTTGAGATCCCAGGGATACAGTGGGCAGGCAGGAGCCTTTCTGGGCGAACATCAGTTGGACCCTAAACTGTCACAAGCCCTCCAGTTTTAAGAGGAAAAAAATACCTTCATGAGTGGTCTGTCCTCGTTATTCCTCCTTTTCCCACCACTTTCATGGACTTAATATACAAGCTTCATGGTTCTTTCATACATACCAGGCTCAAAAAAAAATCATCTTCCAGACATTCCACAAGACAAGATCCCCTTTTCCCAACTTCTCTAGCATGTTTTTGTACGCCATTATTTTCATTTTCTTCTTAAACACAGGCCCACAACTGTACATCACCCTCCTGAGATCTCATGACAACAATGCCCAGCTTCCACACACCTGGAATAACTGCAGCACTGCGGATCACATCTCTCTTGCCTTCTTTCCTGTCCCCAGCCTAACTCCTGGGTTAAAGGCCCAAGCTCTCCCAGCTCCTCCTAGGCTGAGGCTTGTTGTGTTCCCGAGTGAATCTCTTCTACCTACCCTATGCATAGCAGGCAGCCACCAGGGCCCCTAACATGATCCATGGGCCCCCACAGGATCCTTGCAGTAAGGAAAGCAACAAGAGCGCTCTCCATGCCACAGAGGGGACCCAAGAGGCTCGGGCAGACCCTGATCCTCCCCTCCCAGGCAGGCCAGGACCATCGTTACCTTCAGCTGGGTTCATGGCTGCATCGTGGAGCAACGTTGCTACACACCCGGCTGCACCTGCAAAACAAGAACTGCCACATGTGAGGGAGGAAAAGGTGAGGGACCCCAGGGCCACACCACAGCCCCGAGTCCTCGGCCAAGGCACAGGAGGAGGCCCCTGGAAGAGGGTGAGATTCAAAGGCAGCCTCCATTTCCCCTCCAAAAGGCAGACTGGTCCTCAGTGGTTCCCACCCGGAGAGAGTAAGAAAGACAGGAAGAGGTTTGGGACAGGCTGCATATCCCATTGGCTGACTTTGGAGCACTCCTTGGGAGACAGGTCAGTGTCACCAAACAGGAGGGGCCCCTTAGGACAGTGAGTGTCCCCATGTCCCATGGAGGAGAAGCCCGACAGCATTCTGAGTATGCCTGCCAGGGGCTGAACGTGCCCATCTCTCCCCTCAGCCCCTCTCCCTACTGTGGCAGCTTCTTGAGACGAGTAATGGGCGAGACAGGCTTCAAAACCACGTGGCACTCCTGGGGTGAGCTCTGGCACTGCCAACCCACGGGGCCACGGCCAGTCCCGGCTTGTCTGCAGGCAGCTCCCGTCCACCGGCATCCTTCCGAGCCAGGGCCACTAACCTGCTTCGCGCCAGATACCTGGCGGCAGCTCTGGCAGGCGCAGGAGCGGCGCTTCCCCCTGCCCGGCAGCGTGCGGCTGGAGAGAGCACAGGGCTTTAGGACATCCACGGCACCCCGACCCCGCGGCGGGACCGGGCCTCCCTACCGCCACACCTGCCTCTCCCGCCCCGCTCCCACCCCGGCGTGGCGGGGCCGGTACCGTTGGCCACATGGCTATTGCCCCCCGCGTGGATAACGTCGCTCAGCGTCTTTTTTAACTTTTCGTAGCAGGCGAAGTAGAGGGCGTGCGCCGGCCCGGCGCCGGTGGCCGTGATGTTCAGGCCCCGCATGGGCCGCCAGACGCCCTCGGTGCGAGCGATGCGCCACAGGGCCTCCAGCACGTTCCGGTAGCGGGCGGCGGGCTCCGGCTGCAGGCTCTGCATCCGCGTCTGCAACACAGGGCGGGCCCGCCCGGGCGGCTCCTCAGACCCGACCCGGGGCACTCCCGGTGCCGCCGCCCCCT
>WEKX01003246.1:42477-54153 GCA_013390025.1 Pitta sordida
CGCCGCCCGGCGTGACGACAGGTGAGCGGGGCCGGGGCTGCCGGGGGATCCGGGTCACAGGCGGCCGCGGTGCTGAGCCCCCCCGCCGCCGTGTCCCAGGTACCTGGCGCGGGCGGAGGAGCTGACGGCCACCGACACCGAGGACTTGGCTCTTAATTACGGGGTAGTGGTGGACTGCGGGAGCAGCGGGTCTCGGGTCTTCGTCTACTTCTGGCCCCCGCACAACGGGAACCCGCACGACCTCCTGGATATCAAGCAGATGAGGGACCGGAGCAGCCGGCCCGTCGTCAAGAAAATTAAACCGGGTGAGTGCCGTCCCTGTCCTTTCCCGTCCCCCCGCGCACGGATGGGGCGGGCAGGCTCACGCTGCCTCCCCCGGACAGGCATCTCCGTCACCGCGGCAGCCCCCGAGCAGGCGACCCCCTACCTGCGCCCTCTGCTCCGGTTCGCGGCAGCCCACGTCCCGCCTCGGAAGCACAAGGAAACGCCGCTGTACATCCTGTGCACGGCGGGCATGAGGCTCCTGCCCGAGGGGTGAGTTCGCGGCCCGCGCCGGGTTAGCCAGAGATGCGCTGGGATCCCGCAGCCCCAGCAGCTGCCTCCTCTTGAGCTTAACGGGGGAATTGGGAAACCCGGGAGGGAACTGAGAAAGGAAAGGGCGCGTTGTTGGGACAAGTAGTGAGAAATGTAGAAGGAAGGTTTTAGCGTGCTGGGAGGGAGCTGAAAGAAGAAGGTTTTCACTGGGGGTCTCAAACAGATAGATGTGTGTCTCTGTCCAAAGCTCCCTGGGTGCAGCATGCAGGGCTTGTGGGGCTGAACGGAGGGTGTACTGCTGCCTGATTCCCACTGTCCCTTTACCAGTGCTGCTGGTGAAAGTCCCTCAACATCTGTTCCTCTCCTTTGCCCTTGCAGGCAGCAAGCTGCAATCCTGGAGGACTTGGTGAGAAATGTGCCCCTCGAGTTTGATTTCCTTTTCTCCAAATCACATGCAGAAGTGATCTCAGGGAAACAAGAAGGTAGGAGCTGCCATAAAATACTGTTTGATTCTGTTTAGTATATTGTAATAATGACCTTTCCTGTCTTGTGCAGGTGTCTATGCTTGGATTGGCATCAACTTTGTCCTAGGACGGTTTGATCACGAGGACGGTGAGTCTGTGTACTTGCAGAATAGCTGGGAGGGTCCTGCTGGGGCTAAGAGTAACCTCTGGAGTCTGCAGCAGTACCTAACCCCAGTCACACGTGTGAAACTCTCCCGGACCTGGGATCTGAAGGGGCACTTGCCCTGGTCATAGGAAAAAGTCTTGGTGTGAGGGGGGCATCTGCAGTGTTTTGGAGGAAGAACCAGGGAGAGAGGGTTTGTGCCAGTGTTCTTGTAGTGACTTCCAGCTGTGGATGCTCTGGGGGAACCTACAAAGCCAGAGTGTGGACCGTTCTGAGTGCCAGGACCTACTGTCCTGCAAATGGTCCTTGAGGACTGCTAGCAGGGGTGGAGAAGCCCCATCAGGCAGCTGTCGGGGCTAATGGTGGAAGGGAGAAGGTACTGCCCCAGGCTCTGCCCCTCTCTGACATGGTACTATGGGTTGCAGAGGAGGATGCGGTGGTCACCGTGGCGCTGGGGGACCAGGGGAAGTCCCTGGTTCGGAAACGGACAGTTGGGATCCTAGACATGGGAGGTGCCTCCCTGCAGATTGCCTACGAAGTGCCTGACTCCGGAGCCATTTCTTCCCCTCAGCAGGTGTGTGTCTGGCTGGTCAGCCTTGAGAGCAGCCCCTGCCTTCTCCGGGTTGCTGCTGATTGTGGACCTCTCTGTATCCCTAGGAGGAGGCTGCTAAGAGCTTGCTGGCAGAATTCAACCTGGGCTGTGATGTGCAGCACACTGGCCACATGTACCGTGTCTATGTCAACACCTTCCTGGGCTTTGGGGGCAATTTTGCCCGGCAGCGCTACGAGGAGCTCGTGCTGAACCAAACCTATGTGCACAACCGGTATTGCTGCCTGACCTAGAGGTGCCTCTGCTGGGGCATTCTGAAATGAGCTGCTGGTTCCTTTATGCTGCCCTCCTCTCCTTGGATTTGGCTCTAAAGTTGCCTGTGGTGATAACAGCACTTACAGCCACGTTGGCAGCAGCTGTGTGGCAGCAGCAGGTGCTTGGGCTGGCACAGGGTGCATAGGTGCTGCCCTTTTGCAAGCCTGGTAGGCTTATCTGTGCCACAGCTCCCTGCCTTCCTCCTTCTCTCCTTGTAACAGGGTACAGGGAGGCCTTTCTAGTGGCTTTTGGCTTTTCCTGCTCTGACTTTCCCTTCTCCAGCACCGATTCACTCAGCACATCTTTCCATTGCATCCCCACTTCGAGCTCTCTATCTCCTATCTCTCCTTTCCTTCCAAGAGCACTACGTGGAGCTGTTGCCAGAGGAGGAGAGGCTTGGTGTCCAGGTACTCATGTGCCAGGAGCAAACCCTGCCTCCAGATCCCCAGGAACTGGGCTAGGACACAGATCCCCATGAGCTGGGTGGGATGGGCTGTGCCTTGTTGCACCCCACAGGTGCTCGGAGCATGTAGCTGCAGGTCAGCGTGACAAATGTGGCGAGTTCAACCTTGGCAAGAGGTGGCAGGGCAGGTGCCGGCACTGCAGGGTACAACAGTGCACCAGCTTTGTCTGGTGCAATGGGTATCTGGGTGCAGGACAGTGCTAGACTAGGCTTTTGGGAGGTGATGTAGGGCCCCCTGTGTAATTTCCATTCCTTCCTGGACTCTTTTCCAGCCTTCACGGCCAGCAGACAGGGCTGAACCCCAAGATGCCCTTCCTGGACCCCTGCCTGCCTGTGGGGCTAGAGGACACACTGACAAGGGGTGGCCAAACCCTGTATGTGCGGGGCCGAGGGGACTGGCAGGCCTGTGTGAAGCTGCTGCAGCCCCTCCTGGCGGGGTCCAACAGCAGCCAGGCCTCCCTGGTGGGGACCTACAAAGCACCCATTGACTTCAGCAATAGCGAGTTTTATGGCTTCTCTGAGTTCTTCTACTGCACTGAGGATGTGCTACGCCTGGGGGGCCAATACAATGCCCCTACCTTCACCTCCGCTGCCCAGGTGGGTTCTGCTCCAGCCCAGGGGCTGGGAAGCTGCTGTACCTGGGGCTGGGAAGCTGCTGTAGCTGGGGCTGGGTATGAGGGCTGTTTCTCTGCTCTGAACCCCAACCTCTCCTTCCCCTAGGAGTACTGTAGCCAGCGGTGGGAGGTGCTGACCCAGCGTTTCCGTGGTGGCCTCTACTCGGCACACGCTGACCAGCACCGGCTGAAGTAAATGGATTTGCTGGGGGTTGCCATGGCTGGACCTCCTGGGGACGTTTTGCTGGGGTAAGGGACTGGTGCATGTGGCAATGTCTGGCTGATGTTCCTGTGTGCTGTACCTGCAGGTATCAGTGCTTCAAATCAGCCTGGATGTACCAAGTTCTTCACGAGGGCTTCCAGTTCCCGCTGGACTACCCCAGCCTGCACACTGCCCAGCTGGTGTATGACCGGGAGGTGCAGTGGACACTGGGAGCCATCCTCTACAAGACGCGATTTCTGCCTCTCAGGTACCATTGGCTCACAGATGACATCACACAGGGAAGGGTAGGGGGGGAGGAGTAGGAGGAACTGCACCGAGTGAGGTCTCTGCCACCCCTGGAAGGGGAGCGGCAGCATGGACCATGGCAGGACCCTGGCCAGTGCTGATGTTCTTCTCCACAGGGATCTCCGTCAGGAGAGCATCCGGCAAGCACATGTCTCCTGGCTGCGCCTCTCTTTTGTCTACAACCACTATCTCTTCTTCGCCTGCATCCTGGTTGTAGCTCTGGCCATAGTCCTCTACCTCCTGCGGTTGCGCCGCATCCACCGCCGGCAGCTGCGCTCAGCCCAGCACACGCTGCTCTGGCTGGACAAGGTGGTGGTGCCTCTGGGCCAGGGAAATGTGCCATGACACCGGTGGTACCCACCATCCAGTTACACCAGCAGAATCAGAACTGTCTGACAACCTGGGCTCTGAGGGCTTGGACTCTTTCTTGAAGAGCATCTCAACTCTGCACTCCATTGTCTCCACAAGAGAATCGGAGCCTGGAGGCTGAGCCACCTGTGGATGCAAGAGCTTTCCTCTCCACCTCGGCCCAGTCCTAATCTTTGCATTCCTTGGCCCCTGGCCTTTGCCTCACTGCTTGGTATAGAGCAAAGTCCTCTTCTGCCAGTGGGCTCAAGGTTGCAGCCCTGGCAGGTTCCTCAGATAACAGGACACTATCACTGAGGCAGCCAACCTAGGACTGTGGCCTGAAGCTCTGGGCCACCCTATGACTCAGCTGGCAGTTTGAAGAGCAACCTGGTGAGGTGCTGTGATTCATCACCTGAGGTGGCCTTTCTGCAGGCCCTGACAAGCTCACAGGCTGGAGGAGAGCAGTCACCAGCAAAGTTACTGCAGGAACCAGGTGAGCCATCAGTTCCATCAGGCTGCTCTGCCCAGCCTGGCCCTTCTTCGAGCATTCTTGAAAATGTCTCTTTGCCACGTCTTCCCCTCCGAGGACAATCCTGTAATCCTAACCAGCATCCCAGACTCAGCCCGGAGGGCTCACTGATTGGTTCCTAAGGCACCACCAAAGCAGGCTGCCTTTCTTTCATACATTCCCTTCTGGGCACATATCCCCCATGGTGTCCCACATGTTAATCAGGCACTAGTGCCAGGACTTGTGGTTCTTTCCCCTGTGAGTGTGGGCTGGGCCTGCCCATGGGAGAACCACTTCAGTCCAGCCCAGCTCGCTGCCCCAGGACAGATCTGGGCTGTGGCTGTGTACACAGGCACAAGGCTTCCTTCTCTGGGGCTGGAGCCCAATGATGATCCTATGAACTTTCTCACTTTTTACTTGAACTCAGCGGTTCCCATTCCTGTAGCAATAAATAAACCCCTTGAGCCATCCAGCACTGGTCCTGTTTCCTAGTGAGCAGCTCCCCAGCAGTGATAATTCCTGGCTGGTGTCATGGCTGGGAAGTGCATGTCTGCACAGAGCTGCTCCGTGCTGCCATGGTGGGACAATTGAGCTCCTTTCTTGCCAGTATTCTCTCTGATTCCAGCAGGACAGTTGAGCTCGAATCAGCTGGTAACAGCAGCAAGGGGAGATCTGATCCAAACCAAACTGTTGGAGACAGCATCCTTTGTTGCCCTTCTCCTAAGAGGAAAAGCCTGCTCCCTTAAGAGTTCCTGGAAGATGTTGGTCCCTGCCTTTTACCTTATTCCCCACCCCCGTGTTACAGAGCTGCCTGCCAAAGAGGTTGTGAAGCTGCTCCAGCTGCTGCACAGCCATGGAGATGGCCCCAGCACAGCTGCCTAGTGTGAGAGGCTGGGCAGGTACCCACTTCTCCCTCTGGCACTCTGCTGGCTACATGTGACCCCAGTCCCGCTGCAGGAATGCACAGGTGGCATCAAGGACAAAACTTTCCATGTACCAGTGTGCTCCCGACCTCCTGCTCAACAGCTGAGGATCCCAGGCTTGTTCTCGTGGTGTGAAAGCAGTGTTAGGGAGAAGGAAAGACCTCAGAATAAGGCGAAGTCTATTGCTCAGCCTCAAAGCAGTAAGTGACTCAGCATCCAGCATCACTTACTAGAAAAATGGTTTATTTCCACAGCACAAACACAGACAAATAAATAAATAAATACAGGTAAATTATCAGATAAATAAGGGGGAACCTAACACAATGCCCTAATGGGGTCTCAGAACCTGGACCCATGTTGGTGCAGTGGAGATACACAGACACTAATGCAGCAGCCTCACTGCTGAGGTGGGAGACACAGTCCTCCTTTCATCCCCTCCAGCAGACCCCACATGTCCCTCATCACACCCAAGGTAGTGTGCAGGCTCCTCCAGGGTCGGCCCTCCCATCTCCCATCTGCAGCCAGAACGCCTTAGCAGGGGCCACCCCCACCACAGGGGACTGACCAGACCACAGAGGATGCAATGGCTCCTGCCTTTTCATGCAGAGGGGCAGCTGGTGCCTGCGATGACCAGGGATAGGGCAACTACGTGGGCAGCTGGGCTACGAGCAGGATTTTCACTTGGGGGCTAGGGCTGAGCACACTGAGGGAACAACGCAAGCACTGCTGGGACAAGATCTGCTGGAACCCCTCTCACACAGATCCCTCTGAGGATGGTGCCCAGTGACTGCAGAACTTGGGCAGCTGAAGGGATCTCCCTCTGTTAGTCTGGCTGCTCCTAGTGCTGGTTTATTAGGCTCTTGTTCAGGGGCCCAGCTATCATCAGTTGAGGTTGCAGTGCTCCAGGTGTGCTGGGGCAGTGGGTCCAGCCTCTGTCCCAGCACCTCTGGGGACTGTCTCGCACAGGAGGATTGAGGCTGGAACAGCTGGGAGAGGGAGAAAGGAGAAGTTAGCACCAAACTGCACCCACGAGGGAGCTCCCACAAATCTAGAGAACCACAGTGCTTGGTTTGCTCAGGCTCAGTGCAGAGCCAGCAGCCCTACACTGAGACCAGCTCAAGACAGTTACAATGCAGAGAAGGCCAAAGCATTTCCCCAAGCCTGGCAAGGGCTGGGCTGCCGCTCTGTCCCATCCCTTCCCTGGCACGCAGGGCAATCTCTCCCACTCCAACCCTCCGCCCACTCACGGTGATGGACTGATGAGGGGAGGTCTCCGTTCAGGCGCCTGCTCCTGGGATCTGCTCACTCCCAGAGGAAGCGCACGTACCAGATGGTCTCGTTCTTCAGCTGCGGCCCGAACAAGGGGTTGGCCTGGGCCAGGATGGCGATGAGCCAGCTGCAAAGGGACCCAGTGTGCCATCAGCCCCGGGCGCGGGAGGGAGCTGGGCCGCAGCCCGGGGGCTGTTCCGGCCACCCACGGGAGGAGGCTGGGCAGCAGTCACCGGGCCCAGTGAAGCCAGAGGAGGGCAGGGGAGGGGTACCGGGTCCGGCCCGCGGTACTCACAAGAGGTAACAGCACACGGCGGTGGTAACCAGCATCGTGATTATCACCCTGCGGGGACAGCGGCGTTAGCACGAGGAGGCCCGGCCCCAGAACCCCGGCCCGCGGTACCACCCGACCCCCCACTTACCCGCGGTTCGGCCCCTTGGGCACGAACCAGGGGGCGGCGATGCCCACGAGGCCCCAGAAGGCGGAGAAGAGGACGAGCGGCAGCGCGAAGCTGTGCGCCGTCATGGCCGCTCCGCTGCGCTCCGGCACCGCCCCGCCCACGGCCCCAGCCCGGCCAATCCGACGGGACAGCGCCGCCTCCCATTGGCCGAGACGCTCGGCCCAGCCCGGTTCGGTTCGGCCCGGCCCGGTTCGGTTCGGCCCGGCCCACCCCGGCTCCCGCATCCCTCCTCACCGCGCCCCGGAAAGGAGACCCCAGCCAGACACGAGCCGCTCCGTAAAAACTCCTTTATGTTACAAAGTTCACACACCCGCCGCCTCCCAGCGCCAGGCGCGGTGGGGACACATCCCGCCTGCAGCCGCGGTGGAGGGGCTCGGCCGCCCCCGGACCCAGCCGTGCAGCTCCCCCGGGAGGCTCTCCCGCCGGTGGGTTACTTGGGGACTCTCCGGAGCTCGCTCATGAGCCACAGTGCCATGCTGAGCAGTGCCAGGGAGCCCGACTGGTGCGTAGCAGCGAGAGGCGTGGGGACGTAAAGCAGCAGGGTGCTGATGCCCAGGCCCACCTGGCAAGAAGGGAGAAGAAGTAAGAGCAGCTGTGGATGCCCCACTGACATCAGAACAAAGTATGGTGTAGACAGGCTCACAGCCACAGCAGGACCTCCCACCCTGTGCACACAGTATGGTGACGAGTGGGGTCTAGGCAACTCCAGGCTCTAGGGCCCAGCACAGATCCAACCTGGGGCCAGCTCTGTCTTTTGAACGTGCTGCAGAGTAGGGAAAAAAGAAACCCACAACAACAACAACAACAACAAGACAGTACCTGCACACAAGCCACAGCCAGTAAGGAAGTCACAGCCATCCTGGTCCTGTGAGGGAGTGGGATCTTCCGGGAGAAAAGGTACAGTGCTGTGACAGCTGTGACGGAGGCAATTCCCTACAGAAGGAAAGGGAAAGAACCACCCTTCTACAAAAGTTCAAAGGAAATGGGTGTAGTGGCCTTTGGCTGCACCTTCCATGCAGTAGAAGAAATTCTATGAGCAATATTTTAACTATACAAACATGGTAATGGCCATGACCAAATCCCAGAGTTCTCACACCATCAGGTTAACAACTCTGAAATTTAGCTGAAGTTACAGAGAGTTTATTTTTTGCTTCACATCAATGCTTTACTTTCCAAGTCACTATTCAAGTCATTAGGGATTACGCTTGCCCTCTCCCCAAACATGTCCTTGACAACTAAAGATGGAAGCTGTCATCTGGAGAACTGATCTCATTTCCATCCTTTGGCTGTAGTTCACCAGCATAATCTTGCTGTGCAGGTCACGCCAGGTAAAGCCTCTTAATCTCTTTTTAGTCTTAGACACAGCTTAGTTTGCAGCAGTGCTGCCAGTGGAATTCAATAATCAGATTGCTCTAACTAGCTATTTTCACAGGGCACTACTGTGTAAACCAAGTTCAGAAATGCTGGAGGAAGCATTCAGTATTAGGATTTTCAAGTTATATTTCACACAGTTTTCCCAGACATTTTAATAGGAAGGGCTACCTCCCAGTGTAGCTCACGTTATGGAAAAGAAGACACAAAAAAACAATGTCTTACTTGCGTAGGAGGAAGACCTTCTTAAGGAAGAAGGCCACATTGAAAATAAATAAGAATATTAAACTTCCTCTTCCTGCAGCAGCAAATTGGTAAGAAGCTCTCAGGCCCTTTGGACACCCTGGAAATCACTCAAGCTGACAGAACCACAGCCCAAAGAGGACAGCTGGCTGCAGGAGGCAACCAAGAAGCAGCCCAGACATACCAGGAAGACAGCACTTACCAAGATCCTGTGATCAAACTGTACGGTTGTAGGATTTTCAAAGATATTTCTCAGCAGGGGGGAGAAGGCAAGGAGATCATCTGGGATCCAGCGCTCCCCCATTTTGGGGAAGGAATTGTACACAAGGCCAGCATCCAGCCCTGCCACAAAGGCACCTGCAATTCCAGAGCAAAAAATGAGACTACCAAAGGTAGTAGGCAAAGGTGACACTTCAGACTGCACAGTTCTGATTCAAGAGCTCAGCTTGATCCTGAATTTCTTTTAGAAACATACACAGAGATCATACAGCACAGGTAGGCTGAAAGGAACATCACCACCTGCTCAGGGAAGACCAGCAAGGATGTTCTTGACTGTAAGCTCCCTGACAGTTTTCTCAGAAATGGATGGGGTTGCTCACAATCCACACCAAATGGGAAAAATCCCCAACAACAAAACAGCTGAATGAATGAGCAGCAAATGACACAGCAGAAAAAAAGAGCCTTACCTGAAAGAGCAGTAAGGAAAATGAGAGCTGTAGTGCCATGAGCATACTGTCTCAAGCGAAGAAGCTGATGGGTTTCAGGCAACTGTAAAATAAAAAATAATTACAGCAAAGCATTTCTAGTGCTGTTGGCATAGGCTAAGAAAAGCCTTCACTGCATACATAGGCCAAAGGCTTGCCCTGTATTTTACGGGAGCAATCTAGAGACCACTGCATAACTGTCACACTTCAGTGGCTCCTGAAAACCACAGCAAATCCAGTTGAACCTTGGGCAGAAACTGAAGTGTCCACTGGACATTTACTGGCATAAACCTTTCACAAATTCTGAGATTAATCATTTTTGAGCTGAATGGCACGAGTCAAAGGAAGTGTCCCATAACCAAGAAGTTTACAGAATGGGTATTTTGTCACACTCTTAAGTATTCTGTAAGTATTAGACCAGAGTCAGGAACTGAGACTAAAATGGAGGACCAGGCATCTTCACATCCTTTCCTTACCCTGCAGATCACACCCCCAGCCCTCCGAACTGACACCACCCTGATGTTTTGACTCCTGACACCTCCTTCCATACCTTGTGTTGTGGGAGCAGCAAGGACAGCCCTGTCCACAGGCTCGCAGAGTACAGAACCAGCGCGGAGCCCAGATGTGCTGCCAGACGGTACTGACTGACCCGAGGGATGTCATACGAGTCTGGCTTCTCTTCCAGTCCACTCTTCACCATGTACCATCCCAGCAGCCCCTAACAAAACAGGACAGGGGTTAGAGCCAAACAAGGCAGCAGCAACTACTGAAATCAGGTAAACGTTGGGGCAAAGCAACTTGTTTCCTCTGCCTTCAACCAGTTCCCACTGACACCCCCCAAGCTGTCAAGAATCCCGCAGTCCCAGCCATACTCAATCAGAAGATACCAAACAGAGTAGGTTTAGATTAAGTATTAGGAAAAAATTCTTCACTGTGAGGGCGGGTGAAGCATTGGAACTGTTTTCTCACAGAAGCTGTGAATACTCCTTTCCTAGAAGTGTTCAAGGCCTGGCTGGATGGAGTTCTGAGCAACCTGGCCTAGTGCAAGGTGCCCCTGCCCATGGCAGAGGGGGTTGAAGCTGGATGATCTTTAAGGTCATTCTACGACTCTGTGACATTTAGATGTTGCTGCCAAACCCTGTGGCTGCAGAGCTGTCTCACCTGGAAGCAGACCAGCCCACAGAGTGCCAGAACACAGCCCTTCAAGGGCCGGCTGAGCCAGCCCCTGTGCCAGAAGTAGGCAGCAGGCAGGATGTAGGCTAGGCCCACGACACGGCCCCACATGCGGTGCGAGTACTCCATGTACCAAATGAACTTGAACTCTGCCAGTGTCATATCGTGGTTCAGGCTGTTAAAGACAGTAAAACAAAAGACTGTTTCATGTGATGCAACAGCCCTGTGCTGAACTTTGCACAACACGGGATCACCTTCCCAGGTGAAAGGAAGGAGCCACCATCAGGCATGCTTTGTGTGCCTTCCTAGAGACTTCAGAAAACACTTTCCATCTTACAAGAGTTTCTGGAGTGGCTAGGTTGCAGGAGGGACGGTCTCAGCCCACACTCCTTCCAGTTTTGCACACTCACATTTTAAACTCCGGGAACTGCTGGTATTTCTGGAACTCAGCTTCCCACTCCTGCTGTGTTCGTGGGGGTTTCATCTCCTTCACCAGGTGCCAGTCAACCATCGAAAGTCCTGATTCTGTCAGCCTGGGAGCAGAGACACAAGGAGGCACAACTCACCCCCTGTCAGGAGGCAAATCCACTGAACGGAAGGAGAGCTGTTGGCTGCTCAGCAACTCAGGAGCTGGATTTGGATGGTCCCTTCCAGCTCAGGATGTTCTATAGTTCTAAGACAACCCTTAAACTCACAGGTAGAAGCAGGATGGAAATTAGTGTCTACGATCGGTCAGACCTGGAATTATGATAGACGTGTGAGAGAGTCACCCCCAGGTGGCATCAACACGCCATGAACAGTCTCCCTGGGACTCCCAGCACTACCCCACCACGTCCCCTTGCAAGTAGGCACACGAGGAGCTCTCCCAGGCAGGCTCGGGGCGGGCCCCGGTGTGAGGACAGCGGCAGCGGGTCACTTCCAGCGGGGATCGGGGGGCGGCCGGGACCGCTGCCTCCTCCGAGCCCCTCCTGCGGCCCCGGCGGGCAGGGGGTGCCGCGCTCACCTGGTGATGCCGCCCAGCACCACGGCACCAGCTACAGCGCCGCTGCAGGCCAGGAGCCATCG
>WEKX01003246.1:54433-113464 GCA_013390025.1 Pitta sordida
GGCCGCCTGCCCGGCCACCCTGACCCCGCCTCCCCGCCCCGCTGCCTCCGCTGCCTCCCGGTGCCGCAGGGGCCTCGGCGGGGGCTGAGCCCCGTGTCCCGCCCCTAGGCCTGCTGCAGGTGGTGAAGCAGTGCGTGCGGGTCCCGGTGTTCGTCATGATCCGGCCCCGCGGCGGGGATTTCCTGTACTCGGACCGGGAGGTGGAGGTGATGAAGGCCGACATCCGCCTGGCCAAGCTGCACGGCGCCGACGGGCTCGTGTTCGGGGCCCTCACCGAGGACGGGCGCATCGACACGGAGCTGTGCACGGCCCTGCTGGGTGAGCTCGGGGCCGTGATGGGATCGCGGTGCTTCGGTCTGGTCTTGGCTGTGGGCTTGCCATCTCTTTCCGGCTTCTCCAATTTTATTTACTGCCGTTCCCGTGAGATATAAAGAGTTAAGAAACTTTGCAACCCAGAGGGCAAAACCCCAAGCCGTTCACACAGAATTTGAGGCCACCTGGGACATAATAGCGAGGTGTAAGAAGGCTTAGGTGAGCTGCCTTGGGAGAACTAAACTGTTGGATTCTTTCCTTTCCGTTTCTCTGCCCTTTGTTCATTTCTTTGTGTCCCTGTTACAGGTGTCTAGGAACTGTACCTCCTGGACTTTGGCCTTGTGGCGAACTGACAATTCATCTTCAGTTTTTTTGTCTTAGCACACATATTGGGAAAAGATAATGAGAGAGAGAAAGGTGGGAATATATAGAAAGCTGTGGAAGCTGCAGTGGAAGATCATTAGTCCAGACCATGAAGATGTAGAAGCAAATTCTCTTTCTTTCTGAATCATTTCTGTGAGCTGCAGCTAAAGCTAAAGAGAGCTGAGTCTTTCCCTAGTGCTGAGGTTCTTGTATGAAGGTGAATGTGGCTTCATGGAGCGCAGCAAAAGAAAAGGGTCTTGCCAAGACCTGGCTCCTGTAGGCCAGTGAGGTGCTGTGCTGGAACCAGTGTTCCCAGGGCAGAGGGGAGGTGGATTTCCTTTCAGAGAAATAAATAAGCTTTGCACGGTAAATAGAGCGCCACTGGTAAAGTTTGCTGTTTTCTGAGAACAGAAATTGTGAGTAGTAGAAATCACAAAAATCAGCTCTCATGCTTTCAAGGGCTGTGGTCTCACCTTTTCCCACGGTAGATGATACAAGTTTCCTGGTTCCTTGCTGTAGAGAAAGACATCTCTGGTGAGAGTGAGGGTTCTGCATGTTCCAGACCAGATGGGAGATATTGTTGTTACCTGTAAAAACAAAGGTTTGCTGCTTTCTCAGAGGGGAGAAGAAAGAGCCCAAGAGCCCACCCAAGAGCCTGGCCAGATGACGGCTGCTGCTTCTGCATTGTTCCTACCAAGTACTGGGACTCTTTTGAGCTCCCTAGGAATGGCTTGAGAAGCCTTTGCCCTCTTTCATATCATTTACTTTTCTGGTGACAGTGCAAGGGACTCTATACCACCCCTCACTGACCATATGTCTTCTTATTGCAGCCGTGTGCCGTCCCCTGCCAGTCACATTTCACCGCGGTGAGTTACTGGGGATGGTGGCCAGGGCAGGGACCAGCCAGTGCCTGCTGCCAGGGGAAGGTGGGGCTGGGAGGGAGCTGAGATTAATGTCCCTTGGTCATGCTCTGCAGGCTGTGCTGTTCCCCCAGGAGGGCAGAGGTCCAGGCATTCAGGCTTGGGGGGGCTGTGTCACTGCACTGTGAGACAGGAGGTGTCAGAGGAGCTGAGTGTGGTGGCCCTGGCCCTGCTGCAAGGGGAATGTCAAAGTTAGGGGCTGTGGCTCCAGTGGGGCTAGCCGGCTGTGAGCAGAACCATTCCTATCATTGCCTTCAGGCTTCTGAGCTGGCTGAGGGACAGGCCTTGAGCACAATGAACCAAGTAATTTCTGAGTTGTTGTTCTGGTCTCTCAGCCTTTGACATGGTGCACGACCCTCTGGTGGCACTGGAGACCCTGATTTCTCTTGGGTTTGAGCGGGTGTTGACGAGTGGCTGTGACAGCTCTGCACTGGAAGGATTATCCTTGATAAAGAGGCTCGCAGAACAGGTAAGCGTTTGCTGTGCTGCCCTGGGTTACTGTGGCTTCTGCCTGGGCATTGCCTGCAGGCAGCTCCATTATGGTAGCCCTCATTTCTGTAAGGAGACTTCTGTCAAGGAGCACTTGCATTCCCTCCCTTGCTTGGCTTTAATCTGTTTTCCCAAGTCCATGTGGGCTGGACCCCAAAATCTCCCAGAGCAGAGACTGGTTGGGTCATTCTTGTTCACAGCTGGGGGAGGGAGGGTGGTGGGAGTTGGTTTCAACAGCTGGTGTGATGAGCCCACACAAACAGCAAAGTGACGCCTCTGCTGGTTGTCTCACAGCTTCTATCAAGAAAATGCAACAGGTGTACCTGAGAGGTAGCTACGTGAGATAGAGAGGTAGGAGGGAATGGTGACAGGTTATTTTAGCTGTAACTGCAAATTCTTTTCCACATTTCTTTGTAAAGAGTGAATACGTAGAACAAAAAAGATGGGTAAGAGTGAATAAATTGTAGGCCACAGTGATATCCATGAGCTTAGGAAAAGTGTAGCATGTGAGGTTTTATTGCCATCCCACAAAAGCACATTTGGATGTAGTGCTGAGCATTATCACTAAGATGTTCTTCTTCTTCCAGGCGAAGGGCAGAATTGTGGTGGTGCCAGGTAATGTGTTATTTTGCCATCTTCTACCAGGTCCTGCAATCCTTAGCCCTTCCTTTGTAGCTTCCTGCCCTGGGAGCCATTCTCAGCTCTGGCTTTCTGAGCTGGGTGCCCAGGAGGAGCAGCTCCTGCCCTGGTGTGTTTAAAGGCCACACAGAGCCCTGCAGCTGCTGCCCGCTGCAGGATTTGGGGAACGCTCTAGATCCATGGGAGAACATGAGTCAAGGCTTCTCCCTTCTCTTTTCATGTGCTCTGGTCTCTGTTGTCCCAAGGGCTGTCTTTTCCCTTCAGTGTATGTAGTGCTTGTCCCTTCGGGGTAGGTCCGCGGGTGGTGTCAGGAGTGGGACGGTGTCACCTGCTCGGTGTGTAACATCGGACTTGTTCCCACCAGGAGGTGGCATCACGGAGCGCAACCTGCAGAGGATTCTGGAAGGCTCCACTGCTTCCGAGTTTCACTGCTCTGCTCGCTCAGCCCGGGACTCAGGGATGAAGTTCAGGTATTTTTTGTTTCTAGATTTATTTTTTTAGCAGAACTGTACAAGAGAACGGCTGCAGAGTGATGATTTATAAATGAATGTGAACATAAGTTTGTGGAACAGGCATAAATTTCAGTTTCCTGGGTGCTGTTTGCACTCTTGGGGTTGGGATCACGGTGCCTGATACTGTATCCAGCTGTGCTCCTCATCTGGACACCAGCTCCATGCAGAGCCAGGTCCTTGGAGCATTTCTGCTATTGCCGCCCTATGCGTTGTGAGTGCACTTGTGTGGCACTTGGGAAGACAAGTTCTGGGATGTAGTTTCCTTAGACTTTTAGCATGAACATGTAGGATTTGGGAAGCCAGTGAGAGATGTGCCTCTGAAGAATGAGCGAGGGATGGGTTATGTTTGTCCTCAGGTCTGCACTGGGTTTCTGCAGATGCTGTTGTTTCTTGCCTTTGGATTATTCTGTTACCGTCTCAGCTTCGGTTTGGGTGGCACCAGCAAGTTCTCTGGTGACTGCTGAGATGAGGGGAAATATTTTTTTTTTTTCTTGGTATATCTTACTCATCTGTATCACCAGCAGATAGTAACCATTGATTTTCGTGACAGAAATCCGAACGTTACCATGGGAGCATCTTTCTCTGCCCCTGAGTACTCCATAAAGGTGGCAGATGTGGCCAAAGTGAGGACCCTGAACGCAATTGCAAAGAACATCCTGTAGTGGAAGGCACCATGCTGGGACTAGAACACCGAGACTCCAAGGTCTTCCCTGCCACATGGACAAATGGGTACTGCTTCCGTCCTCAGGCTGCAGAGGATGTGCACTAGCTGATGGAGCCTGACACCTCTTCCCTCGGCTTCCCCTGAAAGACCAGTCCCTGGCCTGGAAACTGATGTTGGCCATTTTAAATAAAAGGACTTATTCCCAGATGTTGCAGCAACAAGCTGTTCTGCAGTACTTGGAAGGAAGGGAGCTGAGCAAGTAGGGGAACTGAATTGTGTAGCACTGCATGTGATTGTCAAATAAACACTGCAGCTGCCCCCCTTTGCCTGTCCTTTTCTAAAACTTAATTTATATTTTCAGGTAAGACAGATCCATGTTGCATAGCCGGAATCAGGCCTCTGCTGCTCCAGAGTATACAATCACATCCAGAATGCCAGGGAGGGAAATACAATTGCCACAGCTGGAAAACAAGGCCTGCTGTGGTCAGCTAGGAGGGTATGTGTGGGTTAGCAATGCAGCAGCTGCTGAGTAGAGAGAAGCACATTGATACGGACAGGTGATGAACACATTGACTTGTAATAGGAAGGACTTCTCACAGAGGTGTCCTGGGCTGTGGGCTGTCAATTCTTGAGGTGGGATGAGCTTTCTTGGGTGGACCAGGTGCTTTTTCTAAGGGAGTTTCCAGTTCTTTTTCCCAACATTAAGCACAAACGGCTTGTTCTCCAGACAGTACATTCGGGTCTCCTATACCACGGTACTGCAGGTCTTGTTCGTCTCCTGCGAAGCCCTCTGTCCGGGTAGAATGTCAGCTCATTAATATGCAAATTAGCACCGGCACCCTCACACAGCCCCCCAGTGCTCCAGCGCTGTTTTGGCACTGCCCTGCTGTGTGTCGGTGTTCATGTCAGAGCTTCCCGGTGCCCGTGGCCACCCAACGCCAGGAAAAAACCCTTTTCCGCTCGGCCGGGGACACAGTTGTGGGGAGCTGCCCACGCCGCTGTCCCAGTGTCTCTCCAGGTGGGTAGACTGGTCTCCATACTCAGGGTAGATGTCTACTCTGAGAAAGTCTTGGACACAACATCTAACCTGAGAGTGTGTAAATCTTTCGTACCTGCACCAAGCCTCCTTGCTTGGAGCCGAGCCCAGGGGAGCGGGGTGGGTGGCGCTGAAGCCGAGATGCTGCGGGAGTGGCGTGTGCCTGGCTTGGCTCTGCCG
Source organism: Pitta sordida (assembly GCA_013390025.1). Classification (NCBI taxonomy): domain Eukaryota; kingdom Metazoa; phylum Chordata; class Aves; order Passeriformes; family Pittidae; genus Pitta; species Pitta sordida. The sequence continues at coordinate 59,549 of WEKX01003246.1, forward strand.
TGGCCGGCCCGACGTGGGCGGCCACAGGGGAGGGGGGAAGTTTGCATATTCATAACTGCTACTTTAAATATTCATGCGTGTCAGGTTGCGCATCGACAGTCCCGAAACAGGCCTCCGCTGAAACACCACGCCGCTAAGATGTGAAGCTGCTGTCTGGGGGGCATGAAGTGGAAGAGGGCCGACTGTATTTGGGGATTGTGCCTTTTGAGTCATTGCTGCCTAGTCAGTATTGAAGCCCCAGACTCAATTACCCTGCAAAATACCCAACAAAAAATCTGAATGGCATTAGACTGATCCATTAAAAGAGTAGAGACCCAAAAATGTGGTACTATCTGACAAGGTGGTAACACCTTTGTCACCTTAAACAGAATGAGGTCATTGAAAGCTTATCAAGGTTAACCACATGGATCCAACGGAAGTATCACTGTTTCCCAAAACACACCTTGGGTAGTTTAACTGGTAGCTCTTAGGGGCTGAGAAGGGAATGACTGCATAGTGCTGGTATCAGAGCCTGCTTCAGCACTGACCCATGTGCAGGCAGTAGGGAGGATCCCAACTTGGAAAAAGAAATTACTAAATTTGTGGTTCTAGTCAATATAGTTCAAAATAATTGATTTAAGAGTTCATGGCTTATGTTGTGAGATTTCATGAGTCATGGTCATGATTACGATACCAGTAGCTCAATTAAGATGAATATTCTGCTGACACAGCCCCCCAGCACCATAAACACAGAGTTTGGCTCTTTAGTCTGTGTAAAGTTAAAAAAAAAAAAGGGCTTTTGAACTCACATGGCATTACAGTGTGACAAAACAGAAAATCAAACCCTTTAGAGTCTGAAGAGATGAGTAGTGAGGGCTGGACTCAGTTGTAGATTGCCTGGCAGAAACCTCTGTCCTGAATAGGCATGAACCAATGCCTGGTTTTGAAAAGTTATTAACATGCCGGACAACAGAGGAGTCAAGGCAGGAGAGCACAGGGAAACTGATACTGTCAGCTAAAGAGGTGCTACTGCTTTTATTATCTTGGTCCTAGTGAAGGTTTTCTGAGTATTTTAGTGAAGGAAGCTTTATGGAAAGAGCTGAAAGACAGTGAGATGGCTTTGTGGGTTTTTAGGAGGAGCGTGTCCCATGTATGAGGGTAGAGAAAGTGGGGGTGTACTTGCTTTGAACATAAAACAGCACGTAGGGAGATGGCATTCAACTCTGAATGGGAGAACAAAGATGGGGTGGGGATGGGCTGTAACCCGTACTGAAAACCAATACAAGCAGTGGGACAGGGTGTTGCACAGGATTGTGCCATGAGCAGGAGGTCCCCTTGGGAGCAGTGCTCCAGGTGCGTTTCCAGAGGACACCTGTGCCAAGGGGCAGGAACAAGAATCATCAGCAATCTGGATGGAGAAGAGCTGAGGAAGTGACTGCTCCATTCATTTCTTACCTATTACACCAGATTGCAGCTCTCATCAGCAGTGTATTTTTTGGTTCTGGCCTAGAGGACTAAGCGCTAGGGGTAGTGGATTTAGCATGTGGATTTAATCAGCTGAACCAATAATAATTAACCAAGGAGTTGGACATTGAGCCTTTCTCTGGTATTGATGGTTCCTGAGCAATTACTCATTGTGTTACCCTTGACTTCGGGGTTATATACTAACTCAATGGATAACGAGACAATGTGATCCTTGCAGTCACCCTTTTATCTACGGTTCCTGGGGAGTACACATAATGAAGGAAATCCAGTTCTAGCCTTAGAGTAGCACCATCCCCACGTGTCCCTGTCATACTTCCACCTTTCTAAGCAGCAGAGTGATGATTTAGTGGCTATAACCCTTCTCTGTCTCCAATGATAGCAGTTGCCTTAGAATGAAGATTCAAACTTTCTAGGGTTTTGTGGCCACCTGGCTGCCATAACATGCAAACAACATGGAAATGTGGGAAAAGGAGAAGCAAAAGGAGAAGCCCTGAAGAAGCCTCCAGGCTCTACAGACCAAAGTTGGTAAAAGGAACCCATATCCTGGGTACTCAGAAAAACCAGTACAGTGTGTGGCCAGCTCAGCTGCCAGATGCTGCAATTCTCGTGCCTGGGGCACTGCTGTGTCATGGGTCTCCTTGCTAGGTGGCACACAAAAAATAGGTGCTGTTTCCTTTGGCTTCTGTTGGACTAGCTGTTGCTGGACTTTTTGTCAGCATTCAGCAGGCTTGTTCTGGCAGGAGGGATCTGTTCCAAAGCAGTGTCTTTAGTGGGTCTATATAAGCTTACCTCTGTTGGTGTGCACTGATGAAGGCTGTGGTTTCTGAGCAATGGCTGTGGTATGCTGCAGTGACTCGGTGGCTTCCCTGTGTCTCCCCTTTGATCTCATTCTTGGGTCTTCTTCTCCTCCCTTTCCCTGAGCCCATGTGGTTTACCCAGCCCTTTTGGTCAGTTTGTGGTGTTGTGCAATAGAACCAAGTTAATAAATAACGGTGTGTCATCAGGGATTTTGTCCTGACACTACCTGAGGGCGTGGGGGTACTTTTATCCCAAGCATCCACTCAGAGCCGGGCAGAGTGAGGGGAAGGCACTGCTGTCTCTTCTCTGAAGCCATGTCAGCAGCCCTGGAGCAGTTCTGCGGCTCCGTCTTCTGGGTAAGTGGCTGCATCATCCCTGTCACCTATTCTTGGGGTAGGACACTCAGTGGAGGCGGGGGGGCAGTAGACCCTAAATCTCACAGCTTGTCCTGCTGGCAGGACCCAACTGCCAGCAGTTGGCAGAGGTTCTGGTATTTATCCAGGGACTGTCACAGCACCGAGTGCTGTGCACTGCCTGCATGGTATTCACAGGGCACTGTGGCAATGAGGCAATGACAGCTCTCTGAGTGAGCCTCAGCCTGTTTCAGATCAGCTGGGAACACAGGGCACCCTGTATAGACCTTCTGGGGAATGGTTTGGGTCCAGCTTCAGCTGGCTTGGCTCCAGCAAGGGGTGGTTGTGGGGGAAGTCATCCTAGGTTCCGGCAGATAGATATGGAGACGGATATCACCTTGGATTTCATCTGAGTGCTGAAATGCTCATCCAGGAGGGTGGGAGTTGAGGGGGAGTGTGATGGTGTGCAGCAACAGGGCAGGACCTATAGGAGTGCTGGTTCTTGTGCTGTGAGCTGGGTGAGAATCAATCTGTCCCAATTAACTTGGTTTTCTGTCCTTGCTGCTCCCAGAATGATTCCTACCTTGCTCGTCCGGATGCCGACCTGCCTGTGTGCTTCCAGCAGACTGTGCTGGTCTGGGTGCCCCTTGGCTTCTTCTGGATTTTGGCTCCATGGCAGGTCCTGCCCATGTGCAAATCTGGAGCCAAGAAATCATCTGCGACCAAACTGTTCATCATCAAACAGGTAGAGTGGGGCTGAGGGGGCATAGATGGCAGGCTGGAGCAGTCTGGAATGGAGGTGATATGAGTGGAAAGCCTCTGCGCTGGCGTCAGGTGCGGGATGGAGAAATGAGAAATGTAGGAGAGAAGGAGCAATGGGATAAGGCACCATCTGGGACAGAAATGTAAAGGTGAGTCAAGTACAAGGTGTATCTGGGACAGAGGGGATAACAGGGCTGGGATGCACCTGGCAGAAGGGCAACGTGTGTACTGGGGCCTCTCATCCTGTAGGCCATTATCCTCAAAACTTAAAATGATGGCAGTGCTGCTGTGGAGCTGTTGCAACTTCACAGGGATGAAACCTCTCCCAGGCCAAGTTTGGGTTGAGAAGGGGCTACTGGTGTATGGAACACAGTGCTTTTATGCCAAAACACATTGTTTCTCAGTGGTTCCCAGTGTCCACAATGGGCTGCCCGACTCTCCCCACAGGTGCTGGCTGCTTTGCTGGTGCTGACAGCAGTGGCAGAGTTGGCTCTGGCATTTGTAGAGGACAGAGAGCAAGACATCGTGCCAGCTGTCAAGTACACGAACCCCAGCCTGTACATCGCCACCTGGGTAAGGGATCAGCTGGTGAATGTGCTGTGTGTCACCAAGAGACAGGGTGTGAGACCACAAAGCCAAGCAGCAGCAAACGTTGCTAACACAGAGATCAGTAGGAAGCTGTGTCCACGAGGGAAGCATAGCCTGGAAATTGGGTAGGGACTAGCCCTGAACATCTGTGAGTAGTGCATGAGGGCGATACACTGAGGGCAGATGTCTGGTTGTACAGTGCTCCCTGCTTTCATTCTTAAAACCAGGATAGGTTCTATGTCTCTTGTGTAGCTGAGGTCTCAGACAGAAGCCTTACTTGCCGCAGTATGGTTTTCACAGGACTGACTGCAGTGTGAACATCAGACCATGGCTTACTGCTCTGATGTCTCACAGCTTCCCATAAGTTGCTGCTCAGTTTTGTGCAGAGTCAGGAAGTACCATGGGATGCTATTAGCTTGATGAAATATGTGCATGGAAGTTAGAGATATCTTGTGTGAGACATGAGATATTCTAACAGCCTTAACAAAACCAGAAATGCTCAGGAGCAACACTTAGAAGGAAAAATAACAACCCCATTTGCTATTCCTCATATTTCATCATGTCATTTAGTTTCACATGCAGAGTCCATGTGAGATGATAAGGCAAAGAGACTGCCCACAGAGGCTGCATAGCTGGGAGGTCTGGGTTTAGTGCCAGTTCTGGAGGCAATATGCAGGAGAGAGGGCGTGACCTCATGACTTGGCATGTCTGAGGATCTGGAGTGAGAATCTGAAAAGAGAAATAGTGCCCTGCTGTAATGTCAGGGTACCTTCAGACATGATCTTATGTCTTCCTGAAATAAACCTTTGCCCTATGTAATTAACTCTGAAGCTTATGTAAGGTTGGCAGTGAGATCAGGCACTGAATCCCAGCAGATCACAGGTGCTAGCATCCCAGGACATGTGCTTCAACGGCTCTTTGAGAGCCCACACCTAGTTGTGCAGCCCTGCGTGAACTTCTGACTGATCCTCCTTCCCACAGCTCCTGGTCCTGCTGATCCATGATGCACGACGCTTCTGCTTGCGTAGAGACTCGGGGATACTTTTCTGCTTCTGGACCCTGTCCCTGCTCTGTGGGATACTGCCATTCCAGTCACTTGTCCGGAGAGCCACGCAGGTTGGGTTTGGCAGGAAGCTCTGTGCTTCCCTATGGTCATGTTCCGGCCCCAAAGAAGGTTCCTTCATACTCATCTTTTGGCAAGCTCTCTGTAGTATCACAGAGATCCCAGCTGCCCTGGCAACCTTGGGGAACCAGGAAAGATCTGAGGAGGGATTGCTATTTGAATTCATCCTGGCTCTGTGAGGAGGTATAAGCTCTCAAGGACCAATTTCTCCCCTTAGAGACTTGTGGGAGAAGGTCAGGGAGAAGTGGCAAAAGGACGCTGATCCAGGACACAAAGCAAGTTTTGCACTGCCCCATTGTGCTCAGCCATGTTCACTGTCCTGAGGATGGATCTTGTCTCTGAGCACCAGGTGACCTTGAGACAACCCCCAACAATAACCTTGGGCTTTCTATTCCTGCAGGAACCAATCTCTGACCTGGCACGGTTTATTCTTTTCTTCATCTCCTATGGGCTTCAGCTGCTGCTCTTCCTTCTCTCAGGTTTCTCAGATGTTGCCCCAGAAGCAAAGGAAATCAAGAAGAAGGTGCGAGGACCGTGTAGGAGTGGGCTCAGGGCTTGGGGTACCACATCCTGAGCATTGTGTTGGGCAGGGTGAGAGGCTCCAGGCCCCCAGGGGAGGGAAGACCTGAGGGCTTCAGCACAGGGCACAGCAAGAACTGGAGCCTGCAGCCTGGGGCATCTGCATGTGTGTCCAAGGGGGGCTGCTACTGGCTGTGAGATGGGCCTCCTGGGGCTGGATCTGGCACAGCTGGAAACCTCTGGGGCTCCTTAATGGCTGGGGGTGCTGAATCAACTCTTTTCAACACCGTTTCCAGTCATCAGTAATCTCTTGGTACCCACTTTGCTTTGTACTATAGAACCCAGAGCTGACAGCCTCCTTCCTGAGTTCCATCACCTTTGAATGGTACAGCAGGTGAGCAGGAATTAGTGGGAGGCTGAGGTGGAGAAATGCAGAGGTGCTTCAGGGCTGGCCCAGCCCTGATTCAGGGAGCCAGTAGCACAGGCTGCTTGGAGTTAGTTTTGAGAGGCATCACATTGGGTTCAGTCTGTGCAGCCTGAGTCCAGCACCAGGCTGGGTGTGAAGTCCTTGTATTTGCAGCAAGGGCTCTCCAACAAATGTCATGAGGGAAATTTTCTAAGAGCTTTCTCTGCCCCACAGCATTGTTCTCAAGGGCTATCGTAAGCCTTTGGAGATAGAGGATGTCTGGGAATTGAAAGATAAAGACAAGACACAGGCTCTTTACACTGTTTTTGAGAAGAACATGAAGACTGCGATGCGGAAGGCCCAAGCAGAACTGGAGAAACAGAAACGCAAGAAAAGACGCCGGCAAGATGACCCATACCATGAAAACAACATGAGCAAGGCACAGAGCCAAGACATCCTGGTGCTGGTAAATCCATTCCTACCCTTGTCCTTGTATGAGACATCCAGGTCCAGCCTCAGGGAGTAGGGTCACATCACCTTCTTGCAGCCCCTCTTGATTCTGCAGGGCCATGGACAAAGGTGAGGGAACCTTACAAGGGGAATCCATGGCACCTATCCTCAGCAGATCCCCATGTTTTCAGACACCAAGAAAGTCTCCATCCTTCTGCCCTACAGAAGGACAGGAATCACCCTCAGTCTTTCCCTACCAAGATACCTCCTAGCAATGAGATCATAGTGAACACCACTTCAGGATCATCCCCCATCTCAGGTTATTCCTGGGGTTCCTGAATTTTTGCCTTAAAGGTTCAGGCTGGTTTGGGCTTTGCAACAATTGTCTTTGGCACACAGGAGATATGTTAGTCCTGGATGTGTATGACGTGAGCAGAGGTCAGTGAGAGGGAATGTGACAGGAGGTAATGCAAAGACTTTATTCAGGACACTTGATCTAGGATCTGTGTCTGTGATGCTGGCCTGGAAGCATCCTTCCAGTTGCAAGAAGCCTGCACAACCAGCTTTTTCACTTTTCTGTGGACTTTCCTCCAGGAGGAGAAGCAGCCAAAGAAGAAGAAGAAGAAGGGAGAAAAAGGGGACTCTCACAAGGATTACCCCAGGGGTTGGTTGATGAAAACCCTGGCCAAGACCTTCTGGCAGAACCTTGTGCTAGCAGTGGCATTCAAGCTGGTGCATGATGCACTTGTGTTTGTCAGCCCCCAGCTGCTCAAGTGAGTCCTTTATCTCTGTCCCTATCCATGCTCTGTCCTGACTTTCTGCTCAGTCCTACCACCTCCTTCTGCACACTGTACTCAGACCCACTATCTTCATATGTGTACCTTTCCCAGTCCCAGACCGTTGGGACATTTTTTGCCTTCACCAAAGGTGGGTTACAATTTAATGAAGAACTGATCTGAACTGACTGCCAGTTGTTTCTTGTATATGGGTAATAGCTTGCCCCTTGCTCCCTGCATCCTCTGTTATGCAGCCCTACTACCTCTCTGGGGACAGTCCTGGCTCTTCTTTGTGGCCCTTCACAAGTCACTTGGGCTCAGCCCAACAGGATCTTTTTGGTTGGTTTTGCAGAGTGGCACAGTCTCTGTGGATGGTCTGACATTATTGACCAACTGCTGTGTGAAGTGCAGTGTCCCTGACAGGGACACCCTACAGATCAAGGGTCCCCAGCTCTCTCTGGCAGAGTCTCAGTCACTGCTCTCATGAGGATGCTCTCCCTGCATTTATTTGGAGCATCGTGCTCAGGTAGAGTGGGGATTTAATGGGCTTCTTTACCCTCCAGGCTCCTGATTGCCTTTGTGTCAGATGATGATTCCTTTGCCTGGCAAGGCTATCTGTACGCCATCCTGCTCTTCCTGACAGCTCTGATCCAGTCTCTCTGCCTGCAGCAGCACTTCAGCTTGTGCTTCCAGCTTGGCATAAATGTGCGTGCCAGTCTCATCGCTGCCATTTACAAGAAGGTTTGTATGGTCCTGTTATTACCCTTGTTGGCTTCCTCCAAGCTGGCCTGTGGAGATAATCATCCATTTCCTGCCCCATCAGCCTGGGGCAACTGGGGTCTGAGCACTTTATTTCTCAGGAAGGCACACGGAAAACTTGGCTTGTGGGACTCCCACCTAGCCCTGGGGACATTACGGGTCCTAGTTCTGTTTGGGACCTGCAGCCATGTGTTTGATAACTACCAGGCCCTGAGAGTTTTCAGAGCAGTGCAACACCTAGGGCAGTTGCCACTAGGAGTCCTGCAAGGGGATGTATTTCTTTTCACCCAGCATCCAGTGGTTCCTGATGTGCAGGCAGTGAGGAGAGCTCCCGTGGCCAGCAGAGAGGCACCCGGAGCAAACCTAGGAGCAGTTTCAACCTGGCCAGCTAATTCCCTGCTCTGAGCCATGCTATTGTGAGCCAGGCTGCTCCCAGAGTGGCTTGCAGTGACTATGCTTTCTCTTTCCAGTCGCTTACCATGTCTGGTGCCACCCGCAAGGAGTCCACAGTGGGAGAAACTGTGAATCTGATGTCAGCTGATGCCCAGAGATTCATGGACATGGCCAACTTTATTCACCAGCTGTGGTCATCCCCCCTGCAAATTATCCTGTCCATTGTCTTCCTCTGGGGAGAGCTGGGTCCCTCTGTCTTGGCTGGCATTGCAGTCATGGTGCTGCTCATCCCCATAAATGCATTCCTGGTTGCAAAGGCCAAAAACATTCAGGTCAGTGGTGGATACAAGATCCTCTCCTGAGGGTCACTGTTGCTGCCTTCCCTCATTTTCCACACTTCCCTACCCTTTTCTGTTATGCTCTGGGTCTTTCCCAGCCAAGGAATTTGATCTCACTTGGGGAGGGAGTATTTCTAGCCTGAGATGAGGGTGGTCAGCTGCTAAGAGCAGGAGACAGGTGAGATCTGTTCTACCATTGCAGCTGAACTTGAACGAGACTAGGGGCAGCCTTGAGGACTGAAAATGAGATATTACCAATCAAAACATAAAGCTTTAGCTTCTACCTGACAGCAGGGTTTGTTTTTCCCCAGGTTGCCCAGAGCCACAGGGAGTCAATGTTCAGCTTTGTGGGATAACTTCTCTGGGCTCTGAAGCCCATCTTTCCCTTCCCTGTGGAGCCCAGATGTATTTCCAAGGGTGAGCTGCTGTATGGTTTAGGTAACATCTAGTTCTTCTGTTTGTAGGTGAAGAACATGAAGAATAAGGATGAACGCATGAAAATAATGACTGAAATCCTCAATGGAATCAAGGTGAACAGGGGAGTGGAGACTCCCCAGCCAGCTGCTGCACCCCTCTTCTTGGTGTGCTGTACCTAGAGGCAACACACCTGTATAACTCTACAGTACCAGTGTTGCAGTCTAGCTTTGGGGCCCTTATGTCTGTAGTATCCAAGCCTCGGTCTCTGCAATTCCCTTGGCTTCCTCACCTTTTGAAAAGTTGGCTGGGGAGGAGCTCTGGGTAGCTGGACAAAGATTTGGGAGCCAAGAGAGGGTTTTCTGGGTGTTTCCTGGTAGTGAGCCCACTGCAATGGTGGCAGAGGGCCTGGCAGTCACCTGTAAGCTGAGACTGAGGGAGTGGCAGTGCCATGGGCAAGTGCTATAAGCCATGGGGTAGGACAGCAGAGGGGAGACACAATGGCCAAGCGGACTTCTGAGCAAGCCAGGAACTGGTCATGGAGGTACTGGAGAGAGCTGAGTGTGGAGGCGGGCTTTTCCATGAAGACAGCATCTGCTCACCCTACTCATCCTGCAGATCCTGAAGCTTTTTGCCTGGGAGCCCTCATTTGAGAAGAGAGTAAATGAGATACGGGCGCGCGAGCTCAAGAACTTGTTGAACTTCAGTTACTTGCAGTCAATCTCTGTCTTTGTGTTCACATGTGCCCCCTTTCTGGTGAGTAACAACAGCCCTGGGGAGGGCTGCACCTTCCTCTAAGCTGAGGCTAGGCTAGGGGGTGGGAAATATTAGGAAACTCAGCTGGAGTGCTCCTGCAACAAGAAGGGGCTGGCTGATGTCTGCCTGGGGTGCAGATTATGGTCCTGGCTGCTGACAGGAATCACAGAATTAGTAAGGTTGGAAAACACCATAGAGATCATCAAGTCCAACCTAAGAGAGACCTAAGGAGAGCTGTGGTGGAAGGGGGTCCCAACAGGGTGGGGAGATGGGGCCCAGAGGAGAACGGGGAAGCAGGGGTGGAAGAAGTCCCCAGCAGGAAAGTGCTGCTGAGGCCTTAGGGGAACATAGAGGTCTGAGCTGAGCACAACTACATTGATGGTGGCTTTCCCTCTGTCTGTCCTAGGTCTCCTTAGCTAGCTTTGCTGTCTATGTGATGGTGGATGAGAACAACATCCTGGATGCACAGAAGGCCTTTACTTCCATCTCCCTTTTCAATGTGCTGCGCTTCCCCATGGCCATGCTGCCCATGGTCCTCTCTTCACTGGTGCAGGTCAGCCCTCACCTCTGCCCAAACGTGAACATGGGGCTCAGGTGTGTGATGGACACCCAGGGGTCAGTGCACAGGACTTTGCCGGCAGTGGGGTGGGAAGGGACTCACATGCATAAGGTTTGGAGCTCAGAGGTTGAATGGGGACTGTGTGATGTGGTGCTCTGCTTATGGTGCTCCTGTCAGCCCAGCCAGCTGCACCCCATGCCCATGTGCCATCCTCATTCCTCTTTCTGCCATGGTAGACCAATGTGTCAACTGCAAGGCTGGAGCGCTACCTGAGCAGAGAAAACCTGGACACCTCAGCTATCCACCACAACCCTACTGAAGGCAAGTGAACTTCCAGACCACTCCCTGTGGGTCACAGGCTGGCCCAGCCCTTGGCTTTCCCAGTTCTGAGGGCCCCCTCTCTCCTGACAGGCAGTGCTGTGCATTTCTCGGAGGCCACATTTGCCTGGGAGAAGGATAGCAATGCTGCAATAAGAGAGTGAGTGCTCTGGGCCATACTGGGGGCAGAGGGCTGGGGAGAAGGAGGCTTTTTGTATTGTTACCTGGGGAAGGCAATCACCTGTCCAAGTACTGCCAGGCACGAGCGTCCCAGAGGCACTGCTCTGTGCTGGTCCCATGCAGGACCTGGCAGGTGACCTGGCAGTGCTGCTTCCTCAGCTCTCTTGTCTTTGCAGTGTCACCCTGGACATTGCAACTGGGAGCCTGGTGGCCGTGGTGGGGGCTGTGGGCTCAGGCAAATCTTCACTGGTGTCAGCCATGCTTGGGGAGATGGAGAATATCAAGGGACATGTCAACATCCAGGTGAGAGGATTTGGCCAGCACAGGGGGCTTTGGGCCCATCTGGGAGCTCAGTGGGGAAGCAGGGGAGAAGGACTGTCCCAGAGTGGTGGCTCAAGGCAAGGACAGGCTGCAGGAGGTGGCAGTGCTCAGGCTGGTGCTCTGATAAGGTAGCTGTTCTTGTGTCTCTCCTTCCAGGGCTCCCTGGCCTATGTCCCCCAGCAGGCCTGGATCCAGAATGCCACACTGAAAGACAACATCCTTTTTGGGTCAGAACTGGATGAAGCCAGGTATCAGCAGGTCATTAAGGCCTGTGCCCTCCTTCCAGATCTGGAACTGCTGCCTGCAGGTGACCAGACAGAGATTGGAGAGAAGGTATCAGCACTATGGGCACTATGGATTTCCCATAGCACCTACAGCAGAGAATAGAGTTCTAGCCCTGTGCCAGGCCCATGTCTAGTGAGCTCCTTCTCTTCTAGGGTATCAACCTGAGTGGGGGCCAGAAGCAGCGGGTCAGCCTGGCCCGGGCAGTGTACAGCAACGCAGACATCTATGTCCTGGATGACCCGCTGTCTGCTGTGGATGCTCACGTTGGCAAATACCTCTTTGAGCAGGTGCTGGGGCCGAAAGGGCTGCTGCAAAACAAGGTGAGCACTCATGCCCCCCTGCTCCCCACCCAGCCAGGGAGGAATGACACTGGCACCGTGTTCATGATCCAAGAAAGTCTAAGGCTGCTTGCTTGGGACAGAAAAGGATCCTGTGGCTTTCATGTTAGGCTACAGCAGGCTGGAGAGGCCTCCTGGGTGCCCCATGTCCCTGTAGTCAGACACTGATAAGCAGAGAGGTTCCCAACCAAGGGATGGAGAGCCTGCAGGCCCATGGCTGGGGGGGCGAGGGGTGCTCTGATGATCACTACCCTGCAACCACTTTGTTGCAGACACGGATCTTGGTGACGCACAGTATCAGTTTCCTGCCCCAGGTAGATAACATCGTTGTGCTGTCAGCAGGAGCAGTGTCTGAGCACGGCTCCTACAGCACCCTGCTTGCAAACAAGGGGGCCTTTGCCCAGTTCCTGAACTTGTATGGCGGCCAGGAGGAGGATGTTTCAGAGAAAAATACTGCAGGTACTGGGAACACAATGGGGTTATGGCAGTTAAAGGGGCTGTGGATGGATCTTGAGGATATGAAGATCTGATCTGTCAGTCTGACCTGGCACTATCCAGCTGAGGCACCAATGATGGCTGCTGTGAATCCTTCCCAACTTCTGGCAATCAGCAGCACTAGGACTTCCCACGTAAGATTTGCATCCAGGCATTACATTGAGCAGCTAGCAAAGGATCTGTCTAATTTTTTAACTCCCTTTTTATTTTGTATATGTCCCAAAACCTTATGTGGCAACAGGCTCTACATTTTAATGATGCTGGAGTGAGAAAGGTCCTTTGGTTTGTTCTAAACATGCCACTGGAAAACATTTCATCTTTATCATGTCCATCAGTGCTAAGGGAAGGAGCAGCATCAGGTCAGGTGGATGCTCACACTGCCTGGGCTCAGCACATCTGTCCAGCTGCAGCCTGGCTATTCCCAATCCATCCTCACAGGGCCCATCTCCATGTGCTCGGGGAGGTGCTCCTGAACTGGACTGATGTGACCTATTAAATCTTGCACTTACTAAACTGGCACAAACCCCTGCTTGAGGTCCCACCAGTGGTACTGGGATAAGTCAGCAGCAAAGATTGCCCCCAGGCAGGCCCTTAGCCCTAGGTCCCGTCTCAGTTCTTCCTCCTCCTCCTGCTGTACTGGGTTTGCAGCAGGGTTGGAGAAGGTCTGGAAAGTAGTGGAAGGACATAGCCTGGACCTGGAGTACCAGCTGGAGCTGAGTGAAGCAGAGGTGTGGTGTATGGGATCTGCTCCCTCTTTGGTGCCTGATCCTACCTTCCCTCACCCCTGTGCTTGTAGCTGTTGCTTTAGCTGAGGATGAAGAGCAGAGTGATGAAGATGTTGAGCCTTGTGTGGAGGAGAGCTCTGAAGATGTGGTAACTATGACCCTGAAGCGAGAGGCCAGCATCCATCGGAGACAACTGAGTCGCAGGTGAGACATGACCTGAGCTCTCAGCTCTCTTCTCTGCCCCGTGCACTGCTCCCTGGGAGAATGGGGGTCTGGGGGCTTCCCAGGAAGTTTCTGCAAATATGGAGCCTCCCCATCTGCTCCTACTACAGACTTGTCTGGGTTAAGAGCATCTGATCTTGCCTTTATCCCCGTTAGTGTGTCACACCCTTACTCCGTAATCTTCTCTGAAACTTCTGCTGCTGTCAGGGTCTGCTTTTGGGGAACAGGGCTATGATTTTGTGGCTGAAAATGCCTAGTGCTTCCACAAGGCTCATTGGAAGCTGAACCAGTTAGGATATTATTTTCCCACACGCTCCAGAGTTGGGGATCCAGTGCCGCATAGGGATGGACCCCCAGGAGATTAGGAGCCAATACCCTGTGATTAATGATGCCCATCATCTCCCTGCAGCCTTAGCAAAAAGAGCACCAAATCCTGGAAGAAGACCCAGGAGGAGCCCCCAAAGAAGCTGAAGGGACAGCAATTGATTGAGAAAGAAGCTGTGGAAACCGGCAGGGTGAGGAGGATGGAGGGTGAAGCACTGTACTGCCCTGGCTCAGTGCTACCAGACCCTGACTGTGGCTCAGAGAAGCTGGTGTGGGTTTGGCTGTGGCCCCACTGCAACCTAGAGACATGAAGGGGACAGAGCTACCTGGGGGTGGTAGAGGGAGCATTGTGGGCAGCAAAGTGTTGGTCCCAAGTCTGTGCTGGGTGTCAGTGGCTGCGGTTTGCTGGGCAGTGGTAATGGGCTAAATTGGTCCACAGGTGAAGTTCTCCATGTACCTGCGGTACCTCCGTGCTGTTGGCTTGTGTTATTCTTTCTGGATTGCCATGGGCTATGTTGGACAGTATGCTGCCTATGTGGGGACCAACCTGTGGCTCAGTGACTGGACTGATGATGCAGAGCGCTATGTGAACCAGACCTATCCGGCAGGGCAGCGAGACCTGCGGATTGGTGTCTTTGGGGCACTGGGGGTGTCCCAAGGTGAGTGTAGGAGGGCAGGGGATCCCACTCACCTCCGTTGTATTGTCCAAAAGGGGTACAACTTGCAAGGCCTGTAGCCAGCAGTGCAGCAAGGAGCAGAGGACCCAGCATTGTTTTTGTCTGCCTGCTCTTGTCTTCCTTGCAGCTCCTGACTGAACTGGGGACAGGTATCGGTATGAAGCCAGCATGAATTGCCCCATGAAATGTGTGTTGCCCCCTTAAGTTGAGGATCACTGTCCTTAATCAATTTGGATATAGTGCTAAGGCCCAAGGCTTTCCAGAAGGGTTAGCTTTCCTCCCCTGTGGTAAGACACAGTTACTGGGACCTCCGAAAAAGGAGTGATGCAGGACAATCCCAGTGGTTTGCTGCAGAGCTGCTGAATTGGAGTTGCTTGGTTTGTCTGTTAAGCTAAAGGGTGTCTGTAGCCACTGTCACACATGAGCTGGTGATGACACCCCTGTGTTCTCCTTGCAGCTCTCTTCCTACTCTTTGCAACCATGCTGTCTGCTCGGGGTTCCATGCGAGCCTCCCGGATTATGCATCAGCAGCTGCTCAGCAACATCCTGCGTGTGCCCATGAGCTTTTTTGACACGACCCCAACTGGCCGCATTGTGAATAGGTTTGCCAAGGTAAGAACAGCCCCAGCGTGGAGATGGTGTTTGTTCCAGCAGGTCCGAAGCGTGTTGGGTTGTGGTATAACCCTGCTCGTGTTAAGCACTGCACAGCTGAGCCCAGATAAGGGCCAGGAAGCGACCGGAAGGGCATGGTGGATGTAAGGCTGACTGTGAGGCAAATCACACCTTAGGCTATACTAGAAAGGCAGTGTCCAGCAAGAAGTTGTTACTTCCTCTGTGCTAAGGAGGTCACACCTGGATACTGTGTCCTCTTTTGGGGTCACCTGGTCAAGAAAGATATGGAAAAACGGAAGACACTCCATAGTAGCTTACCAAGTGAGGTGGGAGTCTAGAGCTCATGTCTCACAATGAGATGTCCTTACGGTTATGGACTTTCAGAAAAAATGCGGTCTTTTCTATGGAAGTGAAGCTCATTAAGCAAAGAGAAAATGAAAAGAAGGAAAATACACATAAGTAATATCAAATGTGATGCTATTCAACTTCCTCCTTTGGTGCCATCTTTTGATTTTTGGGAATGAAAATTTCTCTTGAAAACAAGCCTACAGGCCTGTTAGATTTACTCCAAAATGAGAGAGTATGTGATGCCCAGCTAGGAGATGGATGAGGAACAGAACCTGAGTGCTCCTGTCTGCATGGACCTGGAGTTAGCCCTGTCCCTCTTTCTGCCTCAATTCCTGCTCCTGCACCCAGAGTACAGATGAAGATACAGTTCCTAAAGCTGATCTGTGCAACAGGGGAAATATTATAGGATGTTTCTGTTTAATCAGCTGCTACCAAGATAATAGCTGTGGCCCTAAATGAGATTGTGACCATAACACTAATTCAGGGTCATCCAATATTTTTACAGTTGGTAATGTGTTACCATGTGAGTGTGTAGGAACCTCTGTATGGGACCTTTGGGCTTCTCCCTTTCTTTGGGGTCACTGGCTACTTCTCTGTACTTCTTTCCATGCTCCAGGACATCTTCACAGTAGATGAGACCATTCCCATGTCCTTCCGAACGTGGCTCTCCTGTTTCATGGGCATCATTAGCACATTGCTCATAATCTCCCTGGCCACTCCATTCTTCGCTCTCGTTATCATTCCCTTGAGCATCTTCTACTTTTTTGTGCTGGTGAGTAACTGTGGCTTGAGTGAAGCTTCTGCCCTGCTGAGAGCAGTGTCTTTGTGGCTGCTGGTCTTTCTATTGGTAACCAAGCTGTGTCCCTCATTTCAGCGCTTCTATATCTCCACATCACGCCAGCTAAGGCGTCTGGACTCCGTCACCAGGTCTCCCATCTACTCCCACTTTGGTGAGACAGTGTCTGGCCTATCTGTGATCCGGGCCTATGGACACCAAGAACGGTTTCTGAAGCAAAATGAGACCATCATGGACATAAATCAGAAAAGTGTTTATTCGTGGATAATCTCAAATAGGTGAATTTTACCTCTTATACCACAGCACAGCCTGCAGCACCTCTCCCCAGGGGCTTCTGGGTCCCGAGAGTGGTCCCTGAGATGCTGCAGTTCTCTCTCTTGATCTCAGTATTGAGAGTCTGTGTAGGAACTGGGGAAGTTTAGGACAGGGGTGCCATCTGTGGGAACAAGACATGTTGGGGTGATTTGAAAGCTAGAATGTGTCCAGACCCTGGGCAGGGTGAGCTGTGCAGTCCAGGGCTGCGATGCTCTTGGAGAGTGCTGGGAAGAGGCTGGTGCTCCAGACCAGGTGGGAGTGCAATGGGGGCACTCTCTGGTGTTGATGTCTTACTGGTAGGTGCTTCGGGTATGTGAAGGTTGTACAGCTGGACCTCCTCTGATACGTGGTGTTACCAGCATAAGAAGTTATGTGTGAGTCATGGACTGACATAAAATGAACCTGCTAGCAGAATTGGCCACAAATAACCTGCATTGTGTACCATGTGTGGAGCACTGGGCTCAGGGGTGGGTGTGAGGGAGGCTGGTGGGGTACTGCTCTTACTCGTGGACTCTGTGTTGAACACAGGCAGATGCCTCTCTGCCTTTCCAACTGCCCTTCAGCTGTCCTCTCCTGGTGCAGGTGGCTGGCCATCCGTCTGGAGTTTGTTGGGAGCCTGGTGGTCTTCTTCTCTGCGCTTCTAGCAGTGATTTCAAAGGGCACCTTGGAGGGCGGCATCGTGGGTCTTTCTGTCTCCTCTGCCCTCAGTGTGAGTCAATGACAGCACTTTTTTATCCCAGGACAAGGCTGTCCCTGGGAGCTCTGGGCTTGCTGCCCTGTCACCAGCTCTGATCTATGGAGAGGAGATTATCTGGGGTATCACATCACCTGGGGAGAGGCTATAGAGTCAGGGAAGCACACATCCCAGTGTGAGTGGATCCTTGGTGCCATGGGAAGGAGTACAGTCCTGCTGTGAATCAGAGATGCTGTGGCAAAGTTTTCGAACGGCTAGAAAGAGCGGGCTGTGGCTGGGAAGTGGAGATCCCAGATCAGGGGTGCTCATGTCCAGGCTGAGTCCCTTGAGCTGAAGTGGGAGGCGATTGTTCCCGGGTCCCACTAAGTGCTGCATTCTCTGATTCTGCCATGCAGGTGACCCAGACACTGAACTGGCTGGTACGGACATCTTCAGAGTTGGAGACAAACATTGTGGCTGTGGAGCGGGTACACGAGTACATGAAGGTGAAAAATGAGGTGAGGAAACCAGGGTCTAGGCGAGCACCTGCTACACAACTTGGTGCTTACCAGCCTCTCAGAGTGCAAGTCCCCACCTAATGCTCCTGTGCCCTCCCCCAGGCTCCGTGGGTGACAGAAAAGCGTCCACCACGTGGCTGGCCCAGCAAAGGCGAGATCCAGTTTGTTGACTACAAAGTTCGTTACAGACCTGAACTGGACCTGGTTCTTCAGGGGATCAACTGCAATATTGGGAGCACTGAGAAGGTGCCTCTGACATCACTACACTCTTTACAGAGTCACACTATGTTAAAGTTTCTCGGTCCTCTTGCCTTCAGTCTGTGTCGGGGGAGGGATGGTGATGGGGTGTGCCTACTGGGTGCTCAAGCTGCAGAAAAGGGACCAAAGTAGACTGAGAGATGGTGAGAGCAGGAAAGCCCACCAGAACAAAATGTAAAGCATCTGTCCTGTTTTCTTCATCCCTGTCAGCTTCTTTAAAAAGCTGTCTTCACAGGTTGGAGTTGTAGGCCGGACAGGGGCTGGAAAATCCTCCCTCACCAACTGCCTTTTCCGAATATTGGAGGCAGCTGGAGGGAAGATCATCATTGATGAGGTGGACATAGCAACAATTGGCCTCCACGACCTGCGCAAGAACCTCACCATCATCCCCCAGGTAAGTTGATCCCCCCCTTTCCACATCCCACTGCTGCATAGCTCCCACAGCCTGTTTCCTGGGTGCTGTATTGCCCTCTGTGCATCCCTGGGTGTTGTTGAGACTCCAAAGGCCTGTGAGTATGCTGCCACTGCCTCCCCTGCCCAGCTGCAGGCAGCAGTAAGGGCAGGATGGGGCCACACTTGGGGTCCTGGTGCCATTGCCCCTGCTGAACGGCTGTAGTGTGGCTGAACACAGTGCTGTACCTGGCAGGACCCTGTGCTCTTTACTGGAACCCTGCGGATGAACCTGGACCCCTTTGACCAGTACTCAGACGAGGAGGTCTGGAAGGCCCTTGAGCTAGCTCACCTGAAGACATATGTGCAAAGCCATCCCGAGGGACTGCTGCATTTCGTGAGCGAGGGAGGGGAGAACCTGAGGTGAGCAGACAAGCCAATGCAAGCCCAGTTCCTCTCCCTTCTCTTGGTCCCAGGGACCAGCCTGGAACAGCAGCCTCCAGCAGAGTGGCTGTCCAGAAATGAGGGAACAGAAGCTTCTGGGAAAAGAAGGTGTGAGAAAAGGGTCCAGGAGTCTGGGCTCTCAGGGAGCCAGTATGAGCTAACCCTTCTATGAGGGCCCAGGGAGAAAGATATTGAGGGATGTGGTGCTCAGGGTGGCAGATGATCAGCAGGTGGAAGGCCAGGCATAGTGTTGGGATCAGGACAGTGTGTGCCAGTAGGCTTGCAAAAGCTCTGATACTGCCTGTCTAGTAACTCATGTTTTCCACCTCCTCCCAGTGTTGGGCAGAGACAGCTGGTGTGCCTGGCCCGAGCCCTTCTTCGCAAAGCCAAGATCCTCATCCTGGATGAAGCAACAGCAGCTGTAGATCTCGAAACTGACCATTTAATCCAGACAACGATCCAGAGTGAGTTTTCTGACTGCACTGTCCTTACCATCGCCCACCGTCTCCACACCATCATGGACAGCAACAGGTACCACGGGATGGTACAATGGGGCAAGGGAAATGGGAATTTGGACTCCTAGGATAGGGCAAGCAGTGGCCAGTAGGGAAAGCGAGGATACAGCCACAGGTGCATGGGTGGATGCAGTGCCTGGGGCAGTAACATACAGCAGTTCTAAAAGAGAACTGTTATAGGAAGATTGGCCATGCAGTAGTAATGCCCTTGCGGGAAAAACACTTTGAAGCACGTAACGTGGCTGCAGGAGTGAGAGTCAGTGTGGCTGCAGCCCTAGCGCCAGCAGTGCAATCACCTTCAACCCTGTAAGCTTAGGCCTTCTTTTTCCCTACTGCTAGGGTGATGGTGCTGCAGGCTGGACAGATTGTGGAATATGACAGCCCCGAGGAGCTGCTCAAGAAGCAGGGCATCTTCTCTGCAATGGCAAAGGACGCTGGCATCACCAGTGCAGAATCTACGGTCCTGTAGGTGAAGTGCTGCAGCACCCGGGTGTGTGCGGCCAGCTCCCTCCTGCTGGCACTCACCAGCCTGGCATCAGTGGCTCCTGGGAGCCAAGCTGCCCAGGAATTTGCCTCTCTGCAGCTGGGAAGCAGAGAGAGTGGCTTCTCTGGTTGTCCAGAGACAGAGGACTGGACTCAAGTGAGCTGTTAACCTTGCTACCACATCCTGCCTGCTGTATACACAAGGGTCTGGAACTGCTAAATTTAGTCCAGTATAGAGGGGAAAAAATATCTACCAGGCAGGGAAATCATGACCTCCAGTGGGGGTGGTCTTGCTTTCTGTACTTCACCATGCCAGGTGAACCTACCTTAGAGATGCTGTAGGACTATGGAATAAAATTCACAGTTTAATCTAAGAATATTGGGGGTTTTTTACTTTTTGTAACTGCTTCTAGTTTTTCAGTTTCAAGGCTCATGTCAAGTAAGCCCTGGTTTAGCTTTAAATCGGGCTAGTGCTTGGGGGAAGCTGCCAACAGAGCTTATGCAGGTGCACTGGGTGGGAAGTCCAAATTAAGTGGCACAGCTCTCTATCCGCACACAAACACTACTCTGTGGCAAAACTGGGGCCTGCATGCATTACCTGTAGCTATGCTACCTTTGACTGTACACAGTGCAAATCCATGAACCCACCCTGAGGCTATTCCTAACCACTCATGGGGCACTCTGGGCTGTGGTGGAGACAAGCAGGAGAGCTGCAGGGTGCACATCTGAGCTACAGCCACACACACAAAAAATATGCATGGTTACTGTTAAGAAACTCTTTGACTCCTCTTTCATCCTAGGCAGAAGCCCTAGTGCTGACCTCAGCACTGGTGCCCACACAGAGCAGGGTAAACACAAACACCCCCACCCCCACGCAGTACCGGGAGAAGGTAGTGCATTCACTTTGTCATAATTAAGAAAGTTTCTGTGAGAGTGTCCTAGTGCCTGAGCTGCAGCTGGCACAAACACCAAGGCAGAACGATGCTGGAAAGGGAAGTTTCCTGATCCTCCAGTGTCTGCCTGAAGTCTGTGGCCTTTTCCCCCAGTTCAATACCAGCCAGACACTTGGACAGGCACTTCTATACACAAGGGCAAATCTTTATTTACAGAGCAGCAGTACAGAGAATACAAACACAGCCCTTATGAAGGGAGCCTCTTCTCTTCAGAGTATGGCAGCAGCAGGTATCACACCCCAAACCAGCAAAAGGCACCACATCACTCCCAGAGCTAGTCCTATCCTTCCAGAACATCAGCACTGTCTCCAGTGCACTGCAAGAAAGCATGGTGAGTCAATTCTGGTCAGAGCCCCCAAAAAAGCAAGCTGGAGGACAACTTGTGCTTTGCCTTCTGCCCTGCCTCAACCCAGAGCTGCCAGGTGGGCATGTCAGTGCAAAGATGGGTCTTGGGCATGAGGGATATTGCACTGATGAGGGAAGATGGGGTTTTGGACTTCTGGCTCACCTGAGAGATGAGAATCTGATGGTTGCTGATAGCAGCAGACCTTGGAGAGGCAAATCCTTGGGAGACTAAACACGAGGATAAGGCACCTGCTGGGGACTTTGGTGTGGGGTTTTCAGAGGCCAGGTTCAGCCCAGCCCAACCTTGGAGCTCAGCTACTCCTAGGACACCTCAGAGCTGTTTCTCCAGGCAGTGTGTACATGTCCCACCCTAGATCCTACACAGACAAGACTTGGCTCCTGGTGCTGAGAAGGCACAGAGAGCACATTCACAAGGTCTGAGCTGCTTTTAATACTACTTGATCAAAGACAATCCCCAGAAACTTGGCATTAGCCTTCCATAATTTAAACCCACAGCACCTCCTCAGCCTTACCCTCTTCAGCAGCCCACCGTGCCAGGCCTTGCTTCCCTGCTCCTAGTGGGACACAGGAGGTTCAAACAGCTCAGATTAACTCAACCCTGCCTTCACATAAGCTGCCTGCTACCGCCTACCTGGCCAGCTCACCCTTCCTCCTCCCTTGAAGGGGAGGTGGCAGTCAGTGTGTTGGGGCCCAGGAGCACTGCACGGCCCTCAGGGCAAGAGGTGGAGGCTGCAGGGCTGGCCAGCTTCCCAAGACCCTTAGCAGTCCCAGCAGGAACAAAGCATGGGATGCAGGCTCCTGCCTGATGCCTCACGTGTATTCTGTCTTCCGGATGTAACTTGAGGGCACGTAGCCCTGCTTCCCATGTGCCTCAGCCAGCCACCACTCCTGATTGCCTGTGAGGTCCTCAAATTGGAGGATCTTGAGTCTCTGGTTAGCTGCCACGCTCAGCTCGTTGGTGTTTCGGCCTTTGAAGGTGTAGAGAGCATAATAAACCTGCCAGACAGAGGGAGTGGTGCACCACTTGGTGACCATCCAAGCACCACTTGGAGGGTCACACCACACAGCCTTGCCATTGTACTACATAGAACATATGGGCTTTTCTCCTTCTCACCAAACAGTGTCAGCCCCAACCCCATTCTGGCTTCTGCCAAGAGCTGCATCCACCTGCTGACCCCCATTTGCAGCCTGGTTCTCTGTCTCTGCACCTCTGCCGCTGGGATAAAAGGCATCTTAGGTTGGACATTATAGGTTGGACTCGATGATCTCTAAGGCCTTTTCCAACCTTACTGATTCTGTGATTCTGTGATCTTGCTCCACCTCCCACCTCTCCCTAATTGACACCTGGGAGGAGGATGATTCAATTCCTAGTCAAGCAAGGGGATCAGATTTTAGTACCCCTACCCTCCCCAGGGTGGCTGAGGACTCACCTGGTTGCCCTCTGACTCACTGCTCTCCAGTCCAGAGTCTCTGTCCTCCACTGAGGGCACGGGCCTAAGATGCACTTTGGTGGGATGCCCACTGCGAGAGCTGGGGCTGCAGCCCAGCTCAGAGCGGCTGTAGCGGTGCTGAGACATCACTGTACCAGCCTCCAGTGAAACTGTCCTGTCACCAGAGCCAAGCTGGGGCAGAGAGAGGGAGTCCATCTCCAGTGAGGGGTGCGGGGACTGGTATGCCTCTGCTGGGGAGGCAGAGTCCTGCAGGGGTTTCTGAGAGAAGGTCACAGCTGCCCCTCTGGGGCTGAAGGTCAGTGTGGCATTGCTTTGCGGAGAGGAGCTGCTGTGTTCTGACTCATTGGAAGAGTGGCTGCCCACAGAGACATCTGACTGGCTGCGCCGTGGGTTGTAGGGCTTCAGAAAGGAGCTGTACACAAAGCCTTTCGTCACTGCAGAGAGGGAAAGGGAGCTTAGACTGGGGCACATGGGAACCAGAGCAAGGGACTTGTCACAGGCACCAAGGGCAGGGAGCAGCCACCTACCCCCATTGTCTATGAGCCAGCGATTCTGGCTGCCCATGGGATCCTTTTTCTTGATGACACCCACAATGTCTCCTTCCAACAATGAGACATCCAGATCCTGGGCAGCATTGAAATTGCGGTCTGCCTGGAAGAGACTCTCTGGGGGATAGCGGGCCAGGAGAGCAGCCCGGATATCATCCGACTGCAGGAGATAGCTAGGCTGCAGAGGAACAAGGCAGGTGTGAGTGGCTGTCCTGGGCTCTGCAAGCCCTGACATGGGGCAGAGAGAACTCACCAAGCCGACAAGGGGCTGTCGCCGCGCAGACTGCCGTTCCATGCTCTTCCTTTCAAAATTCTTCTTGGGAGCTGCCTGGGCCTCTGGGAAGAAGGTGAACGCTTGGAGCTGCTGGAGAACTCGACTATGCTCATCCTGGAAGATGGCAATGAGGTTCCCCTCCCTGCCAGACACCTTCAGCAACTGGAATCAGAGCAGAGTTGGAGATTCTGGTTAGGTGACAGCTGGTGGGAAAAGTGGCCAAGAGCTACTGCACACACCATGACAGGGGCTCTGAATCCTGCTTGTGACTTGCATCAGACCCAGATTACACAGCTGGACTCAGCTCCGAGTGGTCCTCAAATTCATGACCTGAGATACTCCAAGGCAAATCTCTCCTGCCACTGCTCTAGGAGCAGAGCCATCATCACACCTACACACAATTGCATCATGACCCCACAATACCCGCCCTGACAGCATCCCACAGGAGCCCTCTGCAAGTCGCTTGCAGGAGCAGCTTCCCCCACAATGTGATAGGTCCCAACAAGCCTCAGGGACAAGCCCTATAAGGAGTTTAATGCTGCACTGAGGACAGTGCACTGTTTGCACTCCAGGAACCCACCGACAACAGGGGTTTCAGCTCTTCCAGGGCCAGGCGCACGAAGTCGCAGTGTGCCTCAGCATAGCCCCGCACGCAGCTGGCAAACAGCTCCTTGGCGAAGCGCAGGAACTTGGGCAGCTCATCCAGCAGCTGGGCATTGAGGGCCTCATAGTTGTTGCGAGCTGACTGCAGCTCCTCCAGCGTTCGCTTATCCTTCAGCTTCTCTGCTCGCTCTGTGCAGTTGTGGAAGTCAAGTAGCTTGTCAAAGCGCTTCTGCACCAGCTTGTGGGGTCCCGCAAACATGCTCAGCAGCTGGTTCAGGGGTGAGCTCACCAGCCGCTCCGTCCGCTCTTTCTGGTGGGCAGAGATGCAGAGAGATGAGACAAGCTGCTCTCTCCCACTGCAGAGTGAACACCAGCAGCTCATTCTCCAGTACAGTACAGGGACTGTCTTCCTGACGGCACCCACAAGAGCGCCAGACGTCCCTTCCAAGACAATTATTCTATAACCTTACATAACTGTGTCAGTGGGTAACACCACTGAAAGTACCTGAACTACTCACATAAAGAGCTGTAGCATTTCAGGTAGGGCTGAAAAAACATGTATCTAACAGGCACATTCATATTCCCAGGTACCAAAGCTCTCAGGAGGGAAGAACTAAGTAGGAGTGCTCACACCTCTCCCAGTACTCTCCCTGCAGCCTCCTAGGGGCAGCCCTTCTGCAGCAAACCCACAGGAAGGGCCCCAGAGGGGTAATCCCAGCATATGAGAGCACAGCCTCACTTACAAAGTTGGAGAAGAGCTGGTCGCTGATGAGACGATTTACTTTCTGGAACTGGTCCAAGTCTCCAGTTCCCTTCTCTGTGCACAGGTCCCACATGCTCCCTGCTGCCAGTGCCTTCATACAAGCAGACTCCTGCACCAGAGAGACACAATCAGTTTGGTCATACTTCCTACCCAGAAGAGGCCTCCCAGGGCAGACCAGACCCTTAGAAGCCAACCCCACAGCAGGACTGAGACCAGGAGCACTGGCCAGAAGCACTGCAGGTACACACCATACAGACAGGAGGGGCAGTGCACAGCAAGCCCCACAGTTGGGCATCACACCCAGACTGACTCACTCGGACATGCTGCAGGTAGAGGGAAAGGTCCCGGATGAAGGACTTGATCAGCCGCTCCTGCATCCGAAAATTTTTCTCTGTCTCTTCAAAGGCTTCATCTTTCAGCTGTGAGAGAAAGTGTTTCCAGGGAGGCAATGCATGGCTCCAGCACCTCCCAGAGTGCAAGATGTGGGGCCTTTTGCCCACAAGCTGAACCGTAGAGACAGATGGTTCAGACCCTAAGCTCACTTTGCCTCACTGGCTTAGACCAAAGCTACACATCAGGAAAGAGGTGTGGAGGGCCAGTAGACACCACTGCAGAAGCACTGCATGGTATTAAGTGCATGTTACCTGAGGTGCAAAGCCTGTCAGATGCTTGAGGTGGCTGCTCACACGGTTTGATTTCTTGATGATAGAGTGGATGTTGAGCTTGGAGATCTTCTCCATGAGGCTATCCTCATCTCCCTTCCTGTACTTCAGCACTAGAGAGATTGATACAGAAATCAAAACCTTTGGAAGCACAAAAGCACAATACTCACGTCTTACAATGCCTCACCAACAATCACCTTGCTGGCTCTCCCCTTCCCTAAGTCTCTGTAGTCCCAAATACCCCACATATAATTATAAAAACTTTTGGGTTAGAAGAGATCTTTAAGATCATCTCTCCATGACTGTGTTTGCCAGCTAAGGCTCAGAGGCCAGCAAATGCCAACCTCGACACACCCCCTCCTGTCCCTCTCTGCCCAGGTGCCCACCCAGATCCTTCCGGCGCTTGTATTCGTTGATGTTGACGTTGATTTCTTTGACTGCAAGAACAGCAGCCGTGAGTGGTGCCTTATCAGGATGAGCCTCAGGAGTGGCGCTCAGCAGCTCCATCAGCAGCAGTGGGTACCGCATCACCCTCTGCACCGGCTTGATGAGGAAGGAGCCCAGGTTAATGTAGTTTGTGCAGCCCCTGAAAAGTCAGGACAAAGGAGATGTACCATGTATCCGTACTGCTCTGCCAAAAAAATTCTGCCCCCTCAAATCACTCCTAACCAGACCCAGAACACTGCCTCTAAATCCACAGTACATCCTAAGTCATGCTACCCTCTTGTCAAACTCACTGCACTCCTGAACTCCCAGTGCTTTCAGATCAACCCCAGGATAGCAGTTCCCACTCATACCAGGTGATCCTTCCCAGCCAGCATCCTCTCCATCACCAGACCCAGGCATGAAATTCTACATAGGCAGTCTCACACTTGCCAGAGCACTACAGTACGTCTTTCTGACTCTGTCCCATCACCCAGCTGTGCTGTGTGACCACAGTCAAGGCTCTCCTGGCTTCCTGAGGCTGAGGGCTCTCAAAACCTCCCCTTGCCTCATCCTCTGCGCTGTCTGTGTAGCCCATCCACTGCCTCTGCTGCACTCATATAACAGATACCCCTCTCCTCCCAGGCATGCCCCCACAAAGCATGTTAAGGCCCCCAGCATGCACCCAGTCAGCGGCAGAAGGTTAGTTACAAGGGAATGGCCAGGCCAAGACAGACAGACAAGCAAGGATGAAGAGGAAGGATGCACTTACCACTTACTGTACAGGCTCCTGCCGGCCCACAGAGTGCCAAAAAGCAAAGAAAAGTAATGGGTTAATGGGGTGGCACGTGTGCAATCCCACAGCCAGCACCTTTGCCCTGCCAGTGAGGCTGCCAGGGCAGTGGGCAGCCCTGTCCCCATGGAGCAGCTGCCAGCTACTGGGGCATTAACCTCCACAAGTTGGAGTCCTGGCAGTTGCTGAGTGAGGCAAAGTGGCTCCTTCCTCACCAGTCATGGCAGGTGAGGGTTTGGGGAACAGGAGACCTCAGCTCAGGACATGCCACCTTCTCTGTACCTTGATGGCTTCTATGCAAATTTTAAGGGGGTCTACAGGTTTTCCAACACCTGTGCATTGGGGCAGGGGGCCATTTGAACCCAGAGTCTGGTCAACTATACAGTGACACTTGAACTGTCCAAAAACTGCTGACAGAGAGGCAGGGATGTTGAAGACTGATCTCCCCTATCCCAGCCTGATGGCCACCAGACAGAGGCTCCAACCTGAGACCATCCAACAGGTCCAAGAGTAGTTTCTGCATCTTCTCATCCTTCTCATAGGTTTCCAGCAGTGCAATGGCCTCATCATGGTTCTGGCAATAAACCCTGTAGACACTCTCCAGCTCTGCACGCTGTGCCAGGAACACTGGCCCTGCAGACAGCAACAAAGCAGGACTTCAATGTTTCCTGGTCCCCAGCTGCCTTGAAAAATGCTGGTGTGCCTCATGGTGAAATGTACAGTGCTCCGTTACACACACACACAGGTCCAGAAGACAGTGCTAAAAGACCACGCAGGACATCTCATCACCCACCAGCATAGAGAACTTGACCAATCCAGGTCTCCCAGGGATGAGAAGTGGAGAACTGGTCACTGGAGCCACAGAGCAAAGGCACAGGCAGGCCAAGCCCTGAAAGGCACAAGCTGGCAGTGCAGGAGCAAGGCTTACTTTGGGGCAAAGGGCCATGGAGGGCTATAGACACTGTGTTCCCCCACAGTGACCCATGGAATAACACAGATTGCCTGGCTTCGCTGTTGGGACTGATGAGCAGCAACCAACACCAACAGGGAGAAAGCCCAGTTCCAGCGATCCTCTCCCACCATTAAACTCTTATGCCCAGCCACTAGCGAAGCCCATCCCAGCTTTCTGAGAAAAGTTAACAGCAGAATCCATACCAATAGCATCTGAAGCCTCCAAGGTGGACAGCAGCTGCTTGGAGAAGCTAATTACCATGTGGATGTTTCCAAAAAGGCTCTCAAAGTCTATGTTCTGCATCTAGTGAAATGGGAAAAGAAATGTCCTGGATAGGGGAACATGTCCCAGTCAGACTCAACAGCCCTCCTGCAACCCATCAGACCCTCAGCTTCACAGCAGGCAACTGCTGCCACCTCCTCCTGTCACAGTGACTTGTGTACACACTCCCTTGTCCCTCAGTGCACTGAAACTCTTACTCATTATGTATCCTACCACAGTGTCCTCTTTCCCAGCAATTCCATCCCTGCTTCTGTTGACCTGTTTTTCTCCCTCTCCTCCCAATAACCATCCCAAGACCCTGTATTTTATTTCTCCTGACAATGTATTTAACCCACTAACCAAACGA
This sequence comes from Pitta sordida, assembly GCA_013390025.1. Classification (NCBI taxonomy): domain Eukaryota; kingdom Metazoa; phylum Chordata; class Aves; order Passeriformes; family Pittidae; genus Pitta; species Pitta sordida. The sequence continues at coordinate 87,660 of WEKX01003246.1, forward strand.
AGAGAAACATTTCTTGCCCCAGGAAAGGAATCTATGATATTTGCCCTCAAGGTCTCTTGTTTCAGCAAGGATGAGAGCTCAGCAGGATCTCAAAATGGATGAGCTACTGCTACAAGTGCAGGGAGATGTGAGAACCATCTCACTCCCCTCAGCATAGCTTGAATTTCCTTTATGGATTCCCACACTGCTTGGTCGCCTCCACGAGCAAAACGAACTTGGTATCCTCACCCCAACCCACCAGCGCTGCACCACAGCTTGTCCTCCCTCCCAGCTTCTACCTGTGCCTGCTGCAAGGGCACCATGATCCTCTCCACGCACATCTCCAGGTCTCTGATATAGTCCCGCTCTGTCTGGAGCAGCTCCTCAATAACCTTGGACCTCTTCTCCAGCATCCTTTGCTCTGCACTCTCAGTGGCAGCCGAGGACGCCTCCAGGGACGGTGTTTGGGAGGATAGGAGAGTCATTTCTGTAAGACAGACAGGCAAGATCAGCATGCTCCAGCAAGGATACAAGGGCAGGAAACAAAACGGCACCTGAACTGTGACACATGTGACACCACTGGGAGACCGAGACCGTCCGTCCCCACGGCAGCAGGGAGCCCCGGCCTCTCCACAGCCCACCCTCGCAGCACCGGGAATGCTGCCATGCTCCGGCATTCGGGGTGGGGGGGGAAACAAACCTGCTCCAGACGGACCCCCCTGATGCCGGCGGGCCCAGACCCCTGTCCCACCCGCGTTCTCCAACTCCGCAGCCTCAGGAAGCTCCGTGGGGCTGAGCAGATACGGAGGGAATCCCCCCTTCCCAGCCGGGCAATGGCGGCCGCCCCCTCTCTCAGGCTGGGAACAGGGTCTCAATTCTCCAGCTCCGGGGCATTTCCATCTGAATGGCCGAGCTGGGCCCCAGGCACCCACAATGCTGCTGCGGCCGGCAAAGCCTGGAGCTGGAGCGCGGCCAGCGGGGCCGGGGTGCTGGGGCCGCCCTGCTCGGCTCCGTCCAGGCCCCGCACCCGCCTTTCCTCCTCGTTTTCTGTCCCACCTGCGGCTCCAGGCCGGCCCAGCCCCCTCCGGTTTTCATTGAGACATTTTATCCCCCAGCAGATTCCCGGGCCCCAGCCGCTCTCGGCCCCACCCTCCCTGCTTCTAAAGGCCTGTGCTGAAAACCGCAGTCACGGTGTTCCCCCCCGGCACCTCCCTGGGACACCCTCCGAGGCAAGGGCTGGCCCAGGAACACTCAGGTCTCCTCCGTTTCACGGATGCTTTGCAGCACGGAGGCCCCCGAGCCCCTCACAGCACCCCATCCTGCCTCAGGTACCTCATTTCATGTCAGTTGCTGATTTTACAACCACCAGTCCTCTCCCACGGATCCCCAGCTGCTCTCAATGGGATTTTATTAGAGTTGCAGACATGCCCCAGCTCAGACATTTCTAAGAATGTTTTTGCAGGACATGTTTTACTGATCTCCACCTCCCTGACCTCTCTGATGACAACCTCCCTCAGCCTGGGAGCCTCCCGGGGACACTCAGCAGGGCATGGGACTCATCCTGGTACCACAGCACCTACTGCGGTGGGTGAACAGCCCCAAGAGACTCCCGTGCTGCCAGCCAGTTCTGCCCAGGTGCTGGGCAGGCTGTAGGCAGCCCCCAGCCTTGCCCTGCAGGGTCATGGCAGTATCCGGGACAGCAGCATGAAACATGGGATGGGAGATTGCTGCCTTAGCCTAAACATCCTGCCCGCTCCTCTGCCAGGCTGGGGTTTTCACACTGAAAGGACCAGGGAAAGAAGCTGAGGTGAGACACTGACACAGCCCATACTTCCATGAAACCATGGCAGCCCTTCCCGTTGCAGAGCAGCATCGACAAACACAACAGATGCATCAGTGTCAAACATCAATTTCTCATGGCTACTTGGGATGAGGACACACTGCTGTGCCTCTCTGCAGAAAGAACAACTTGAAAATAATTCCCATTTCCAGATGCAGCAAATGGAAAACCCAGCTGGAATGCTCAGAAGATGCCCTCGATGTGGGAGGGAAGATACCTGTCTCTAAACTGTCTCTATTGACTTGCCTTGAAATCTAGCCTGGAGAGAGGCAAAACAGCCAACTCTGCAGACGAGGATTTACACAACCAGCACTACATTTAGTAGGCAATCATTGGGAAGAGAAGGCCTCACTGATTCCTACTCGCAAGCATCCTTAAGACTACCCTACTAAAACCAAACTGCCTGAGGAAAAAGGCTGGTTTCAGCTAAGTCAGTGGCTGCCTTGACTCTCCCCCAATCCCCGATGATGAACTTTATCAACTCAAATGCTGCAGGAATCTGCAAAATGGGCCTGGGAACAGCTGCTGGGCTTAATATTTGCTGTTTGCATTTCCACAGCATCTGCAAAGCCTCAGTAGCAGACCAGGCCCTGCTGTGCAAGGTCCTCCACAAAGACTCACAGGGATATCCTGCCAGAGACAGCACTTGGAGCCTGAACAGGATACAAGCAGAAAAACCTACGGGAGGGAAAACTAAACACCAACATGGTACAGTCAGCATGTCTCTGCAGCTCAGACAGTCAAGGAAATAAAAACAAATGAGTTATTTTAAGACAGGACATACATTTTTTAAGGAATGGCATTTGCTTTGCAGAAGAGCAAGCTCAATTGGGAAGGCAACCTGGAAGAAACAGGAAGCTGTTAATTTGCAATGCAAACAGGTGTGAGAAACCCAGAGGAGGTGAGTGCGTGAGATGGTACCACTGCATGGGGGGGGCTGGGAAGAATCTTGAAAATGAAGACCAGCCAGAGTAACAGCCAGAAATGACCCATGCAGCAGCATTTGGGATGAAAACCCAAAAGGATTACATTTGCCTTTGTCAAAGAGTAAGATTTTATATTTACCTCTGGGCAAAATGCCACCAGATGAAGCTTTTTACAGGACAGTTTGGGAGTTTACTGTACCACCAAACAACCCTGCTGCGCTCCCAGCCTTAGCTATTGCTAAATTGCAGTCACACCATGTGTCTGGCTCCAGCTCACCAAAACAGAGCTGGGGATGCCCAGTGCTGCTGGCAAACACAGCAGCTCCCCACACTCCATCAAGCAAACCCTAGGCATAGAAATCTAGGTCAAGCCCTTACAGAAAGTGCCCTGTGGCAAGGATTCAGTCAGCTCTTGTGAGATTGCCAGCTCCATGGAACATTTCTTCAGCAAGTCTCAAGTCCCTGCCTATGGAAGAGAAATTAAAACCTTCCCTACACAGATTTTAAGCCCACAGTAGTAATCAGATCAGCTGGGTTGACCTGGCACAAACTGGACACCAGTCCTACCCACTTATACCATAGCCAGAGGAGAATTTATTTCTACGCAAATACCAATTTCTTGCTCTTTCTGAAAGTTTCAAGATTCATTCAAAACCAAGGCTTTATTGCAGTCTAGTATCTTGGGACTCTTGCAGCTTATCACTAGTCTAGCATTAGCCTTCAGCAATAAACATAAAAGTCTTGCTTCTTTCCAAACATTTGCAGCTCAAAAAAATCAAATACAAAATTTGTTTTTAATACTTGACTCTTCTATCTGACCAGCACATATAATACTTAGTACTTGTTTCTGATGTATTTAAGGATTCTCACTTTTTGTATTTCATATCATCTCTGTTGATTGTCACAAATTTATTTTTTCCTGTCTATCACAAATTCTTTTATGTCTAATAGCAGCTTTCCCTAAATTAGGCGTATTAAGAATTTAACCCACCAATGTCACAGAAGTGGGGTTTGGTCATCTAGTAAATGTTTTTTAAACAGAGCTCCATTTTACTTCACAGATTTTCTGTTTAAATGTTACCTTTCAATTTAAGTCATCATGACCATCAACTCTGAAGGCACAGTCAGAATGGGGTCTGTTAGCCTTCAGGAATGCAACTTCTAATGAAGCCACCAAATTCCAATCTTGTGACAAATTTGTATTTACCCATGACAGTTGCCAAAGAGGCATTTAGAAATACATTTGCAAAAACAGCGTTCTCAATCACAATTTTCAGAGGCTCAGATTTTGCTTTCTTGTAGGTTGTACGAGTTCTGCAATTTGCCTCTCTGAAATCAAACCTCTAACATCATTTTCTCTATCCCCTCTGGCAGATTTGGCTCTCTGGATTGGTCTGATGGCCTGTGACAGCCTCCCAGGAGCGCCTGCTTTTGAGCTTTGCTAGTGCGCCCACAGAGCCGTGAGGCTGAACACCAGCTCACCGCGCAAGTGAGGTGTCAAGGCGGAGCACACTCCCACCTCCACCGTTCCGTAGAGCCTGGGATTTACTATCAGAATCACATGACTCATCTTGCTGTCATCAACCTTCTTCCAATTAACGAAAACTTCGAATTCTTAGTACCCAACCTCCTCGTGGGAGCACACATGCAGTTAGAGGTTTTCCCTGCCCCACTCTGGAAGCAGAGTTGACCCACAAAACCCAAGATCCAATGGGATGCATGCCCACCGCACACGGGCTGCAGGGCTCCCTCAAAGGTCTGCATCACTCCCTAAACTCATCAGGGCTCACCTGCCAGCATCCCCCGTGGCTCAGCGCAGCCTCGAAGGGCACCCACGCTGGGTGCAGCAGGAATCTCCGAGGGAGTGCATCCAGCCCCGAGGTAAGCCCAGCCCCAGGTTCACAGCCCTGCAGAGTCAAGCCGTGAGTCAGGACAAAACAAACCAGCTGCAAATATTTGAAGTATGTGGAGGCCAGGAGGGGAGGAGCCAGTGCCGACCACGAGAAAGGGAGGGGAGGGGGGTGATGAAACTAGGGCAGGGAATAATTAATCTGAGCAAAAGGCTAAGCTCCCTGCCAGGAGCAGGATTTGGCTGGGGTGAAAACTCTTACTCTGGACATTGGTATTATGCCACTGAAATGAACAGGAACAGACTGGGGATGCTTCCCCAGGGCCACAAAGAGTGGCTTGATGTCGGGTTTACAGCCTGCTTGGTGGGGCTTGCTTGTCTCTATGCCAGGTAAAACCACAACCACCACCCCAATCAGCCTGTGGTTGCCCAGACAGTCTAACGGCATTCAGTGTGAACAGTGGATGATCCCAATCTGTGACACAATAAAAAGTGCAGTAATACAGTGGTGTACAAAGAGCTAACCTTCTAAAACTGAGGGTGAGCATGAACAAAAGCATTGATGGAAGAAAGAATGAAAGCTGAAAGTTCTTTAAAAGCCTGTTTTAAATACATAAGTCAAAAAACATCAAGAAAACAGTATTGATGAAAAATCTGTCCTGCATCTGTGCCTCAGTAAGGCGGCAAATATAAACAGATGAAAAAAAACCCCAAGATAATAGACCCCAGACACACCAGGAACTCTGAAGTACAGAAAAATGATAGAAGAAAGATATAAAGACAAATCCATGGATGATAGCATTAAGGACTCAATTTTAGTTTTTTACACGAGGAAATAAAATGCTACTTTATAATAGACTAATTTCCATCCAGGGAAAAAAAAACCCCAAACCCTTATACAATCCCGCAAGTAAGCAGATATAGTAAAACTTCTGGTAAGCCTGGCAAAGAGTAAAATTATACAATAAATATTCTGTATATTTCTTTCCAAAAAGCAAAAAGAAGACCTTGCTAACTGGTACCTTGAAAATTCACTGCCAGTGGAGACTATCCAGAAAAGAGGGCATTTCTAATCAGGTTCTTCAGACACTGTATTTAGTTAAACTTTCAAAAGATTTAAAGTAAATGGAAAATCATTGCTGTTGAGAACTAAACATCAATTCAACAGGATCACAAACAAAGATGAAGCATATGAATCACTGAGTGATCCAAGGTATCCTGATTAAGATGGAATTATTCAGACCAAGGAGGTTTAATGCAGACAAATGCATTAGTGTAACAAGAAAAGCAGCCACATGCTGCTTTCTGGACTGTATTCTGGGGAATAATTCTTTTGCTTGGCCAGCCAAAAGTCAGCATGAGTTCCTCAGGTGCTGCAAAGGCAGACTGGGGTCTTCAGGCAAAGGCATAGGAGCACAGCAAGGTAAACTGTGCAAGCAAGTACTGACACCCACCCAGAACGTCAAGTATGCTGTTTTAAAAGAGTCTGAACTGAAAAACTAGTGAGCATCAGGGAGAATAAGCACTGAGAGGTCTTCCAGCGAGTCTTTGACATGAGTATTTTAAGGATCTATTCACTACAAAGAACTGAAGACTGAAAAATTACTTAATTACAGTACATGCCTGAGAAGAATATCCATCAACTAAAAAGCTCTGATTTTGCAGAAAAAGGTTGGAGTTCAGAGCTGAAATGCAACACATTAGCATGCAAAACCTTTAAGAGTGATGGTGACTAAGCAGCAGAGCTATGAGAAGTGGGTTCTCCTTCTGCTGATGTGTCAGGCAGACATGTCTGAGTCTCATCCCAGAGGAGGTGCTCTAACCAAGTGCTGTCATCAGGTTACACTGTAGAGAAATCTGTAAGAGGCATGATAACCCTGTTTACAGAGAAGATCATCTCTACTGGCCTGGAAGTGTTCAAGGCCAGCCAGGATGGAGACCTGGGCAACCTGATCTAGTGGGTGGCATCTCTGCCCATTGCAGGAGCTTTGGAATGAGATGTTCTTTAAAGTTCCTTCAAATCCAAGCCATTCTATGATCTCTTACTTGGGCTTCCAAGTCCTAAATTCTGTTACCCTGTGGATGGAGGAGGAACCTGTGAGAGAAGTAGACAGCACCAGGAAAGGTGCCTGGAGCACACACAGAGGGAAAACCAGAGCTGACTTTTTCCTGCCATCTGGGCAGGAGGGTATCTGCTGCTAAGCACAATGGGAGGTCTTGTGGGGAGGCTCCCAGGTGCTGGTGTGGTCTTACATTGAAGCAGCTAAGCATTACATGCCAAGGAAGGCTGTTGCTGGTCCAGCACTGTGCCCCAGCAGGGCAGGAACAGGACTGTAACAGACAATTGCAGCCAGAAATGGGCCACAGGACACACCAACAGTTTTTCCAAATACGTGGAGCCTTCATCCCTCCTTTCCTGCTGTAGGACACCAGTGCTGATGGCAAGGGCATCCTGCCCTGCACTCTCACAGCCACGTCCATGCCTCTTAGCCTGCCACAGTGGGGAAAAATTCAACAACTCTGAAAAGGGAAGGTTTTCACTCAGCATTGCAGTCTGTCCCTTCAATTCTTGCGGAATCTGGACAGGCCAGCACTGCTCCAGCCTCCTACGGCTTTCTGGATCATTTCTGGATCACTGCCTGGTTCCTCCTTGCTCCTCTGCTGCCCTTTGGACGTCTTGGCACTGCAAAGCCTCTCCCTTTCCTCACCCTAGGGACACAGCTGAGCGAAGTCCCACCCTAACAGGGCAGCCTGAGAGTGCAGAAATGCAGCCACTGGAGCCTGCTTAATCAAATATCTCCAGAGGACATGCTAAGGCAAAGGTAGTCATAGCCTGCACTGTTCTCTGCATTTCAATCCCACTTCACAGAGTTCACACACATGGCTACTCGAGACAGACGCTGGCAGAAAGGGCCTGTAAACAAGCAGATTTTCAGACACACATCTGCCCAATGGGGAGCCCTTTCTGTCAAGAAGGGCTCCTTCAGTCCTTCTGCCCAGACCTTACTGCCACTTGCCCAACACACACTAATATTCTTGCAACAACAAGCCAAGCTGTACAAAGCTGTCTGCAACTGACTCTGTCCCAGCCACAACATCACAGAATGATTTTGTCCATGCCAAGACAGCCCCAGCCTTCCACTTTGGTATTTCTTCAGCTCCACAGTGCTGGCTGGTGGGACAGGAGACCCAGGGATGGCTTGGGGACCCAGGACATGCAACTGCTGTAGTACAGGCAAGGGAACACTGCAGTAGTAAGGGGCTGGCAATGCGGGAGATTCCCAAATGTGACAGGCCCTCAACACGGCTCAATGTCCTGCCCTGTGAATTACACAACTACAAGTACTTTCGCTCTACTTACATCTGAGCGCTACAACTTTCTCTCCTTCCTGCTTTGTGCTGCCCATGAACAGCTACCATACTCACACTTTGGGTAAAGAATTGTTTCCTACACATAGAATCTGTCCATGATGAGTTATGGAAGTAAAACAGGCAGTGGTAATAACCCCAGTACCTCACCCTTTCCCCTCAGGGCCCTAAAAGAGCAGACAAAAAAAGGGCCACAAGTTTTAGGGTGTACTTAAAACCACCGGGAGTACAGATGGAAGAGCAACAGAAATTACAGTACTGAGCCTGTGCTGCCTGTGCTTCCTTCCCACTTGGGCCTCTGTGAAGTCCTCTTGCAAGACAGATCAACAACTGTTCAGAGGGGTAATGACCATGATGCTCATTTCACCAAGGCCCAGGGAGAAGCTTTCCCATGAGAGGCCACCTGTGCCAGACTCCCAGTGCTGCCCTGGTGCCAGGGCGAGGCAAAGGCACACCCAAGGGAACTGCCCACCATTTTCCCATGTACCTTGCTTTTTCTTCCTGGTCTGCACAAACTCTGAGTGCCGCAGAGCACTAGGAGCCGTCCGTCTGTAGAAGCTGTTTCGCTGCAGCACAGAGTCCACTCTGTTTGCTTCCTCAGCCTCCTGCTCCCAGACCTGGCTCCAGTCCGGCCGGCCCGTACGTACCCGTGAGCACTCTGCTCCACTGCTGCTCTTGGTTGGCATCCTAAGCCCTGGGGCACCACTTTCCAGCTCCTCACAACCATCGTAGTCAACATCCCACATCTTGAAATGTGTGTAGCAGGTACCTGACCCCAGGCTCACACTACTGTCTCTTGAGGACCTGACTGCAAATACAGGAACTTCACCACCTCTGTGTGGACTCCTGTGGTCCCTGACACGGCCCTTAGTCCGCCTGTGCTGCTCAGTGTCCTCTTGGTCTACATGGTCCTCAATACCTACATACTCCCTCTCCTGCTCTCTATATGCCCCAGAGCCTCCATCATCTTTATACCACTTTTCCCCTTCCCTATATACTTGATTGCCTCTGTCCTCCCTGTACTGCCTTCTTCCCCCATTATATTCCCCCGAGTCACTATCTTGCCTATACCACCTTTCATTTTTCCTATGTTGTTCATCCTCACTGTAGTCCCCAGGGTCTCTGTAGTCCTGATACAACCTTCCACGTGCCCTATAGTCTCCAGGGCCTCTGTGCTCTCCATACTGCCTTCTCCCCTCCCTATACTGCCCAGGTACTCTGTCCTCTCTGTCTCGCCCTTCTCTTATCTCAGAACTGCAGTCTCTGTATTGAATGCCCTCTTTCTCATACACTCTGTAGTTTCTACCCTCGGTATGCTGGCTTTTGCCTTCCCAAGCACTATCAGCGCTCCTGCAGTCCATGCACTGCATATCCCCCTTCCAAAAACATCCAGAGTCTCCATTTATGCTCTGTTGGTCCACAGAGGTGCCCTCCCCTCTCCTGTAACTGTCCCAGCCACTCTCTGCTCCCTGGCCACCCCGGTACTGCCTCCTTGTCGCCCTGGCTCTGTCACTGCAGTCAGCCTCGCTGCGCAGCGCAGCCCCTCCAGCCACGTCCTCTCTCGGTACGGCACAAGAGTCCTCATATTCCCAGCTGAGGAGGTGCGGGTCCTGTCTCGGATCCTTCATGCAGTGTTTCCTCTCAGGATAAGAGCTCATAGTCCTGTGGGGTGTGGCACAGGGCCTGACTCCCCTCACTGTCCGCTCCCTGAGCCCAAGCCTGGCCTGACGCTGCTTCGCTGCCTTGCTCCAGTGTTCCTGTCCCAAGTGAAACCTGCTGCTTCCTGAAACCAGTCAGCAAAGGCACGGAGGTGCAGGTCCAATCACTGCCAGCCCTGGGCTCCTCCACCTGCTGCCCAAAGTAATCAGTAACCAGCCCCGAGCAGGGAAGCCAGGGCTGGGCAGGCTCTTACCGCCCAAACCGGCTCCACAGCTTTGCCAAACCCTCTCCGCAGGCAGCTCAGAGAGAGGGAAGAGGAGGGCACTGGAGCATGTAGAGGCCCTGCCCCAAGACCAATATCCTCAGGGAAGGGAAACATACTGTGCGTGAGACCGCAGGAAGCCACAAACCAGAGATGGGAGAGCAGACCTCCTTCCGCTGCTGCCTTCACACTCCTGATGGCATGGAGGCTGAACAATGCAGTCTACAAGAGGCTGGGCTCTGCTCCACACCTTGCTGGGACAAACCGAGGCCTTCAGGCTGCCCTTGGCTCAGACTTGAGCCCATCCTTTTCCCAGCCCTCACCCAGAGTCACAGGAAGATCAGGAGAGGAGCTGCTCCCTACAAGACAACTGCATATCTAAGTAGTGCCTACACAGCTGCCTAGGTCCCTGCTCCAGGGTGAACATCTGCTGCACCTGCTGACAGGAACAGACTTGATGGGAATACCTGGGCTATGGCATCCGGTGCCAACATACAATATAAACTCCTAGGAGGCTACAGAAACACACACTCTAGTAACACCTCTCACTGCAGGACAACAAATCCCCAGTTTTCCATGCCAAATGCAGAGCTGTAAGAAACCAAAAGCCATCCACAACATGTCTTAGAAAGCATGAGAGCCCATGGATGTCATCATATCTCAGGCTCTTGCAACACTTGTTAGGAATGCACAGCCCATGCTCTCATCTGGTAGAAGACAAAAATGAAACCTATGGACTTTCAACTTGCAGGAAGGCAAGTGCTAATCCTGCCCCAACCTGGTGAACCCCCACTGTGCACACAAGACACAGCAAAGAAACAACTTGACAATTTTAAACCTCTATTGTAAAGAAACACATGATTTTCTATACTTCCTTTGGCTCCCAAAGAAAAGACCAAGGGGCTGCATTGCCCCAAGACTACACCAGCCCCGCTTTGGTTGCTGGTCAAAGCTTACTGAAAGGTTTTTCTCTCTCCAGTGTGCCTTCATGTTCCCCTAACAGCAGCAAGGCAGAGGTCACACCGCAGGCACTGCAAAAACATGTTTTACTGAGCTGATGCAACACTGTGTTACTGATCCAGCCTTGTGCACTAAAGCTGGGCCAGGAAGCCTGAGCCATGCTCTCTGGCCACACTCAGATGTGGCAGGAGCCATATGACAGAGCTTGGGTAGGAAGGACATCTTTATCATAAGACAAGAGGGGTTACTTACAAATCCTCAGGTCTCTTGAAGTGGTGAAAAATCCTCTAGGACTAGCGAGGGGATATTAATTTCAGGGTGACTCAGGATAGTGCATTAGTTCTTGTCTAAAATTTCCAGTTTCAGGACCCAACAGGGCACAGGTTCTACAGGATCCATCCTCTGCCAGGAAGCACTGGGACTACTTTCCCAGCAAGATTCATCCCATCAGGAAAATTCCCTTGAGATTCAGCCTAAATTTTCCTCTTCCTACATTGAAGTAATTTCTTATTTCATCTAGCTTCAAATCCTCTAAGCCTCATTCCATGTGTCCCTCTTGCACACCACTGATGTGGAGGCTGTTTGTCACACTATTTTCCTGGTGCACCCATATCAACCTTCATTCCCACATGCTCTGCATCAGACACGATCATGAAACAAAGTGCCTGGGCTCCCCAGCACAGATAAAGCAGTGGGAGGATGGTGGCAACGAAGTCAGAGTGAGTAATCCCCAGGCAGGAGTTGGCATTTCACTCTACCTCCTGCATGCAGTGCCCACATTTCCTGCTCACTGTGGGTTTCAGTAACAGAACTGCAGTGTCAGAGCTCCAGGGAGAAGCAGGGGAAAGGACTGTGGGATAAGATGTATATGGTCCTGTCTTTGTACACTTTGTCTACTGTAATACCAAGTGTAACATAACTAATAACAGTGACCTTTACATGGCATCATTGGGTTTCAGAGATCAAATATGCTGATACAATCACGGTAAATTCCTCTTTCCTGAGTAATTTTTCTGGGCTGCATGGACAAAAGGCATCTTTTCAGCTAAATAGATGCCACAATTTAAAGCTCTTTGTTGCTGTTACCAACAGCACAGTGTCATTTCCCTGTCCTGGACTCCATGAATGGCAGAAGCACAAGGGCAGGTTTTACTTTTTGCCCTCTAATCCATCACACTTCCAGGCCAGGTTCAGTTCAGTTCTGTTGATCCCCTCTGATCTGAGTGACAAGTCCCTACAGGTTTGTATTACCATCAGAGCAGAAACCACAGGAAACCCGCTGCCCTCACAGGCTGTGAGGGCTGTCACACCACAGACATCAACTCAAACCTCAACTGCATGACCACCAGCAAAACCACTCTGAAGCTGCTGCTCACTCCCCTATAGGTAAAAGGAGAAAAGTTGAAATTGCAGCAGCTCTGCTTTTACTTGTCAGCAATGACATACTGGGAAATAGATCAGATGAAGGCTCTGGATATACGGCGGAGCTGGAAGAGGAGATGGGGGAGTTGGAAGGAAAAGGGAGTAGGGAAGACCACACTGAAGGGATGTCCAGAGAAAGACACTGATTCTCCAAGACAAAACCATAATGATTTGTACTACGGCAGTGCTTACAAAATTACGAGAATCAGGAATTAAAGAAGGGTATAGAAGTCTGGCTTCAACAGTGCCTCTTAACAGTAGGGGCAACACCATCATCCTATACAGCTGTAGACTCACCTCTCAGCTCCTGCAGCTCCATGTTGAGGCTCTCAATATTGGAGTCACAGAAATCAAGGTTTTCCATAGTCTCTGCTCTCACCAGCTCATCCTGCTGCTCCTCCAGCATCAGGCTTAGCTCAGCACGGGTCTTGCCATAAGCCTCGAGGTCTCGCTCCACCTCTCCAATCCTAGTCAGCAGAATGGAACAGGGGGAAGCTGATCCTGCCTGTGTCAAGTCCTCCCGTCCCTCCTCCACCCGCTGCTCTAGGGTGCAGGGCTGAAGCTGTGCATGGGCCACACTTTTACGCTGGCTGCTTGATGGAGGCCGGGGTGCAGGACGGGAGGGTTTGACTGAGAAGGACAGAGACCTGCCTTTGGCCATTTGACCACCCAGCATGTGCACAGGGGTTGTTGCAAGGCTGCTGGGTCGAGGAGGGGGTGGCCTCAGGGCCCTCCTCCTCTCTGTCTGCCTGGAATGGGGAACAGACTCAGGAGAGCCACGGACAATGTCTTTCTCGGAGCTGTAGTCTAAAATAGAGAAGTGACGGGAGACTTTGTCCTGCTCAGTGCTGGTAGTTGACAGACTCTTCTCAAACTGTGCCAGCTGCTCCGTCAGTTTGGAGTCGAGGTCTGTGCAGCTGTCCCCATGCACTGCAAGTGGGCAGCACTCCCCCCAGCTCCCAGCCCATGTGTTCACGGCAGCTCCTAAGGTGGAGGAACAGGACTTGGACGTCTCCTGTTGACTGTCTATCCAATTGTCTACGTTCTGAATGCTGCTCTGGCTCTCCTGGGGCTGGGATGCTGCCCAGCTGTTAGAAGATGAAATTGTCTGGCTTCTGCAAGGATCTTGGGGAAAGTGGGGAGCCTGTGAGGGCACAGTGGGACTATCTCCATCATGCTCAGGCAGAGCATGAGTTCTTGAATTTCCTGAGAAGGCTGAAATGGTCCCCCTAGGCTCCAAGTCACCTGCATGGCTAGGCCTGTTGCCCTGCAGCGAAGGCAGCTGAGCAGAAGGGAGAAGGCCATTGACTGGTTTTGTGCAGTCAGAGGGAAGGGAGTCCACTGTGCCTTTGGGATGTAGCTCTTTGTGTCCTGTGCTAGGAAAGGCCTGATGTTGTCTCAAGTCAGTGCCAAGAGGATCCTCTGACCTTCCCACCTTGTAAGACAAAACGGTGACAGGCTCTGGGTGTGCAGCCAAGCCATCTTCATTTTCCCTGCCATCTTTCCCTGGCAAAGGAAGAGCTTCAGAGCAAGTGCTTTCTGAGTCTTGCAGATCCTTAGCACCCACCTTTTCCCTGCAAGCCTCAGAGGCTTCTAGCCTCACAAATCTGTGTGGAAAGATGCCACATTTCCCTCTCAGCTCCCCCTCCAGCCAGCCATCCTCCAGAACGCCAACAATCCGAATCCTGTCACCCACATCAAAATCCAGTTCCTTGGACTCCAGGGCTTGGAACTGATAGAGGGCAACACCGTAAGTACTCCCTGGCTCCTCATCCTCCTTGGGGGGCACTTCTACTGTTCCATTGGTGTCACAAGCCCCAGTGGGCTCTGGATCCACTGAGTTCTCTGGTGCTCGCAGAGGAGTAAGCAATTCCACAAAACCCTCTGGGAAGATGCCTCTGCAGCCTCTGAGTTCACCTTCAAACCAGCCAGGCTCTGGGACACCAACAATGTTGATTACGTCTCCTTCCCTGAAGTCCAGTTCCTCCTCCAGCTGAGCAGACAGGTCCATCAGGGCCCGGGCTTGGCCCAGTGAGTAGGCAGGCACCTCCAGGAGTGCACTCTGGGACAGCTGACGTCTCTGAACTGAAAGGCACAGCTCCCGCACACATGATGAGGGGAAAAAGCCCTTGGAACCCCAGCTGCTTCGGCCCTGGAGCCAGCTGGAGGCCAGGGACCCCCCCAGGATCACCAGGTCTCCTGCAGAGAATGACAAACACCAGTTCAAAACTGCTCTCATTATTGCTTCCCACCTCTTATTCCTGCCTTCCTGTGACCCTCCTGGCTGTGGGCGAGGTCTTGCACTCATGCGTTGGGGATGCACATGAGAACAGGATGGGGTAAGGCATGAAGTATCAGCAGCCTCTTACACACATGTATCTAAGATACACAGTTTTGGCTGCAAAGACATGAAGGTGCATTAAAGCTTTGATTTCTCCTTCAAATGCAAGTCTAAAATTTGGGAATTAAGGACAGCTTTAATTTGGGATTAAAGCATAGCTGTTACCATGATCACTAAGTCACTAAGGTGACTCAAATTTTTGGAGTTTCATGAGTAATGAGAGATCATGAGAGGTAGCGTGGCAGAAGCCCAGAGGTCCATAGTGCACTTGACATGACCCACGTCATAAGGAATTAGGAAATTTACCTCTCTCTTCTGTCACTCTAGGCAGGATGCTGTGACTAGGTTCATCTGTCCAGAAGGACAGGTGAGGCTTATGAGTTGCAAAGCAAAGGAAGAGAATGGGGATTACCTCTCTGCAATGATAAGCTCCCTGGCTCTTGAGATGTGAAGTCACTGGTACAAACAAGCAGTTTTTCTCCCTGCTTCAAAGGGGGAATATCCACAGGTTCAACAAAGCTGCTGGGAAACTGCCCTAGAAGGAGAAGCAGTTGTCAGCAAGGAGTTTTTCCTGTAGCCCATCACCACCTCCACCCTCCTTCCAGATTATGGGATCTATTAATCTCCTGCTAGAGGAAAATAATCATTTATCAGGGGTGCCGCAATAGCATGGTGGAAGAGGAATGAGTTTGGGAGTCAGGAATTCCTGAGGTTTTCAACGCTTACAAGCTAACAGATAACAAAAAGTTTGGTACCCTCAGATCATTCCAGGCAACCAACAGATTGTGCTCATTACTGGGACTGTGCCATCAGCATGGAGCTTCTGGGACATACCGCGTTTTCTCTGCTTTTATTGCCTCCTTTCCAACTCAGATCCACAATGAGGACTAAGAGATCCAGTAGTGCTGGATGCTCTCTTCTGACTCAGCATATATATCCACCTGGTGCTCCTCTCTCTCTCGGGCTTGGCCCCTGTGCAGCCTCAGCACTGAATTCAGGCCATGACACTTGGGGAGGCCACATCTGGGAGTCACAGGCTCTGTCACAGCTTCACGGCTGCTCAGACTCCATGGACCTTCCTCACTTTTTACTCTGCACTTATTTCACAATGGCTTCCATTGCTGAATGCTGAACAGGCTCCAGTCAGGCAGGGCATCACACACTTGTTGGCCATCACAGGATGCCACTTAGCTACTAATTTTAGTCCTGGGAGCACAGGACAAGGCAGAGCCCACTGCAAAGGCCACCTAAAACATCATCCCTATATAATTTGAGGCAAGGGGATATGATGGAGTATGGGATAACAGCACTTCCAGCATTCCCTCTTGATAACCCAATATTTTTTAATAAAACCTGGAAACATTGTATCCTAGACACCCAGAGCTTTGCACTGGATTTAGGCAATTTGGCATTCACTACCCTCAGTTGCTTCCTTCAGTTTTAACCAGCTCTACCACTTTTTCCATGTCTTAGCTTCCTGCTCTGTATATGGAAGCAACATAATGCTGTTAGAAAGGAAGTCATGGAATTACAGTAATTATTCCACACAGACTAATAAGTGTTAGGCTGCAGCCCCTTCACAGCTTCTATTCAAAAATGCTTTTTTCAATTCCCTACAACTTAGCTGGGCAGAAAACTACAACAGTTGTTCTAAGAGAAAGCAAGAATGCAAGTGGGTTTTGAATTAAAGGTAATTAAAAACCATTCAGTTGGACTTCAGAATGTTTCTTTATCTTTGAGCTACAACACACATCTGTTTATTATTCCTTAATAGTTTCATCTTCTTGAGAACAACCTCACTACTTATGCTGAGAGACAAAACTGTGGTGAGAACTGCAGATACAATTTTTGCCCAGTGACTTCGGCAGCAGCAGGATCAGGCACATATTCATTCAATGTCACTTATCAGCTACATGGAGCACAGAAGAGAAGTCCTCCTCTCCAGCTTTGCTCATGTCCACCTTTGTTGAAGACAGACGGTGGCTGTCTCAGGAGAGCACAGACTGCTGCTACAATAGCAACTCCATCTCTGTAGCCAGGGTTGAAACTTCAGTCCCACCCTCCTGCTGAAGACAGAATCAGGCTTATGCTTCAAACTGGCCTGGTTTTCATTGCCCTGAGATCTCACACATCCTTTTAACATCAGTATTAAGATGAGACAGTGCTGCCGAAAAAGAGACTATGAGACTAAGTGTTTCACTAAGAGCATTTTGCTGCTTCAGAAGTTTCTCACACCCTTCCAAAAGTTTGAGACTTGCGAACTATTTCAGGCGCACAGATATTGATGGCAATTTGTCCAGGAAAAGGCTTTGAAGCGGAAAGGAGGAAGTGGGGCTGAGTCAGAGGGCTTGGGGGAGACACATGGACTCTCTTGCTGCATCTCCAACTGAGTTGACCTGACAAGGTCACTTGAATGTGGATGAATTTCCAGTCTCAGTGCATCTGTTTCCTCTCTCCCCTTCCACTGCCACAGTCAGACAGCACATAAACTAGCCAGGAAATGAGCCGTCTCACCATAGAGAATAGAACAGCCAGTACTGTGAAGCTCTCATCTCCTTGAGAACTGACCCTCCACTGATCTCTCTCAAAAAACAAAAAACAAGCAGTCTGAATAGTTGAGGAAAAGCTGGCAGGCAACCTGCACCCTCAGTCTCAATCAACGTCTCATGAAAGACTCAGTAAACCAAACCAGGTCCTGCACAGCACTGGCCAAGCGAAGGTGTGCACACGGAGTGGATGTTTAGCTGACACATTTATGGATTCAAGTGCAGACACTTCCAGCTCTTACCTGTAACTCCTTCCTTCTTGCCAAGGAGCCAGAACTCGTCTACCACAGCCAACACCTCAATGACATCTCCCACAAAGAGAGTCAGCTCTTCAGAGACGCTGGGACAGAAATCAAAGACTGCTCGTACCACAGAGCCAGCCTCCATTGTCCAGGGTCTGAAGGTGGATCAGTGCCTAAACAGTGAAAAGTCTGTTAGCAGCCAGAAACATCCCAAATTATCACTGAAATATACGCTCAGGAGAGTAAAAGACCTTTCCTGAGCGCAGGAACACTGCGAGGGTGCCTTGTTGAGAGCTCCCTGACACCCTTTGCCACATGCTGCAGGAGCTAAGGGTCTCCAGCAATGCAGTCCCCATGGTCTAACCTGTCTTGTCCAGCCCCTCTGGCTGTTTCTGTAGGGACGTGTGTTTGTGCTGCAAGGTGGGGAGAAGCAGTAAAAAAATTGGAAGCGAATTCCCATCAGGAAGGAAGCAAGAGGAGGGGAGGAAGCTCAGCATTTCCCTGACACACAGGGCAGGGCTGAGCCCGCCAGGGCTGAGTGGGCAGACAGCACCACCCACTTGCACATCCTACCACACATGCTCTGGCAGAATGGTTACGGCATCCCCCTCTCCATGCTACCACTCAGGGCCACAGGAACCACATGCTGAAGCAGTGTAACACTTCTGGCCCAGCAAAAGAAGAGGCACAAAGTCCACTCAGGCAAGTTCATGCCACCATCCTCTTTCCCATTGGTGAAATGTTTCTGTCCTCACAGGCTGATCCAGTCTGGGCATCTTCAGACCTGACTGGAAATACCCCATCTGCCTTCTAGGTACCAGGCTCAGTCATCCCCTGGGAGGCCTCACCATGGTTCTTGGCAGAAGCTGGGCTGAGATGAGGGTGCAGACCCTGTCCAATGCTCTGGGAGCCAAGACTGAATTTCCCCCTGGCATGGGACCTGAAGGCAGGTGAAGACCTCAAGAAGGGGTATGTCCTGTGTTTCCTCTCTCTCTGGAAATGGTTGCTGAGCCAGGACACTCTTCTGTATAATTTCTGCTTTTCAGCCTCCCCATCAAGGCAATGTATTGCACCAGGGCACCAGCAGCTTAAGCTGCTCCTTTGCCTCCTCCCAGACTCTTCATAATGGGAGCTGAAAAGTGCATCCATCCATCCAGCAACCAGAAACATTAAGATTATTCCTCAACATCTGCACCTCAGACTAGTGAGTGTTTGCCTTCACTTCCTGTTCTACTGTAATTACAGGCACAGGATGGCACTGCCAACACCTCTTAGAGGTGCTTTCAGAGCCCTGCCCTCTGCAATGCTGGCTTGGCATCCTCCCCACCAGCCTCCTTGGCACAGGCTGCTTTCTTCCCACATCACAAGCAGAGTCCCTGCTCTGTCCATTTGGACCCAACTTCCCTGCAGTGGGACCCAATCTCCTCCCTTCCCAAAGGGCCTCAAAAGGCACAGCGAACAATGATGCTCCAGGTGCTGCCCAGCCAGTGCTACTTGTCCCTCACTCAGCATGGCTTCTTAAGCCACCCTCCTTACCTAACAGCAGAAAGACCACAGTGACAACACAACAAAACACAAACACAGGGGTCCCAGTTCTCCATACAGCCACACACAACCCACCTGAGCCCTGGAGAGCTGGGAAGAGGGGAAACTAACACAGAGAGGAGAAAAACATCCTTGCTGATGAGATACAGCTAACTTCCAGTGAGAGTGCCAGTGGGGAATCCAGCCAGGGAAAAGCTTTCTGCTGACGGGACGACTCTGTTTATCCAGTCCGACTCACCTCTTGGGAACAAAGCGGGTTTGTACTCACCAGGAACAGCTTCCTCAGCATGTCTCTCCCCACCCCCAAGCCATGCCTTTGCTGCAGCCAACACACTGTGCCCCAGCCCCTGGCCACCCTCACCTCTGCCATCCCATCCGTTGCTCCTATTGCTCTCCTTCCCCATAACACGTGGGCTCCTTGGGACACAGGCTGTCCCTTTGTCACCAGCTTTGTGCTGGCTGTACAAACAAAGAGCCCAATATCCAGCAGCCGACAGCACTCTGCCACCAAAAAGAGATGAATGGACTGGAGTGAATCAAGAACACAAAGAGCTGCAGTTCAGGGTAGCAGAAACCTACTGAGGCAGAAGGAATAACAGTATTAAAAACATGACCATACGGAGCAGAGAGAAAGATGCAAGAGCCATCAATTAGCTTGGAAATACTGTAGACAATTAAGGATCCTTGTGCTGTTTGAGGTGGGGTGGCTGGGACATGCTGCTGCATGCTCTGACAGGAACAGCAGCAGCAGCAACGGGCGCAGCAGTAGCAGCCCCTTGCAGGGACCCAGGGCTGCCCTCCCCCACGCAGACAAGCTGCCGAATGAGTTTAGGGTCCTAGAAATCCTTGCCATACTCTGAATATTCAAACTTCACAGCAGCACTGGACAAAAAGAGGAAAAGGTATTGCAGGCATAATTGCTGACTTAGGGTAGTTTCTCTGGAAGCACATGATGGCAAAGTTAGATTTCTTGCGTTTCTTCTGTTAAAGGCGTAATGTACGAATGGGCTGAGGTATGCAAGGATTACAGCATGTGCGCTGCAAACCGCAACCCTGGCTTTGCTGCAATCACCGCGGCTGAGGGTATGGCCCTCCTACTGATCCTGCCCATGAGAACAGGAGCGTCACTTCCTTAACGTACCTGCAGCCCTGGGGGCTCATTACTAAAATGTGCCAGATTTTCCAACAAGACTGAAGATTAAGAAGGACAGGCAGGACTGTAGTTGTTCCGCCATGTATATACTAATTACAGTTATAATAAAATGCATATTCATGTCAAAAGCATTCCCTGAGAGGCAGCTCATAATAAAGTGTGAAGTAACTTCAAAAACTGCCAAAAAAAGAATCCCAACAGGCTCATGTTCCCTCAGCAGTACCAAGAAGAGCAGGATCACTCCCTGACTCCATCTAAGTTTAGACAGTATGCCCCTGTATTTACAAGCAGTGAATCAGTCTTGTGGGGTTTGCTTGCTCCATGACATAAATTGAACACAAAATACTATGTTTTTTGGAACCTTGGCCTTGTCTTACTCCATGCAGTCCTGTCTGCCAATATTTTCTACAAACCCCCACCTAGAGAAGGAAGCCTCTCAATATATTCCAAACTGGAAACTGACTGAGTCCAACTCTTCAAGCTTAATAGTGGACCAGAGCTTCTCCCAGATCCACCCTAGATCTGGTGAAAACAAACATTCAGCAACAGCTCAGGCAGCGGCTCCAGAAGCACGAGCAGACTGCAGGGAGAGCAGGGCTCCGCCCGTGATCCCCAGTGATTCAGGCTCATGACACCGGGCCAACCACCATCCCCTCTCACCTCAAGGCTGGGTGATCCCTGCTTGCCAGAGGGAAGGAGGGAGGGCTCAGCCACAACTCAGCAGACTCTGGGATTTCACGCCGGGGGAGGTCGGGACTGTGAGCCGCAGGACTGCTGCCCCCGCCCAGAGCACACCCCAATCCAAAGAGGGCCTCACCGTGCAAGTATGAAGCTGTAGCGCAGCAGCGAGCTCGCCCTGCCGAGAACACACGGGCTCTGTCTCGTTGCCTGATCCTGCACAAACCAGGTACCGTGTTCCTGGCGCCCAACCGCAGGCTGCCCGGTGCCAAGCTCTGGGCCTGACACAACAGCATTGTGCAGCAAGGCAGAGAGCAGATTCCCAGGGCATTAATCACCCCCCAGCCTGCCTGTATGCCTGCATGCTCAGCATACATTAACACTACCTCCATGGAAAACTGCCTATCCCATTCTGCCATTAGCTCTGGAGCGTCTGGTCCAGCGTGGGCTGATGAATGGACAGACCAGAATGAAATGATGACTATTAACTGTTACAATATTGTTTTGAGACCTTCAGCACAGACTGGATCAAGTCACAGCAGCCAATAAAGGGCATTTACACATAGACTCTGACAACTTCTTGTACACCCTCCTCTCTTTCTGTAGCTGAAATTGCACAGGGTAAGAAATCTCATAACAGACCCACCAGCATCCCAAGTGATTGTCAGGCACTTGCTCAAAGTACCATCACTTAGATAGAAGCAGGCATACTAAAGATGCTAAAGCATCAAAACACTTAAAAGAAAGCGGCAATAGGAAGAGATAATTTTAGGTTAATTACAAAGAGTATTAACAGCCTCAGCGAAGGGAGAGACAGTGGTACAGTATTCCCAAAGTGCTGCTCAGGTCATGAGATAAAAACCAGTAAAGGATGGATGCCACAAATAAGCAGCAAGGCACACAAACTTAACAGGTGCTTTCACCACTTCTTTCCCCTCTCAATAACACATTTCAGCTTCTCACTCAAGAAGCAGCACTGTTAGAACTGACTGTGTTCAGTATGGCAGCACCTGAATGGAAAAACTAGCATTTCACCAAACATGTCATGTGGGCATCCACGGGCACACTGGATTTGCACGGGAGGGACAAGTGGATTCTTGAGGAGCAGATATCTCAATCTCTTTATAAATCTTACAACCTGCAGGAGCAGTAGAGTGTGAATGGGTCAGATTCACAGAAATGTACAAAAAAAAAGCTCGCCACAGAATGTTTAGAGAAATTAATATTAAAAATATCAAACAAATACGTACTGCCAGTGGTATATTTTTAAAACAAAAAATGCTGTGGATTTTACCTACATCTTTTCGTGTCTCCTTCTACACATTACAGCTCTGTGTCTGTTCACTGAAAACATAATCCACTCCCAGAGTCAGAGATTCCCCTCAGCCCTGTCCAGTGCACCCTCAAACTGCCGCGTCTGGCTTTGACAAGAGATCTGCTGCAGCTCCCACTGCATTCTGGGCTGCAGGATCAATACACAGCACACAGTGGGAGGAAAACACAGGTTATGCTTGGCTTCTCACACCATTGTGTCAAGAACAGAAGCTTATTAACTACATGTTGAGGCATTTCTACTTTTTTCCTCTGTTCCTCCCCATGTTCTCTGTATCTAGAAAGCCCTCCTCTCCTCCTTATCCTACTGCATCTGCAGAACCTGCACAGTCCTCATCCACACTTCTAAGGTAGGGCATTACCTGCACACCAGCATGCCCTGACTACTCTTGCCAGCCTTTAGAGTTGTCATCACTTGCAGTCACTCACTCTGCTCAGAGCAGAACATGTTGATCTGTAAAGCTCCCCGAGGTCCCTGCTTGCCTGCACATTCCTGGGTGGAATAAACAATACCCCGTTGAGCCAGGCTGCCTGAGCCTCAGCTGGAGATGTTGCCAATGCAGGGACTGTGGTTCTGGCAAACTGCAGAGCTGACCTTATGAATCCCAACAGAATGGACAACACAGCAAGCAAGGCAAAAACCCAACAAGTAGTGCTGAGGAGAGAAGCCTTCTCCCACCAGGGAAATGCACATTGGTGCAGCTTCTTGTTAGGACATGCTGCTTGTCTCAGCAGATCCCAGAGTCCCCCTGCTGAGCTTCATACAGCTGGAAACAAGAGAACTCTTCTGCACTCCACTTCTTAACCCCATATGGCTCCCAGGAGCATGAGGAATCTCCTCATTTCAAAAAGAAATATGCAGCTTCTTTTGTTCTGTCTGTGACCTGATACACCAAAAATCATTGGAATTAATACGTTTAGGATCACCAAGGCCTGCAGAACCAGAACCACTAAGGACATGTGCTTAAGCAAGTTGTGGCCTCCCACTAAACATGAGGCAGTTTGGAGTACTTGCTACAGGAGCTCTGCCATGTACCTCACAAGTCATTCAAACCACTACTTTTCTCCAGCTGGGCTCTGGCTGTCAATGTTTTCACCTGCTCCACTGCAGGATGTAGCTGAGGGCAGGCTGGTGGTGCTTGTGTGGGGTAAATGTGGCATGGGGAGAAAGGGAGGCTTGTGCTGGGCCAGACGCCAAGGAAATGAAAGTCATCTGGAAACCAGAGCATAGCATCAATTTTTAATGCAAAGCAGAACACCTTGCCACAACACATGAGCAAGATGACTGTGATGGATATTTAGTCTCTGGCACTAGGGACCCAAGCATGCAAAGACCAGAACATCCGCTTAGGAGTCAAGAGTTTCCCAAAGTCTGTATGGAGTGGTTTCACACGCCTTAGAGACACTGTTCCCAAGCCCTGTATTCTCTCACCCCAAGGCATGTTTTTGTCCCTCTTGCCATTTCTGTAGACAGACTAAAACAATACAACTTAGAACAAGAAACAAACAAAACCCCAAGAGCAGCACCACTTCTGCTGTGCCATACCTGTGGCTGGGCTACTAGGGGTAAGTAGTATACAATTACAAAATTAGTCATTACACCTTGAGTACATACCCCAAACAAGTTGAACTGGGGCTACAAGACATTCTTTAACACTGCAGCATTTGACTTTGCACCCTGAACAATATTCTTCAAGATAACTTCTGGACAGAAGCCCACTATGATGCATTGGTTGCTGGGCAGGGAGTCCAGAAATCTGGAAATTACCCTAATTACTTGGAAGCTTCACTCTTTATCAGCCATCACTCCTGTTCTGCACTGCAGGGACTCTGCTGATACCTGGAACTCTTCCTTTCAGAGTCCCTAGGTACTCCCAAGAAGTAAGCAATAAATTTTACTTCCTAATTAGAAGGGTTCTAAAATTATAAGACAAAGTAAAAGCTGTGTGACCCAGAAGTGAGGCTGAGCAACCCTTGAGAATGTGATTAGAAATACGTATACTCTTGCTGGAAGTTGAGGGGAAATTACCAGTTAAGGCAGCAAAGTGCTAAGGTAAGCACAGCTCAGGCTGTCCCACCCAATGTCACATCACCACTGTCACAAAGTCTATCTGAACAGTCACCCACTGCAGGAACACCTCAGCTGCACTCAGAACTATGAGATGTCACACATCCACACTTCCCACAATGGTTAGCAGAGGTAGTGCTCTGCAAAGCTTTGAGCATCACTCTTTTCCTCCACCCTACTGCTCAGTTCTTCCCATCCCATTGCCAACTTCTTTAAAATTGTTGTGTCTGTACTAGTCTTTAACGTCACTGCTAAGTCGAAGTGGAGCTGCTGGAGAGAGAACTGAAACCTTTGGCCTTGGCAGTGCAGATGATTTAATGCACAGAACAGCAGTGGCCAGCTCAGAGACGTGGGCATTACCAGCACTATGGAGGCTCTCGCACACGAGCAGGACACATTTAGACACTGCCCAGCACGACTCACAGCCAGAGTGAGTCAAGATGAGGGGGATGATGGTGACGTCTTGCAGCACAGTACAGAGACTGTATTTGGCAAAGCATCTCCAGAACTGAGAATTTGGTATCTATGAACTCCTTCAGATGGAGGAAAAGATATGATTGTAATGGAACCAAAGGAAAGAATGGCAGATACAATGGGAAAGAGAACATTTTCAGAAAAACCTGAAAGTAATAGAACTCTGACAAACCTCAAAACAGATGTTAGTAACTTAGGACACAACCAAAGGCTTTCTAGGTACAACAGCAAGCAGAATGAGACATGAAAAGACAGAGGTGGGGGGGAATACTTCAAACACCAGGAAAAGCAGCAGAGGTGTTTGAACCCAGAGGTTAAATTGCATCAAGGACAAGATCAGCTGAGGCACCACTTAGGGTTAGCAAAAAGGACAGCAGAGCAGCAGCAGCTGCCTCTCAGAACATGCTGAGGGTGACCCAAGCCTCCATCCCCTGGCAAGGGCACTGGAGGAGGTGTCTCTGGGTCATCTGTGTTAAAGAACAAGGGGACTGCGTCAGGCTGAGAACGATGCAAGACGGATTTTCACTTGCTGTAGTTAAAACAAACAGGGAAGTCTTGTAAGTCTCTCTTCTCATGCTGGCTCAACGTGGATGACCTGAGAGTAGCATCTGGGAAAGGCACAGTGCTGCAGCCTGGAGCTTCTGCTATCTGTGTAAAACCACCTGTGCCACCCTTCACCAGCCCTACAATTCCAGGCTCCCTGTGCCAGAGCACTCTGGGATACCCATGTTGTGTGTAAAGGGCCAATTGCTCCCCTGCAAGGAGCTGTAGAGGCAACCCAGGTACCATGAGCGGCATGCCCGCCGGGTGGGTGATCACCCGAGATACCCCTGCCTGCACAGACACGGCTTAAGAGACCACAATCCATCTACGCCATGTGCGGAGCAGACGGGCGGTTCCCGCGGTACGGCACAGCTGCTCCACGCTGCCAAGGTGCCCCAAGCGCTCCCAGAGCGCCGCGGGTGCTGCGGGTGGAGCCGGCGGGGCACCGCGAGCACCCACCTGGGCACGGAGAGCCACACGCTGCCCCAGCCCAGCTGCTGGCGAGAGGGCAGCACCCCCCGAACCAGCAGCACCTCAGACAGGGGCACTCGCTCCCCTGGCCCGGCCAGCGCGGCCCAGGGCAGCCCGGGGGCACACGGCAGCCCCCGGGGCGGGAA
>WEKX01003246.1:113640-201952 GCA_013390025.1 Pitta sordida
TCCCGGGGGCGGAGCTGCTCCGCGGGGCTGGCCCGCAGCCTGAGCAGACCGGGGCCCCGCGGGTGACGTGGGGTCATCGTCCTTTGCACCACGGCCCCAGGCTGCGAGGCATTTCCCCCCGGCGGCCCACGGGGACACCCCGGCGCTGGACACAGTGCCCAGCGTGGGTGCCCGGCGCGGGGACGGGGGGGTGCAGCTACTCTCGTAGCCTCCAGGCTGGACACGGCACCCGTGCGCCATGGACCGTGCCAGGCTGCTGGCAGCGCACCGGGAGCCCGGCGCGGAGCACGGCAGGCAGCTGCCTGTGCAAACCCTCTTCGACTTCCCCCACAGAGCGCTGCCGCCTCGCAGACACCGCCGGGGCTCCCCATCCCCGCTGTTGCCTTCTCCTGGGAATCTCTCGCTGCCTTGTCGGTTTCAGCTTTGGCAGCAGCTGACGAGTGGGTCTACACTGTCCATCTGGTGCAGCCTCAGCTTTGCTGCTAGCAGCTAGCTTGGCTTCTTAGATATATTGTAAGATCATGCCAGAGCACCAGGATGGAGAAAAACAAATAGCTCGCCAGCGCAGATCTGTGGCAGTTTGTGCATCACAGAGAGTAGGGCACACCAAGTACAGTAGGTCCCATAGTGGCTTTCCTAGCGGGCCAAAAGAAGCCTCCATGCCCCAAGGGATACCATCCCTCAGCAACATGCTGTAAAGCCAGGAGTCTCTCAGCCCCGCTGAGCAGTTATCACTGTTTGGCACGTGTTTGTGCATTTAGCTACACTTCTCCATAGCAACCGCACAGATCCCAGCTTGACTTGCCACCAGCCAGGAGCGGGTGTGCGGAGTGTTGCATGCAGGCTCTGAGTCATGTTGGTACGTGTGCAGGCTGTGCGCTGACTCTCCGTCTGCTCTCCTGAGAGGGGAACCCACACTGCTGACGTGGGGCAGATGCCTTTGGCAGGGGGCCTGAAGCTGCACAGGGAACTGGGTGCTCTCCTCCTCACAGGTATGGATATTTGTAGAAGGTTTACTGGTGCTACAGCATGGATACCAACACCTGCCACAGGGCTCTAGATGTCCTCTGACACAAAATTTCCATTGTTCTTGCCTGCTAAGGATGGTTTTGAGCTTTTTCATCATCCCAATCTCTCCTGCAGCCTTTCAGGTCACTGGCATGACCAACTCTCCTCTGCTGACATAACTGTCAAAGCTGCACCACTCTTGAGTTTAGTTATGGTAATCCCTCACCTCTTTGTGCCTCAAATTTCAAAGCTTCATCTCTGTGGTTTTTCCCCCGTGAAGATGACAGACTTCTCAATTCTTCGTGGCATTTTTCCATGTCACATGAGCAGCGGATGGCCACGCATGCGCAGAGTGCCTCTGCTGTGCTGGAGGGTGGGACGGGCTTGCCCCATGGGGCAGGGAGCAGCACCTCTTGCTCGCTCAGGGACTGCCCATAGTAGCTCACCCTGGGACTGTGGAGGGATGGGGGCTCAGCAGAGTTCTGTGCTGGAATCTCAGGGCGGCACTATGCCCCCGCTGCCACCCTGCACAGTCTTAGGAATGCACTGAGCAGCATCTGCTGCCCTGTGCAGTCTTGGGATGGCAGCAACTGAGCTCTGCCCCCTTGCACAATCTTGGGGTGGCACCAAGCACACTCTGCCACCCTGTAGTCTCAGGGCAGCACTGAGTACCTGTTGCAAGATGTGCCCACCTTGTCGGGGAGGTAAGGGGCGGATGGGACCCTCCCATGTCGGGTGTGGCAGCAACCTCCCCTCTGCTGCCCCATCCTTGCCTGCCTCTTCAGGGAGGGGTAGGGAAGACCCCCTTTGCTCACCTGTCCCATCACATAGTGCGAGGAGGTGCCAGGAACACTCCCCAGTGCTCTGAGGCTGAGTGGGGCAATGGGTGTGGCTTATTTGCATATGTATGATCCACTGTTCTTCGCAGATTTCGGCTTTTGCGGCACTCCCCTGCTCCTGAACACCCGTGCGATCCAAGGGATTACTTCTATTTGTATTTTCCTTTATTCTGCCTCCTCCATGCCAATACACAGAACAAAAGACATCCACCCTCCTGCTTCTCCCAAGATCCTCACAGTTTTGCTTAAAAGAGTTTTGGTTCATTTTACTGGGCCTGGCTTCACCTTGTTTAAATGTCTTTCTAGTGTCTGCATAGAACTCTGGTCCCCTCATCTCAGAAAGGATAAAAGAGAATGGAAGGAGGTTTGGAGGCAGGCAGTAATGATGCTCAGAGATAAGGGAACAGACTGTACAGTGAAACACTGTGTAGGCTGGAACTCTTCAGCTTGGAAGAAGGACTTAAGAGTGGAGAAAAGTCCTACAAAATAATAAGTGACCCAGAAACGATGGGTAGGATTGACTTTTGTGTCTTCTGACAAACCTGTCAACTGCTTTTGCCTTGATTGGAGTCTCAAAAGCACAAGAAACCACTGTGCTGCAGATGTTACATCCAAATGTTTAGTGCCCTTTTTAGCCCATGCTTCTTGCAACATGGGGCAAAGTTCATGGCAAGCCTTTGAGAGGCATTCTTAAAAGTCCTGCCTCAGAAATATTTTGTAACCATGTTTTCACGTGGAGAGCTCAGCCAGGGCCAAGTGGAACTTTACCAAATTGGTCAACACAAAAATATTCAGAGCTGGGAGGAGAATGAGCTGGACAATTCCAGCACAGAGAGTCCTCCAGAGGGTTGTATCTTGCAGGACCCCTCTTGTAGGGGAAAAAGTTTGTGACTGATGCTCTTAACTTTGCGCTGCGCTGCCAACTCCACACCAGCCTATGAGGGTGTGTGGTGTGGCCTCCTGGGCTGGTTTTCCTGTTCTAGGGAAGAAATCTCCCTGCAGTGACTCTGCTCTGGAAAGTAAGTGGAATTGAGATGGTCCCTCATTTTCTACGACCACAAGAGGGCAACATGAGAGCACCCTGCAGCCAGCAGGCTCCGCAAGGTGACCCGTGACACTGCTGGTGTGCAGGGGGCACGAGCAACATTGTGCGGCCTCAGCATCACCCTGTCCAGGGACCACCCAGCTGAATTAGCCAACTGAAGGCTGCCCCCTGGGAGCCCTCTCGTTGCTCTCAGCTTCATACACGTTCTCGGAGGTCAGCAGTCAGCTCAGCCAGCGAAGTTAAGCGCTGTAGCTGGGGGAAGCAATGTCTTGGCACACATGGGCTGGGCATGTGGTGACACCAGACCCTTCTGTGTGCTGCATAGGGCCAGGCCACGGGACACAAGGTGCCCTTCCTTGTCCTGCCTGCATGTCCACCGGGAAATCTTTTGGGTGAATGTGCAGTGACATATGACATCAAGCAGGAGGGTCCAGCATCTGATGATGCTGCTGGGCTTGGCCAGTGGAAGGGGTGTTAAACCACACAGAAGTTTGAGCATCTCAGCCTTGCCATAGTTTTCTTCTGCCACAGGGGGAAAAGAGTCTAATTGAAGAATTGGAATCCAGCTTTGGCTGTGACTGCTGAACTCCCCAGTGTCTCCAGCGCACAATGGCTCTGCAGACCACAATCACCGTCAGGTACACTACGACTCCTGGCACTTTTTTTGCAGTAGCCTGTATAATTAACCTGCAAGGAACACCTTCCTCTGCCTTTGCAAGAACAGGCATGACAGAGAAAGAACTTCTGTTAGCATTTGGGGCTACAAGAGTGTGCGTGTGCTGTTAATGCTGAAAATGCCACCAGCATCTTGTAGCAGAGACAGAGGAGGAGGTGATGGTGAGGGATGAAGTGCAGAATGTTGGTTATGCAGGAAGGTGGTACAAGTTGCTCACAAGAAATGAAAAAATGTTTGGAAAAGAGGAGGAACAAAGGGATGTTTGGAGGAGGACACTTTTTGGACAAGCTTGAGTCAGAGAAAGAAACAGCATAACCAATGACTCTATGGGAGAGATAGGGATAACCAGCCAAGAAAAAGGAAATTGCTGGGGCACATAGGTCACCCTGTTTATCCCTCTGGAATTAATTTATTTTCAAAAAAGAATGCTAGAAAGATTCTGCCTGCTTATTTTTACCATGGAAATAACCAGCTTTGTTTCTATTCTTGCTTCTGCTCCAAGCCTGCCCACACAGCAAAGCAGCACTTAAAGCCTCAGCCTGTAGTACCCCACCTCACTGAACTATGGATCCTGCCTTTGTTAACCCAATTACAACTCTCCTGGCTTATGCTGTACCTTCATGGCACACTGCTGGCATCAAGCATCCACATTTCCCTGTTTCACATTGACGGGACCAAGGTTCGGGGTATTTGTCGCAAAGGAACATTAAATAACCTGGCTTGGACTTCTGCTCATCACCAGTTGTCAAACCTCACCTAGTTGTTCCTTTGCTCAGACTAATAGTTTGTGTTGGCTAGAGCAGATCCCTCTGCAAACCATCTGGTTTGGGGCTGAACACATAAGGAGACAGGATAATCCTTGGCTTTTGCCAGCATGCATCACTTCAGCCTGACTACAAATAATCCAAACCAGCTGCTGAAAAGTCCCATCTGCACATCAAGATCAGATGACACTGGACCACCACCTCCCAATGTTGCCAACCAGTGACAACTGTGCTACCTGTATTTCAGTGTTCAGAGCTGCTCACATCACTGCCTGCTTTAAAACTGACCTTCCCTTAAACTTCAGGGTCTACAGGCTCCAAGTGTCCTTACCTGAAGGAGATGCACGGCATTTGCACCCAGACAACTAATGTCAGGATTCATGTGCCCAGCTTGTGAATGCAGCATACACCAGGGCCTGGATTCATTATCCCTAGTATGCACTACTGACTGAGCATCTCAGGTGGACTGAAGCAACTGAGTTAGGAGTAAAGGGAGCAGAATTCGCTGGGATGGAGGGAGTGCAGGAGAAGAACTCGGCACACAGATACCCTGCCTGGGGAATTGTAGCCTAGGCCAATTTCACTGTGAATGACTTCACAATTTGCTCAGGGCTTAAATACTTCCTTGTTTAATAACCTAATAATTTGGGCTAGTTTCACACCGGACTGTTGTAAAGTTCACTGGCCGGAGTTGTCACCCAGGCCTTGTGTAAACGGCTTCCCCCAGCTCTCAGCCAAGTGAGCTGTCCTCATCTTTGGGTCCCCCGGCGGGTGGCTCTTGGCACGACCTTTTTCTGAAGGGCTTTGTTGTTTATGCGTGTGCCTGAGGCTTTACGCTCCGGGAGCTTCCTCACCACTTCTTGCTTGAGCTGGAAATGCACCTGGAGATAGAACAAAAATAACTGTGTAACATTGGTGCGTGTGCTCTGCTGGCTCAGGGGTCTGCGGGACCTGACTCCGCTGCTTGCCTTGAGGCTGACTGGAGCCAAGACAAACAATAAGGGGCCTCAGCCAGTGTTAAGGGAACTCAGTTCTCAAAGCAGCTGGAAATTTTTTTTTTCCCGTGGAAAATGTTATGCAAACAATGAGCTACATTTCTTATGCGGAGAGTTGCTCCTGTGGCAATATGATGTCCTAGTATGGTTTGGAAGAGGAGCTGTGAAAGGCAAGTAACTGAGCTATGCTCTTTTTTCACCTTTTCTTGAGACAGACTGGACTGATGCTTCAATACTATATCCAGGCAAAAAAAATTCAGGAAAGAAACCTCCATCCACTACAGCCATGCAAGCAGGTACAAGAGGGAGAAGAGGACAATGAGCATCAGATAAATGGGGAATGGGGAGGCCATACAGAAAGGTAAAACTGAAAAGGGGCTGTACAGGCCTCCTCGGTGAGGATGGGGTGAACAGTGTGTATAGGAGGTGCTGCAGAAATGGGGACAGAAGGGCTGCTGTGAGAGCAGATGTGCAAAAATCAGACCATCAGGGAACAAATCAGTCTTCTCCAGTAACCTAGTAAAAAGAAAGCCTGTTTTAAAAAGGAAAGCCAAAGAGCTGTGTGCCTAACCTAGCAAAACAAAGGCTAGGATTGGGCTTGACAGTTCTCTATAAATACACCAAAGAATAAATACCAGGGAAGAAGAGTAGCTATTTAAAGCACAACATTGGCGTAAGAACAAATAGGGACAAACTGACCATAAATACATTTAGGACGAAAATTAGAAGGTTTCTAATTCTGAGAAAAGGACAGCTCTGGAATAACTTCAGAGGCTGGGTAAAGTGGAATGAAGAGATGGAGAGTGGGATAACAACCACAGAGTATTTAGAGCCTGACCAGTGTACCTACAGTGAAGCAAATGACATGCCAGGATGCCACAGATGGGGGGCTCCTGCTGGTCTTTAGAGGAGACTGCATCTGTGGTTCCACCATGTTCACAAAACAACAGCAGGGGCAGGGATCACCACCCACTGTTTTTGTAACAATTTCTAGTTGTCCAGCCTTCTCTCAGAAAGGCACTGTAGGGGACACCCTACTGTCAAGAGCACTTCATCTCCCAAAGGTGCTTGGCTGTTCTCCGTTGGCACTCTGTTTCCATCTGTCTTGGATACTCTCATCATAAAGAAAGGCAGACTTCAGCCTCTTGCTGTAAGTTTGATAACGTTTGGTCCCAGGCAGGATGCAGATGATATCAGAGCGCTGAAACCCACAAAGCTAAGGGAATAACTGAATCTCAGGGAAGAGATGCTGCCGCCACATCATCACATCCTGGAGAGTGCAGAGGAGTGAAGGAGAGCTAAAGAGAAGCAGCCACAGCCAGCCAGGGGCTCCTCCCATGGCCAAAAGGCAGGGGGACACAGGAGGTGGTATGGCAGCCCAGGCAACTGAGAGCCCTCAGTAAGGAACTGAAAGGCACATGGCATTGTCTTCACCCTGATCCTCTCTGCAACCTGTGTGGAGTCCTGTGTCTGCCAAAGGAGACAGCCTGTAGCCAGTGGCAATGTTCTAAATCCCATCTCCTTTCTAGACATGCCCCACTGCATTTCTTTCTCCCTGGGGTGAAGATATTTTGAGAAACCCTTGTAACTATGCAGCCTCACTCACCAATGAAGGTGCAGCTGGGCCCACTGTTGTTGTCACTGTCTGGGGTTGGTACCCCTCTGCAGAGGCTGTGACAGTGTAAGTGCCAGGCAGCAGCAGCCGGAAATAATCCCCCATATCACCTGGAACACAAAGTAGGAAAAGAAAGCATTCAGGATGCTCAGGGAGCAAAGCAAAAGACATTCCATTTATTCTTGCTGAGGTACTTCCTGTAGGGTGTGCAGCCTTCAAAACCCAGAAATGTTTTTCCAAAACTGCTAGCTACTGCAAGGCTGGATTCACATTGGTACACTGGAAGTGATGTCTCATTAGTGCCAAGGAGGAGAGGTCAGTCTGCAAGGAAACACCAAATGAAAGGGGACTGAACAGAGGCATTGGCTGTCAGGAGACTGCAAATCTGAGTGCTTGCTAGTCAGATGACAACAGACCTAAGGGTGATCACAGCTCCAGTCCGACTCCTTATGCACAACATGATCTCCAATTCCTGTCATACACAATTTTGCCACATTTGGGTTAGCAGGGCTTTAGTTGCTCATCAACTCAGCTGCTCCCTGAATCTCCAAGCATAAGAAAGTCCCACGAGCACTTTGATGGACCATGTACTGGTGCAGTATGTGTGGCCAACATGGTTTGCTTCCCAAAGACACTACCTGTGAGAAATATGCCTGTGCATCCTTGACCAGGAAGGGCTAAGGCAAGCCTAAGAAAGACAGAAGCAATAACAGGGACAGGAAACAGTCAACAGTGAGGTTGCACCACATTATGGATCACTTTGACAATTTGAATATAATCCCATCTATGGAACTGGATTGGTATTGCAAACTGCTTCAGGGTGGATGAGGGAGTGCAGCTTCACTGTGAAGGTGGTACAGCCCTGGCACAACAGTAGAGGGGTTGTGAAATCTCCATCCTTGGGGTGAGTGAGAATTGGCTGGATAGAGCAATGGCTGATCAGAGCCAATGGTGAGGACAACCCTGGTCCAAGCAGGAGGCTGGACAGGAGATCCCAGAGTGCCCTTGGCAGCCAGCTCTTCTGTGATTTCTTCCACTTTCTCCTTTCCTACAGAGGTTGGCATAATAATTGGCAAATATTAGTGTTACTGTGTCACAGGCCTATAGTCAGGAGGAGTTTTGATTATTTCGTAGTCTGACCTGTGTACAGCTGTAATA
The DNA here is from genome assembly GCA_013390025.1 of Pitta sordida. Classification (NCBI taxonomy): domain Eukaryota; kingdom Metazoa; phylum Chordata; class Aves; order Passeriformes; family Pittidae; genus Pitta; species Pitta sordida. The sequence goes on from WEKX01003246.1 coordinate 121,741, forward strand.
TCAGCTGTTTTCTGCAGCCAGTCTGTAATGCTTGGTCCACCTGGAGGAGAGTTATGAAAGGGAGGTTAAAATTGGCCAGCAAAGGAGAAACAACCACAACTTGGATAAGTGGTACTTCATTTTCAGTCTAAACTTGTCTGGCTTGAACTTTCAGTCTTTCATTTTATTCTGCCATTGTGTTCTTTGCTATCCATTGTTTCAGCTCTTTGTAGTAGTTAGATGCTTGAGTAGATTATCCTCTCAATTGTCTCTCTCAGATAGAATAGGAGCCAAGTTTCTGAAGTCCTTTACAATAAGGTTTGCATTCCGTTTCTCGCCTCTGTCTTTCCTAGGCTTTCCTAAGCCCTCTCTGGTCGAGGATGCACAAGCTTTCTCACAGCTGCTGTCTTTGGGAAACAAACCATGCTGGCCACACATATAGCTTCACCTGCTAACCTCCATCCATACATCCAGATAGCCTCTGAGAGGATGTATTCAAAATGGACAGCATGCAAGGGGACGAGCAACCCACCAGAGGTGATGTCATGGCTGATTCCCTGGACAGAAATCACTGCTCCCGCAATGCCATTGTTGTTCTCATCTGACACCAGCCCTTTGATGCCCTGGTGAACCTGCAGGAAGGGAGACAGACTGATGGGTTAAGGGCCCTCCATTGCCCAAAAGGGTATTGCTGAGCAGTGGAGGAGGGCAGAGCTCTGGGGACAACCCTACCTTTCTCCATACCCTTGGCTCTCCTGGCTATCCCCAGCAGAGCCAGTATAGGACACAACAACCTCCCCAGAGGCCACCAACTACATTACTCCACAAGCTACATAATCACCTCCCTTCCACCTCTAGTGACTACTGCTCCCCTACCATCGGGGCCCATAGGGACCTGCAGGAGAACGGTACAGGTCTCAGGACTGTCCCCTTACCTCTTCAATGAAAGCAACAAGGGCCTCCCGGTTGGCCATCCACTGCCGCTCCAGGTCCTCCTTGGGGGGAAACTTGTTGCAGCTCAGCTCCAGGGTGATTTCAAAGCAGTTGGTATAGAGGTAATTGAAGTCCTGCATGCCTGGAAGAGAAAAAAAGCCTGTGGCCAGGGCAAGGTCTCCTTCCCTCCTCATTCCCACGTCCCAGTCATCCTGGCCCATCTTTCTCTGACCAGAACCATCCCACTCTCCTTTGCACCGCAGGTGCAGCCTCTTCCCGCCACGTGAGCACAACTAGAGCCTTCTCCCCTCATGCAGTCCTCCCTTTGTGGCCGCCCAACTCTCAGCTAGATCATTCATCACTCTGCCCTCAGAAGCTCAGGGTACTACAGAGCCTAAATACAGCTTTCCAGTTTCTCTTCAATCTTTTTTTCTAGCCTAAAGTGTCAATTTTTCCGTTTCCTCATTGTGACTTTTTAAATGAGATTTTCAGGAACCAGCAGCTACAAGAAATGTCTTCCTTTTGATAATGGTTTTGGGGTTTGATGGAGTTATGCCACAGCATTTTCAAATACACTAACAGATTAACGTCTCCCTTGTCCAGCAGCACACAGCAGGTCTCTGCAGATCTTGACTATTTCTGTGTTTTTCCCAAGCCAGTTCCAGTATTCCCAAGCCATTTCCTGGTCTGAGAGGCAGACACCAGAATGCTGTTTAGTAATGGGCATAATGCTATTGCCACAGTCCTTCTTCAACGCATCCTATCCTGTGGTTTCTCATCTATCCTTTCACCTCTCTTCAGCTCAACACTTTGCTGTGGGTGGTGCTCACCTGCCCAGCCCTTACCTTTGCTGAGTGAGTACCAGGATGCCCCATTTGTGATGCCATCAGCAAAGTAGTCCCCACAGTTCCAGCCACGGTGCATCCAGCTGTGAGCATACGAGTAGGTCTTGGCCAGCTAGAGGGAGAGCAGCCAGTGGTCACTGCTCCAGCCCTGTGTGGCTGGGGAACCTGCCTGGCTCTGGACAAAACATGCTCCTTCTGCACAGGCTTCACTGAGGAGCATGGAAGGCAAGTCAGAGAGGAGACAGTTCTTGCATTTTACTGCCACAAAATACAACTTGCAGGACTTCAGCAAAATGTAGGGAGATGAAGGCAGAGGAAGAAAAGCAATAATCTGGTAAGATGGAAGCTTGACGATGGCACAAGCGGCTTCTGCCCTGCTCTCACTGAGAAGAGGGGGAGTGGAGGGTACTGGGGCCACTGAGGGACACTCAGCCTCATTGATGCTGAGTTCCACACAGCAAATGGCACTAAGAGTGGAAGAAGACAATCAAAGAAAACTAACTAGTCCTGATGCAAATACCATATAGATCATGGGAATTTGGATTAGGAAAGAGTTTGGACAACTTCTGGTTCTAGCAACCACTTGTTTATTGACTTTATTAAATTACTGCTTATTTTTAGACATGAAGACAGAGCTAAAACTGGGCTGCTGAATCCAAAGCCAGTTCTTAGCATAGGACACAGTTAAAGATAGACTGGCATTTTCATTTTCTAGTGCAACTCTATATCCTTGTACTATGGTTCAGATGCCGGAGTAATCTCATTCTGTCAGCAAGAAAACAGTTACTTCTCTACATTTCTGACTCCTGAGGCTGTGTGGGTATCATTAGCCTACAACCCAGACTGCAGTCTCTTTACATCTGAGTCTGAGCACTGCCATGATCCCAGGAGGTTCTTGGCAAGCCCCTGCACATATTCTGCTTTCAGAGAATGCTGAACTCCAGCTCAGAGTTATTTTTCTCATTAACTGTTCCGACACAGACCTGCTTTTTTCTTGTGCTGAGTATTTCCTAATGGAAGCAGTGACTGAAGGCATTCTTTTCTGGGCTAATGGAGAAAAACCACGAGCTGCAGCTAGTGCTAATAGGATCAGCAGCACAGACTGATGCATGCCCTGATGCCTACCTATGCTCGTGGTGCTCTTGCTGTTCGTTTTATTTCTTGTTCTTCACCACCTACAAGCCCCTGCTGTGCACCCATCTCATCTCGTTCTCAGCACACCCCCAGCCAGACCCTGCCATCTCTCTAGGAAAAAGATCCTGTAAGCTAAGATGGTGTGGAAAAGCTAGGGGCAAGCTCCAGCTCTGGAAAAGCAGGTTGGTATTGAAGACATTAGTGGTACTGGGGTTATGGGGAACCCCAGCACAGCACAGATGAGCAAGGGGACCTGAGGGTTAAGACTGGCCTGTCCTTGTGGTGGGACTGGCTCACAGTGGGACTGTCCTGACCTGGCTCACATGGAAATGGCTGGCAGAAATGCCAGAGTCTGCCAATGGTTATTTCCAACAAGTTTCTTGGCTCAGCTCCTGCATGATGTAGTGATCAGACTCCCATCCAGCTCTCACACACTGCACCCTGCCAGGGAATGCCCTCACTCAACGTGGCTGTGCTCACCTTCTGAAACAACTTGTCATCAGGGGTAGGTGTGTTGACTGTGCGCCGGTGGCTCCTGAACCGCTGATCTTGAGACTTGTCATAGGGATAATTTGCCACCACTGCTCCCCCATGCAGATTGGCTGAGAGCACAAAGTTGTAGCTGCTGATCCACTGGATCACAGCCAACGTCTCTGGCTCCACCTATGAGAAGAGAGAAGGGGACCAGGAGAAGAGTTCAACCACCTCTAAGCCAGCAAATGCTCCATTCTGGGATGCAGTGAGATCAGTCACGTCAGACCCTGTCCTGCAATGTGTCTGCTGCAGCTCTTCCAGCTTACTCTGTTCTCTCCACTTGCTCTGATACACAGAGCAGGCTCTGCTGTGCATACTCTGCTACAGCTGTCCCAGAAAAACCCCAAAACCCGACGCACAGGCATTAGCCAGCATGTGCCACCTCTTCTGCTCAGTGCATTGCAACCTGCTCCCCAAGCTGGCTGTGATGCCAGCCTCTCCTCCTGGAAGAGGTGCAAGCTGGGATATGGAACCAGGATTACAACACTTCTCTGCAAGCAGAAGGCTCAGAGAAGGAGACAAGCACTGTGCAAGCCAAACGACATTGTACTTGCCTGCATGCTGAGACATTCTACGAGAATGCTGTAGCGCATCAGATTGGTACCTGGCTTTTCCAGTTGTCAGGCAGTGGGATGTGGTGATTTGGCCCGCTGATTTCCCTGCTGTAGTACATGAGTGTGTTGAGGTCAGGGAAGTTGCGGTTCAAGTCCACTCCATTGGCATTGTTCCTCCCTGTCAAGTACCCGTTGCTGTCTGGGCCCTGCAGGCAAAGGTGCATCACAGAGGGCGAGTACAAGGTGGGTGCAGGCAGATCGAGTGTCAGAGAGGCAGGGACTGGCCATTTTAACAGCACTTTTGAGTCAGAACGTGTTATTGCTGGAGGGCAATAAAGAGTATTGGTACTGACAGGGAAAGTCAATAACAATATCTTCATTTTCCAGAGTGACAGAGAAAGGCACAAGACAAAACCAGTTTGCCTTAACTGGAAGAGCCATGGATATCTCTCTGAAGTCTAGCAGTACAAAGAAATTGGTGAACTTTTTTGGGAGGACTAGGGGGCTTACACCCCCCACATCTATCATGTCCCTGCCTGCTCATGACAGTGGCATTCAGCTGCCACTTCCCTAGTCTGGGGCAGGGGATTTGCAGTGACTCTCCTGTGACAAATAACTTCTAAGGAGAGTAAGACTGTAGAGGAAGTCTCCTGCATCAGCTGCTAAGGTCATCTGGGACAGGACACAGGAGGTGAGAAGCAGTGATGCCAGTTGAGGGGGACAAATTTGGCAAGGCATGAAGAGGAAGGATACCCTGTCTTCCTAACTGCAATGAAGAGGGTCCCACAGGGATTAGAAGGGCTTTCTGCCCCTATCCAGCTGAAGGAGGTGATCGCTGCCTGGTACCTGCTTGGCAGCCACTTCGTACCCGTCGGGATTCATGGATGGCATGATGTGGATGCGCGTGTCATGGATCAGGCGGGTGATCCGCTCATTGCCCCGCTGGTACTCCTCGCACAGGAACTCAGAAAGCTGCAGCAGCAGCTCTCGGCCCAGCACCTCGTTCCCATGCATGTTCCCAACATACTTGAACTCTGGCTCCACTGGAGAGAGCAAGAGAATGACAACATCAGTCAGAATTGGGGCAGGGGGGAAGAGCAAATTCCTACCACAGGGAGTCCCAGGCAAACCCAAGGGACAGCCAATATATAATGGGAAATTACCCCTTCCCTTGCCAAATGCAAACCTCAGCAAGGGGGAGCAGAAGAGTTTTCATTAGGGTTCTCCCCTCTTCTGCCACAGCACCCCTAGGAGCAGCTCGAGCTCCTCACTAGGTTGCTTTGGGCTTTTCGAATACACAAGGAGTATTTACAGGTGGTTTGGTCTTGGGCTGGGGAGAGGCAGCACAGAGAGACCAGGGAGCATTTGCAGGATTGCTGCCACCCTGAGCCCTTCCACATTTGCTGTCAGTACCTCTCACTAGCATGGCACATTCCTGGCTCTGCATACTTTAAGGAGCTTTTTGCTACTCATCAGGGTGACAGAAATCCCTGGCTTGGGGTGAGATGTGCTCTTTTACTGGAAGGGCACAGTTGCCTCTGACTGCTCTAGTCAGCCCCTGACTCCCATGCTGATGGGAGGCAGCACAGTTTCCTCTCCCCCCTACTCTTTCCCAGCTTCCAAGGTCAAGATTTAGGGCCTTCCTCACCCTCAAGGGACAAGAGCCTGAAGAAAGCCTCAGCAGCTGAGATGAATATGGATCAAACTGCCCCTCAAGCAGCTTGACTATGAACAAAAAGGTCACTTGCCACCAACTTTTCTAAAATAAGGTCTTAAAATACAGACTTGGAGACCACAGACAGACAGCGCCCAGAGCAAGACTTGCTGCTTTACTGGAGAGGCAGAACACATGAGGGATGGGTTATGCTTTTCCAGAGGGTCTTTTAAAGCAGTTACTTGTAGGAAAATAAAATATTGAATTGCAGTCTAGAGGCATGATGGTAGGATGAAAGACACCAAAGGAATTCAGTTAAAAAAGGAAGCTGACTGTCACATGGAAGGGTCATGAAAAAGAAGGGTGTTGTTACAAACGTTGGCTTGTCAGAGCTTGAGACTCCCATTGCACCATGAGTTTTCTGGCCATGAGCAGAGATCAGACCCGCAGTGCAGCCCTGCTGCCATGTGTGGTGTCCACTGGGATTCCTGGGGTAAAAGGTATTGCAGCCCCACATTGGGAGCTGCTGCTTGCAAAAGCCCCTGCATCTTTACTGTGCAGGGAGGAGACACTGCATCAAAAAAAATAAATCTAATTCTGACAAAGATTTTGCTTTTCCATATCTTTTGATTGGTATGTCTCAATGCAAGATACTAGAGGCAGGAAACATATTCTGACCTTGTTAGATTTCAGGGACATGAGAACTGATTTAATTAGATAATTCAGTTATAAATATCTGCAGCCTTTAAAAAAAATAAGGTCTCAGCAAGAATTCTCTGTTTTGTTTGAGACTGCAGCAGGACTTGTCAGCCTTTTCTAGTATACAAACCCCAAACTTTATGTACATGGATACACAAGTCCTAATTACTGCATGTAAGCCAATTGACTTTAGGCTTGCTTTTTGGAGTTACTTTCAATGTCCTTCAAGGAAGTCCAAAGTTTGACAAATTCCTTGTCCTACAAGCCGAAAGGACCAGCCTGAGGGTGGCCTATTCTACAAACAGGGCCACAGGCCTATGCTGCCTGCCTGGGGCAGGGGAGATCTGAATCACCTCCTATAGCCTTTCCAGCTGCTCTCTTGTGGTTCTGCAAGTCTAAAATCCAGTGGTGCACTGCCAGTGCCCTTTGCTCACTCTTTGCTTTGAACCAGCCCTTGATGCACTGTGGAGGTGTCCCAGGTGTCCTCAGCACCATGCAGGTTTCCCTGTGCAGAACAAGGCTGTCGCAGGGGTGGCCAGGGTGGGAAGTCTCCCATCCCACCTCCTGATATCCCTGAAGATGATACTCTGGGTTTCGGGAGTGGAGCAGCATGTCCTTGGGCAAGCTGCTGCCAGGCATGGGGTGCTGCGGAGTTTGCAGCACTGAGGGAGGTATGGGTTTGGGTTCTGGTCAGTTTGCTATGACTAGTCTGCCTGGACTTTTTGGCCCCTGCACTTAACCCTATGAGCCAGGATGTGAAAAGGCAGAAAACTGTGCAAAAGGTAGGCAGAGCTCTGTCCTTATCTGCAGCCCAGGGGCACAAGGCAGGGATGCAATGGAACCTGGTGTGCAGCCCCCCAGCCCAGAGGCAGCTGGTCCTCTCAGCCCTCCTGGCACACCTGACTGCCAGAAAGGTCTGGCTCGGCAGTGTCTCCATGCTGCACAGGCAGAGCTTAAGGGGCCATTGCTGCCAAGGGCCACGTGGCAGCAGGTGGAGATCTCCGAGAACAGCCTGTCACAGAGGCTGCACAGCCCTCGGGGCTGGTGGAGCTGTGGGAGCCCAGCACCCACTCTGCCCGAGTCCCTCGCTGTCCTCCTGACTTTGCAGTCTGGAGGAGGAAGGCGCTAACTCTTCCCTGCCACTACCCAGCAGCAAAGGGCAGAGGGTGAGTGCTGCCTCTCCCTGCCTGAGCAACGCTGTCTGGGGAGGGAGAGGGTGCCAGGGCAAAGTGGTGCTGGGATGGACTCGCCTGAGTTCTCGCATTAGCCTGCACGTAAAACTCAGTGCTCCGTCCAAAGTGCGCGCCTGGGCCACACCGCAGCTCACACAAGCACAGAGCACACGTGCAGGTTGTGCGTGTGCGTTCCCGGGCTGACTGCGGGATCCAGGCTGAAGACGGCACTGCCTGGCACCTGGGCATTGCCAGGAGTCCTGCCTGGAAACGGAGATACCCCCCACCCAGTACCCCAGCAGTGCCGCGTGGCAGGGAGTGTGGCAACGAAGCCAGTCCTCTTCCAGCCGCTGTCCCCATCCCCCCGTACTTACGGGGCTCATGCATTCCCGGGGAGTCGCTGAACTCAAGCACGTAGAGGTGTCGGCCCTCGACGCTGCGGCCGATGCTGTAGATGCGGGTGACGTAGGGGCATTGGCTCTGCACGCGGAACAGGGCCTGCACCAGCTCCTCGTAGCGATGGTGGAGGAAGCTCAGGGCGGCCGCCCCCTCGAGCAGGAGCAGGGCTCCTACCAGGGGCCTCAGCCACCGCGCCATCCTCCCGCGGCGCTGGGCGCCCGGACCAGCTCCCAGCCCCGGCTCCCTCCCAGCCGTGATCTTAAAGTGCAAACTCCAACCAGCTCTTTCCAGCTGCCGAATGCCAGCCCCCTGCACCTGCGGGCGGGGGGCGGCGGGAGTGGGGCGCCCCGGGGCCCCGCGGCGCAGGAATGCTCCCCCCGCCCGCCGGCGAGCCCGCTCTCCGCCGGGGGAGAAGTTTCCCCCCGCTCCAGCTCACTTATTAACCGGACAGCAAACAGGCCCCCGCAGCCACTGCCTGTCACCGCAGAAGAAGCGCAGGGCTGGAAAACTGGCTGCGGAGGGCGTTGGGGCTGCCAAGCGCATGGGGAGTGTCGGGCGGGGGAGAGGAGAGGGGGACGGCGGGGGGCCCGTCGCCGAGCCCTCTCGTGGGGCAAGAGCCGAGAGGGGTGGGGATGGCGCCGGGGCTGTCCGCACGACTCTCGCAGCCCTGCCCGGCCCCTGCCTGCCCGTCGTGGGCAGCTCCCGCCACTCCTCCCCGGGGCCCCGCCGCGGTTCCGCGCCTCCTCTCCTGCCCCATCTCCTGGGGAAGCGGAGCCGGTACCGCCGCGGGCTCCGCCGCTCCGTTCTCTGCCGCGACCCCTCAGCCGGTGGTCCGGCTGCTCCCGGGATAAACAGAGGCAGGGAAACCTCACCGGGCGCCACACAACCGCCTGCCCAAACTGCCGAGCTGGGCCGGGGCGGGGGAGAGAACAGGGCAACGTGGGGTGCGATGCAGAGCTGTCGGCTGAGCAGGTAGCAGCGGGGAGAGCTCCACGCCGTGGTCTGGTAACGCCCTGCTCTGCTCTGCTCTGGGAGCAGGCATGACAAAGGGCTCCAACAGGCACTAGGCAGCAGGAGATTGTTCAGCAGTATAAAGACGGATGAAAATGCCCTGCTGTCTGCTAACAAAGAGCTGCAAACTGCTTCTGGACATAGGGGAAGCTGGTTCCTCTCCACCACTCTGCACCCTTGTCCCAGTGGGCAGCAGACACCTCAGGGTCCCTGTGCTCTGCAGTTGTGGGAGGCAGCCTTGCTTTGCAGCCTTTCCCTGCAAGGTTAAAACTCCAGCACCTTAGCAGCTCTGACAGAGATCTTTATTAGGACGATCCTTACACAGCCCAAACACAAGCACAAACAGCTGAAAACTTTATCATCACAACAGGACAGGCCAGGAGAAAGGCTCCCTTTGGTCACATACTATTCTGCTCTGCGCAGGCCATGCTAGGAAGGAGCTCCTTCTGCCATCAGCAATGGGCTTCTCAGGATACTCAGTGCCACGCCAGATATTTGCCTTCCCTTCAACCTTGAGGTAGATCCATGCAGCATGGCTCAGTGACTCTGTGTCAAGGGTTGCTCCAGCTGCCTTTTCCCCCAGCAAAGCATCATCTACCAGTGCTACCCAGCACCACTGCTTTCCTACGTGTTCTCCACGTCTGCTTGGGCTGCTGACTGGCTTTTTACCTCAGTTTTCCAGGAAGAGGAGTGGTAAAACCAGTGAGTCCCTGTTTATAGTGTCTAATGTTGTTTATAGCCTCTAACGCAAAGAGTACAGGCTGGTGGGCAAAGCATATGGCTTGGCTTACTCAGACTTTCCTCCTTCGACTTTCTTCTGCCCCAGCTCCACTACAGTGATCTTTTCTCTCCTTATCCCTATGTCTTGTTAGTCTTCTGCCCCATCTGCCTTCCTCCTCCTGTTTTTTAAAAAATATCCTTTTGAAGACATAACCAGAAAAAGAAATTATATTATACATATATAAATACAGCAATAATGATAATACTTTCTTCTGGATAAGCTTCATCCCAGCACATCCCTGCTTGTCAGCCAGTCTGAAAGCAATACATGTTCAGGAACTGGAATGGCATTGCACCCATTTGTAGCCAGGTAACAAGAGTCGGTGCTGGAGATGACAACTTCTCTCAGTGTATGTAAGAAACCAAAGCAAAGTAGCTGAAACTGTGGCATGGGCATGGCGAGCATGTGTGTGGTAGGACAGCTCTTGTCTCTACAGCAAATCACATCTGGCGGTATTTTGCAGAGCTGGAAGCCCATAGAGCAGTGGGAAATGCCCTCGCCTCCTTCACATCTCTGCTCCCAGGGCTGCTGAGTTCCCATGGAGCTTCTCTTTGCCTTCAGCAGCAAAGGCAATGTAAAAGACATGGGCGGGTTTCCAGCACTAGGCAGTGTTACAGCCAGAGAGTGCTAGGCAGGTCTATAGTAAAATAGCACAAGCCCCATGTTTGGTTTGTTTCCCCCTCACCTTCCCCTTCCCAGGCTGCATTCAGAAGCCTGGAACAGCAGTGGCAGAGTTGGAACTGCAGTGCTGCCAAGGGACGCATGAGGAAAGCTCTCACTGTCTTACAGAGACAAGCAACACTGATGTGAGAAACAAAAGTAAAACCAGAATCAGATCCCAGATCATTAGAGCCTCAAAAGGAGCTGTGAGCACAATCTTGGGTGGGCAGAGAACGTGTCTCACATACTACTAGGTCTTATCCATAGCATAGGGACTGAAGCAGCCTTTTACCAGGCAGCAAGTTTAAAGCAAACAAAAGGAAATAGTTTTGCACAGTGGACACATTGAAATTACCTTGTTAAAGCTGAAAGTTAACTGAGTGCAAAAGAGGATAGGATGAATTCATAGAGAACAGGAGCACCCACAGATATCAGATCCTGAAAGAGTCATTTGATCACAGATTTCCTAAGCTGCTGATAGCTAGAAGAGAAGGCTTATGCTGTTTCCCCAACAATACCTCTAAATCTTCACTCACCATGCAAGTGGAGATGAATGCCTGTTTGATTTGACCTAGTATGTTTCTTACACATTTCAGGGAAACAGCATCCTAATAAAGCTTTTATCCAATAATAAATCTGGACATGTTTAAAAACACTGATGAAAGAAGAAACAAACAAAGTAAGATGTTAGAACTTAGAAACAGTGCAGGAAGTAAATAAAGACTTAGCCTGGAAAATAACACATCTGGGATAGATCATACACCCCCTACTCCCCACCCAGATGTTAAAAAATTGAGGGACCTTGAGGCAGTGGGAGAAAAAGGGGTAACAGGCTCTGTACCATGATGGTGAGAATGAGAGGAATGTGAATGTGAGCCCTGTCCCCTCTATTATTGCATGGCTGGTGGTCACAGCAAGGAGCCAATCCCTCTGGAGCCAGCCATGGAAAGACTTCATCTGATGGGTTCATTTTAGTTCTGGGCTTATATTGTTACCAGAGGAAGATTGGAAAATGTGAGGAAAGTTCAAGCTAATAGCCATAAGAATGAGCAAATTTTTGACAGTGCACAGTGAAAAAAAAAAAGACCATGACAAGCATATTTGCCTTGGCAGAGCTACAGCTGTGGCTGCACTGAGGGACACACCCCTGTGATCAAGGGGCACAGGCCCATTATCCTTCACCTGTTTTGGGCAGGGCAGGGCGGGGATGGTGGGAGGTGGGCAGCAGGGCCGGCATGATGCCAGTGGTGCTACCTGGGACAGGGAGAGGGAAAATGAGGACAGAGGACTGTATCCATCCTGTTCACAGCAAGGGAGGAGAGCAAGCTACTTTGTGGAGGTCAGGGTGAAGTTAAAGGAAGGAAAGATGGGGTTTGGGCACTAGTAACCTTCTCAGGAGTGAGGTCACCCATCCAGAGCCTAGAGCCTGGGAAAGACCATAGTGCCTTTCTCTACCAGGAGGGAATGCTGCCCATCCACTGGGAACTTCAGATCTGACTCAAGAGAACATCAAGGAACTGGCAAGAGAGGAAATCACATCTCAGGACTTTTCCATGTTTAGTGCCAGAAGCTCCATTCCATTACTGGCAAACTTCCATTTTCTGGAAAAGAGCACGAAAACTTTTCTGGCATCAGTTCATAAGTCTTTATTATGATAAGCATACAGAGACTTGTGTGTGCATCAAACAAAGATCCATTTTTCCAGGGCTGGGCCATAGAAAGAAAACACATGGCCTGGGTGGCAGGAACTGTTGTCCACAGTGTGTCCTCCCCAGCCCCTCCTGAACAGGCTGTTGAGCCTGTGACAAAGCTGGCAGCCCTGCAGAGCCTGTACATCCTCCCTGGCACAGAGCATGGGAAGAACTCTGGTGGAGAAGGAAGGGGTGCATATCCGGCCCAGAGCTGCTCTTGGAGAAGCTGGAGAGCCATGGCCACTCCTAACACTTCAAATCAGCCTCCCACTGCCAAGGTGATGGTCCCACTTCTGAGAGCTTTTCTTCCAAGTGGAGGCTCCACTGTGCTTTGCTGTAGGGCTAGAGAAATCAGCTGTAGCCTGTGCACAGAGGAGAGGTAGCTTTACTGGGGGGAGAGTGAAGGGTACTTAGAGCCCGCGGTGGAGGCCAGTTGTTTTCTACAAGAGGTGAATACGCTGCAGGCGCTCAGGCTCTCTCTCCCGAGAAGTTCCAATAGCTTTGCCCCACTCTTGACACTTAGGTGAACATGGGAGAGCTCAGAGAAGTCATCAGTCCCAGAAAGTCCAGGCTATTCCTGTACTATCTAAAGGTATCAAATCCCCCCTGCAAGGAACCTTCCCAAAAATAGACTAATCAACATTTGAACCCAAAACAGAGACACTCATCCCACCTTGCTGCAGCACATCTTGCAGTTTCCTAGGAGCTCAGGAAAGCTCTAGAGACCAAGGTCTAGAGTACTGGCAGTTCAGCAGAGCTGAATAGTGAATAAATATTTGCTAGACAAGAACATGTGGTGTTAAAAGATGCTTTACCCCAGAAAAGAATTACAGTACAGCAGCCAGTGGCCAGAAATTAAAGCCAGGAGCTATCAAATTAGAAATAAGGCACAGATCATTATCAGCAAGGCAGATCAGCTGTATTAACAAGAGAAGTGACACATTATTACTGGCGTATTTGTAAATTCCCTCCTCTGTCATTAATGATCTTCACATACACATAAAGTGGCTCTGGAACACACATTTGATCTGAATACAGCTGTGTCAGATGCAACACAGAAGCAAAGAAATGAATATTCATTAAACTTGAAAGCTTTGACCAAGGATTTTGAATAGCCTCCATGAATAAAGTTTTACAATAACAAGAGAAATAGGGAGAAAAAGAAAATCATAGGCTATTCTGTGAATGTTCACATATAGGTAGTGATATGCAGAGTCCCACCAGGACGGAATACCTTCAGTCAACCAGTTCCTGGAGCCTTGGTCTGCTCGAGTCATTTTTTCAAATGGCACGTCTGTTGTCACCTTTGAAATTCTAATTCCAGAGAAACTGATTCATAAATGGGTTCTAAAAGTCATAAGGTTTAAAAAAAGGTAACATATTTTGTATTTATCTTAGCTGAGGGCCTTTAAGTTGTGCTTATCACATTTAAAGCTTAAAAAAACCCACAAAACTGAAACCAAATAGTGAGATAATTAAGACAAGAGGGAGTAATTGAAGACACCAGCTGCTCACCTGGCTCCATAACCAGGAGCTAACAATACTATGGGACTTGCAATTAAGATACAAAACATTGAGAAAGCTCTTCTCCCATGTTCTGTATTTGACCTTTTCCTTTGGCATAAACCCTTAGCAAGGATGTGAAAAGCAGACTGGTACAAGCTTTTTTTTCCACACCATCTTCCACATGAAGTTTCTGCATCAATTTCTGAGATGTCCTAATGGATCTGCCATTTCCCATCATGGACACAACTAAACAGCTGTCAGATCCCCAGACTGATCTCAGGAGAGGAATTGTCATTTTTTCAAGTTTCCATGCTGTTCACAGGAAGGATGCACCAGCTCATGTGGGGAACTTCTCCAGGACATCTGGACATGACTCCATATGCAAGGAAGGTGGCAAATCTGGAGTGTGTTGCAAATGAAGCTGTCTGGGCAGCAGAAGCATCTCTGACCACACTCCTGCATGCCTTCCAGCCACCATCAAAAACTAGTTAATCTCTCATCTGTCTATCCTTGCTGAAAATGAGAGAAGGAAGACTGCATCTCTAGCTGAATTCCAACATCTCTGTCTATCTGCAGATAAAATAAAAACTGGTCAATGGACTAAGAGCATGGTGAAGTGTCATTTGCAGATTGAACTGGACAACCTGCTCGGGGGAATATTCTTTGAACAGTACATGTTTCAGTGGAGCCACATGGAAGGCAAAATGGCTCATATTGAGAGACAGTGATGCACAATGTGAGACAGTGGCTGTTCTGGAATGCAGTGACTTGGAAAAAAAGACCAAGTTACAAGAGTCCATCTGGACTAAATGGCCTCAAAACCTTCTGTTAATTGAGTAGACCTAGCCCTCAAATATATGAATGGAGACAGAGATCAAACCCAGAAGATATTACTTCATATACATTATTAGTGACTCTACTATCACTCACTGCTGAAAACTTTGGTGTCCAAATTTCAGAAAGATGTAAAACTTCTTTTAAAGGAAGCGGAACCAAGAACTACAGGTGAGGTCAGCACAGAGCACTTTACAGAATGAATATCAATCAATTTAATATGATATAATGACAACTTGCAAGCACCAACAAAGAAAAAGGGATTTTAATAGCAGAGTTTCTCAGTCTTTTGGAAATGGGCAGAACAAGATCCAAAAGAAGGTGAAGCCAGCTAATTCAGAGCAAAAATAAGACACAGATTTTTTGAAGAACAATGATCTACCCAAAGGTCTTAACACAGGACAGGGTCGATTATCCCTTACCTTTAGGTCCTTGAATATGTTAGGGCTTCTACTTTCAGTTATGAAGTAGAAATAACTGGGTGACATTTTCCAGCCTGGATGGTGCATAAGGACAGGCTGGGAGAACATGAAAGCTCCATGCTCTGTGTCTCTGCTTGCCAAAAGGAGAAGGCATTAGTGGGGTTGCACATCCTGACCCCTTTCTCACTGCCTACACCTTTGCTTGGGGAAACAGGTGAAGTTTTGTATTTACTATGCCTTTTCCTCTACAATATCTGCTTTCTTTTGATCTCCAGAATTTACAGGTCATTAAGAGAAGAGTTTTCTGAGATTCTGTGGGAGGTGGACAGGCACCAGTGGTTGCTGAGTGTTTTAACAAAAATGGATTTCTGACTTATCTTTTTTTTTTTTTCATCAAGGTATAGAAAAATGGAAGAAAGTGGTTCATAAACCCAATCAGTGGCATCCTCCTAGTTATATGCTAGAAGATGGGCTGCAGTATATATATATATATAAGCCCTGGGTCTTATGGCCATAGGATAAGCCTCTGCCATGAGGGAAGGAAAGGCAAATTTTCACTAATTTTGCTGGTGGAAAGAGTGGTTCAATCAGCATACCCATGCTGATTAACTGCTGCCTGTTGTCTATAGGAAAATTACCTAATAAACATTTTCCCTAGATTGGAGGCTGCGTGTTATCAGCACAGTGACCTTGGATTGCTTTAGTGGGTCTATATCTGTAGGCAGGCTGATCACCCTGTAGCCATAAGCACTCGCTACTGGTCAAGAGTCCTTGGACAGTGCAAGCCCCTCCTGCAAAAAACAGCATTGTCTGTCTGGGAACTCATGTCTTGGTGTACCCTAGGGACATGGGAACGGCTCAGTCCAACAGTGAGCCAGCTTTGGTCCAGCAATAACATCAGGAAGACATGGGAAAAAGGCTTCTTGCCACCTGCAAAAGGAGCTGACAGCCACCAGAGCCCAGATACAGTCTGATGATCACCAGCATGCTCAGTTTCTTCATTCTCATCCCTTCTTTTCCCAGAGTGACATTTGGGAGCCTGATCCACTTCCAGGGGCCAACCAGGTGCAAGTACTGTACCCAGCTGTAGGGCTGAGAGAGCTCAGGGTGCAGGGAGGTGAGCAGAGGTGTGCTGGTGTGGAAAGGGCTCTTGGGAACAGGTTCAGCAGAGAAGGAGCAGGATCACCCTGTGTGTGACAGCTCCCAAGAGCTCAGTGGGATATGTGACCCTGAGATTACCCTTGCAGGAGCACTGGCTCCCAAAGATTGCTGCCACTTTTCTCTTTATAATGCTGTGCACAAGGCAGAAACCCAACAAGCAGCAAAGTTTCATTGAATGAAAGTACAACCCATTCAAGGAGGGGACACCAGCTTGTCTGTCCTTGGCAGAGAAAAGAGGCGAGCCTGATGTCCCAACATCTGTCAGTGCAAGTGTGAGTCAGAAGAAATAAATGCCCTTGTTGTACAGTCAGTAGCTTCAGTGAGAGGGACTCTGCAGTACGGCCTGCTCTGCTGGGGTCGCCTAGCCCTGAGCAGCCAGGGTGACATGGCACCTCTCCTCTCCAGGTTCTTCCTAAACAACCCCCTTCTGCAGGCACTTGGGCTTGTGGAAGAGAAGCCAGGCAAACAGGAGCACAGACACCAGCACAAGGGAGCACAGCACCATCAGCCCCACATAGCTGCCATGGGAGAGAGGGGGCACAGCTGGCTCCTCTGCAGGAATCATGTTGGTCAGGTTCAGCATGTAGCCCAGGGTCCAACCTGCATCACTGCTGCCGATCTGAAACAGGAGAGGAGCAGAATCAGTGCCAGGAGGTGCAGGGGCTGCTTGTGGCATTGCAGTGGCACCTCAGGGATAAAGGGCCAGGCTGTGCAGCAGAGGCTGCAAGTTAGCTGGTGAGGCAGAGCCCTCCCTGCCATGATACACACCTTCCCAAGGAAGTGGATCCTTTGCCAGTTACTTTCCGTGAATTCATAGCCATCTTCCAGGAGAGAGAGGATGTAGGCTCCAGAGAAGCAATATTCACTCAAGTACTTTTCTTTGACGCGGTGATATGTTGTTTTCACCTAGGGAAGAAGGCAATCTTCAGGCTGTTAAACACACCTTCCCACTGCTCCAGCTTGTACCTCAGCATCCACTGCAGGTGCTGGGGGAATCTTCCCCATCTTGCCTTGGAAATTAACCCCAGAAATTTATCCTACAGAAAAGTATAAGTAGCCCCAGTCTACTGCAATAAGCACTGCTCACCTCTTGCCAAGGCCGGGCACAGAAGTTCTTAATGGTGTTGGTCACTTCGTTCAGGGAATAGGGTCTTACTTCACTGGTCAGGTTCAAAAAGTTCATCACAAAATAGAAAGCAGAAAAAGCCTGAAAGAGAAAAATTATTTTAATGACTGGGCCTCAGCATGAGCAGAAAAGCAGAAGTCCCACACAAGGAGTTTATTTACAGATAGAGAAATATAAGAAGCATCATCGCACACACAGGAGCAGGTATATTTTCATGAGGCATGTAATTTTGAGACATACCTCTCAGAGCTTTTGAGAGGTGGAGGTAGGAATTATAGTATCCTGAAGCTTTAAGCTTCTTTAAGCTCTCTCCTTTATGTATGCCAGTGGCACACAGTGAGCGCTGACTGCCATCACAACCATGATCCCATTTTGGCAACTGAATGAGATGAGCATGCAACTGATATAACCACAAAGAGCAAAGGTGATGGTCTGAATAGAGCCCCATCATATAACCCAAAGTCCAGAAAACCCCTCTCTGGCCACAGTCAGTAGCAAAGAGCTAGGGGGAAGTTTATGAACAGGGAAAAAGTGTATTAACAGTTCCCCAGAAAGCCTCACAGTCACTGAACTCTTGCAGCTCTAGGACTGATGGTGAGCATGGTGGCACACAATACATGTTCAGAGCATGCACAGTCTCCTCATCGTGTCTGGGAAGCAGACAGGTGAGCTGACTGGTTTCAGTAGCAGACACTTCTGGGCAAACTTCAGATTTGGTACCACCACTGACCTCAGGATACAAGGTTTGTG
The DNA here is from genome assembly GCA_013390025.1 of Pitta sordida. NCBI lineage: Eukaryota > Metazoa > Chordata > Aves > Passeriformes > Pittidae > Pitta > Pitta sordida. Next base: position 139,586 of record WEKX01003246.1, read on the forward strand.
GAGCAGTGTACCTGCCTCAGGAGCTGGCCATCAGGAAGGACTACTTAAAAAGTGAATTAGTAAATGAAGCACTCCAAGGAAACTGGTTAGAATGGGAACAGTATTGGTAAGCTGGTATTTACTGAGGTAGCTCTTACATGTCTGTCCTCACTGCAAGTGCAGCACTACTTTTGCGTAGTTACATGTCCGAAAAGCCATCTTGTAAATGATTTCCTGTCTCAGTCATGAAGAATGCACTCTAGTATTACTCTGAGCTTCTGCTCTTCTGACATTCTGCATTATAGAGAGTTGAAGAATGTGAAGACTCACCCCAAAATCCCCTTGTAAACGAGGTAGGTATATTCCATTGAAGGAGCAACTGGAGTAAGGACAATTGGTTTTGTTGAAAAGTTTCTGGATGTTTTTTCGGCACTTCTGATAATCTCCCACTCCCTGTATGTACAGCTGGCTGAAAGGTAATTGCTTTTTCTTGTCTGATGTACAAGGGTTTTTGAAGAAGTCACTTATATTTATAGTCCTCTGATAACCATGGTGAAAGCATGGGTCAAAGAGACTCCTGTTCTCCATGGCCTGAAAGTAAAAATCAATGCAAGCTGTTACACTTCACTCTAGAGTAACACCCCGGGAAAGAGCCACGAGGAATAGTGGCAACAAGGCATCCATCACAATACATCACATCAAGGTGCACACATCAAGTCAAAGCGATAAGCATGGCTTATGGCACTGGCTGTGAAAGAGAAGATGTGGGTGCTGCCACAATCTTCCTGTAGGACCCTGGGTAAATTACTTTCAGCCACAGTTTGTGAAGCAGCTTTTGATTTGGGGTTCTCAGAGATGGTAGAATATCACCTTCCCTGAGTACTTCAGTTAAGCACAGTTCTCTTACTATTTCATCCCCAAGAATCAAGGCATCTCAAATTTGAAAGTACAGACTGTCACCTATTTGAGCACCTCATGCCCAATCTTTATGGAGGACAATGACATTTCCCTTACCCAGACCAAGAGATGAGGCATTTAACTGGGACCCAGCAACTTTAATAGAAACAGTATGCCAAAGCTGGGAGGGTCCAGGATCTTCATGTGCAATTACAAGTGTCAATGTACTTGCCTGTAGATCCCTGGCCAGTTTCTGTTGCAGAGCCTGATCCTTCCCATAGCAGAGAAAGCTGTGTGTGTACACTTGGTAATCCTTGCCATAGAGGCGGAAATAGAGCTGGTTCTCTGGGGACTCAGAAGAGAGTTCCTTTGATACAAAGGTAATCTGTGTTGAGGCTCCTCCAAGGTCTAGTGCTCCTGATGTCTCACTTATGGATTTCAGGGAATGTAGTAACTTTGTCCAGCCAGACTTGGGGGGAAAAATAAAATAGAAGTAAAACAGACATATCAGGGATAGAGAAGACCTTATTTTGGAGGGAGAAGAAAAATAGAAAGACCTGGAGGGGGAACATTATACGAGAGGAACAAGTCAACTAGACACAAGAAAGGTGCAGGCTTGTAAATGCAGAACATGGATCATGTCACAGTGTTTTGCAGGAGGACTATGAATATGAAATGCAATACAATTGTTATGAGAAAAAGACAATCAACTTACTTTTCGGCTTCCAGATATTTATAAGCTCTATAGTAAAGAATCATTGTCAGACTTTACAGACACAGAAGTATTTTAGATCAGGAAGTGAGAAGGATGCCGTACTCAAGCAAAATTATTGAAGATGCTGGTGTTTTATTTCAGTGCTTGAAGCCTGACCACAGTGGTGTGTCCTGATATCACTAAGTATCAGGATATACTCACAGTAACTGCTGAGGCAAGATGAGCAGCTTCCTGGTCCCTGGTAAATGGCTTACAAGGGAAGATAGCACCTGCAACACCTTCTTGCAAGACATGACTTACAAAGTGCTGCAAGCCAATGATTCAAATATACTTGCTACTGATATACTACCTGCTTGAAGTTGCCCAGAAGGTAGTTAATGGTAATCCATCCATAGGCTCCTTCTTCTTGACCAGTGATGATTCTGGCACCCTGGAAGTTGAAGGGAGCTAAGCGTAGTGTCTTCTCTACTGAGGACAAGACTTTGTCAGCTGCACTTTCATTCTCCAACCTGGATGAATGGAAGAAAGGATGGAGTGACTCTGGCTGGCAAGTATCAGTAGTATATGAGCTTTATTCTGAGTAGGCAGGCTGCAATTCCCCACCATGTGTTAATTATAAGAGAATAGCATTAATTTGGGTCATCCAGTTCTAACTAGCCACATCCCTCTCTGTCACACCTTGACAGCACAGCTGCCACTTACAGACCCTACAGGTGACAGTGGTACTACAGTCAAAGACCAGAGTTCTTGTTCTCTTGGAGCTTGTGTCCTGATAGGAATTGTACTGTGGAGATTCCTCTGACTCTTCATCAATCCCGTAAGAGAAGAAATCCAGAAGGTATCCCCAGGGAAGAAATCCCAGGCAATTTATACATAAGATCAGCTCTGTGTTTTAGCCAGGCAAAGTTCTGTGGCACTCCCATGAAAATCACAAATTGGAATTAAAGGAATATGTGATTAGAAAGCTACCTCAGCCTCTGATGGCCCCAGGCTGAGCCAAGATACATAGGAAGTTGCAACATGTATCAGCTCAAAAACTCTGGCTTAGGCTTAATACCAGACTATGGATATGTCAAAGCATCAGTTTGGGCAGTGCTGATCTCCTGGATGCAGGAGATGATGCACTGCATCTGGATGTAGGAGGTGGTAGAAGGTTGGAGTGAGTGAGCAAACTTGGCAAGCAAGGGAAGAGCCCAGGGGACTTGGAACTCAGAGACAGCAGCTTCAGAATAGGGTATCTGGGCACAGTGTGAGCTGCTATTATCTCCAAGGACTTTTCTCAAGAAGACCCCACTGAGCAGCTGTGGTGATCACAGTGCAATGCAGTAGGAGAAGGGGACATCCCTGCAGTACCTGAGAAGCCGCATGCCAGCAGTTGCTCCGAGGTAGACGGGCGTCTCTTTGTGCTGTATTGAGGGAATCACCTCTTTTGCTTTTTGTAGGCACTGTAGCAGAGAGGGACCTGCCTTCTCTGTGGCATGGGAGTAACCTGAGATCCCAGGGCCTGCAAGAAATAAAGACACTTCATTGTTCAGACTCCCACCATAATCACACAATGCTGCCCTGAGCAGCTGTATTAAACTGTGTCAGCAGCAGGGTCAGATCCAACCATCCCATTCCTGACGAGTTTTACAAATCCTACAGCACCAACTAAACCTAGTGCACAGGGGATGGCCACAGAGCCTTGCATCGGCCACCTGGTCTCCTTGAAGCAGGCTATGAACTAGTACTGAGGACTGCAGTGAGACAAACCATTTGCTTAGCACGCCCTGAACATCTGCAGACCTTTCTGAGTCTGCTGGGTGTATCCTCTATCTGTGCCTGAAAATCCCTGACTCCTCACTATACTGGGCCCTCTGAGGGCAGATCATATCATTTGTTTGTGTACTTTATAGTCACACTACAACACTGGATATTTTGTAGCTATTGCCTTTCATACTAATAACCCAAAGAAAAATTCATTGTTCCCTCTCTGCCGCGTGTCCCCTGAATTGCCCCAACAGCAGTGCCTGCATGGCAGCAGTGATGCCCATGCAGCATTTGTGGTCTGTGCTGCTCCTTGTTGTGTATACCCTTGGGCTTCCCAAGGCACCCACGCTTTCCTAAACAGTAAAATATCTACACAGCAATTAAATTGAATAAAAAAATAAATCATAACATGCTTATATTAAGCAACCTTGGGCCTCAAGCCCAGTGCCCAGCTTCCACAGAAGCCTTGAAAAAGGCTTTCTGTCCTTCCCTCTCACTGCCTGATGTCATCAGCACTTCAGCAAGAGTGCATGCAGACATTTTATTTAAGTAATTTTTGGTGTCTTTTTTCAAAAAAGCACTTACTTCCAAGCATCCTAAAAACAAAGAGAAATGTGGATCCATTTTTCCCCCCAGGAGGGTCAGGGAAATACAGCTCCCCATAGGAAGCGGTGGCATATACATTAGCTCACAGATTATAGAATCAGAATATTGACAGAATATTGAATTGGAAGTGATCCACAAGGATCATCAAGTCCAACTCTTAAGTGATGTAACACTGTTTTCAATATTAGCATCTTCTTCCAGGTTTCTCCTCCCCCACCCTTTGACTGCATTACCTCTTCTTCATCCCATGTCCCTTCCATAGCTCCCTTTTCTCATCTTACCTTCAACTTTACACACCTCCACCTGCTTCACCACCCCAGTGTCGTTCTCCTTCTCTGCTGGCCACTCGTACACATAGAGGTTAGTGTGGGATGATCCCGCATCCAGCACAATCCCATACTGTGGGCAAAACAGAGCCACTATCACACTTGAGGCTCCAAACCAGACACAGTGTGTGCTGGTCTCCACACACAGGGGGACCAGAAACAGTTGATCTATCTGGCAGCTGCAGGAATTGTGTCATTAATCTTCTTAGTAGTGCTTCAGTGCAAAGTTTCCATCAAAAGACACAAGAGCAAATTTCAGACTGATCACTTAAGAAATAATCCCCAGGGAAGCCCTGTCTCATTTTATGATAAAGACGTAAAACAAGATGTTGAGGTGCATGGAGCCAGAAAAGGAGGTTACCCAGCAAGGGCAGCAACTTGTCCTTGAACACTACGAGCACCTGACTCCCCATCTAGTTTTCCTCTAAGAGTACCAGCTCATAATACCTTAATATTCTTCGGAAGTGGTTTGTTTTGGGTCACTGCTACAGCAATTAAAGCAATTACAGCCAAAGTAGAGAGGAATCCCAGGATGAGTAGAATCTTTCTTGTTGAGGACATCTTTGGTTTGGTACCTGTGACTGGAGCAGAAAAAGGATATTAGTATCCCAGTAGCCTGTTTTATGTCACACCCCAGAAGTCTTTAGGCATGTTCCTGCAGTCCCTTTTCACTATGAGGCATCTGCCTTTGCCCTGTCCTATCACCAACTCCATGTCCTTGTGCTGGATTACCTAGAGGCAGAGCTCAGCACTGGTGTACTACAGATCTGCTGTCATGGGGCACGCCACATCTCCATGGGCTGCTCTGTGCCAGGTGGTGATGAAGGAGGACTTTAAGATGCACCTAATGAATAGTCTGTCCTTGAGATAACTGCAGGTGACTGAGCAACTGTATAGTAAAGGCATCTCTGTGGAGCAACCACCAACTTCTTCTATAGTTTATTAAGCTAAACCATAATCCCTGAGAAGTTGAAAGAACAAACTGCTAATATATAAACAGAGTTACTTTGCAGAACCTAAAGTGTTAATCCTTGCAACATCTTTTCCTGGTATACTTTGTACTTCAGATTTTTACAATATTTGTAACAATCTACAGCATCCTCATCACTGGGAATGCATTTGGGAATGCATTTTAGTATGTGGCAGTTCAAGCTATGCTGTCCTGCACTTTGGCAATGTTATATAGAAAATATGATCTGTACTCCACTAGGAGATTTTTGATGTCACACATCACAAGACTGGTAAATTATGAATAGCCTGTATTTGCAGAATTGGCATAATATGGTTATAAATCACACACTCTGCAAAACTTGCAGCAGTCTAATTCCTTGACTGTTACTGATGCATTTGGAATAACCTCTCTAACAGATTAGAATTTTTGTGACTTAAACTACATGGTTAGGAATAGAATTCTGTAAAAAAGGTCACCTGTGGCTGATGAAAATCATTCACAACCAATACATCATTTGAGCTGTTGATACCATTATACATATGCCTGTATTTGTTAGTGGCTATCATGATGCTTTATTCTACATTTTACTGCCTTGCATAATCCTTCATGTATCCCACGATGATACTCCCATACTGATGCATCATATTCAAAAGCGCTGATCATCTGACTGCTCACATGGGTACTAATTCATCTTCTTCATACACACAAATACTCTGGGAGATGTATAGAAGTACATCACAGGTCATCCAGGATGACAATACCTTTGTGCAGACAACCACATCAACTCTGGTCCCCCTCCAAGAAGGTAAGGTGACTGAAACTTCTCTGCATCTGTATACCAGAACTGGGGTTCCAGAGGTCTCCAGACCTCAGGTGATAACCAGGTCAGTATTCCAAATTCATCCTGGCACCTTACATCATGCATGCAAATATGAAAAGCATTCAAGTTCTGATCAGAGTCATCTTCTAACTGCTCTGGTTTTATGTGAGAGGTTTTCCCAGGCACCAGAACTATATAGTGTTACAAATTACCCCAAATTCTGGAGTTAGTTTCAGAAGTTAATCCAAGTGAAAAGAAGCAACGCACCTCTGGAAATCTCTAACTATAGCCAAATAATGTCTCTCCACCTACCCAGAGAAATTGAAACCTAGAAATGCCAAGAGAGCTTGCTTTGAAGATGCTGCACACAGGTCCATTGGAAACATAACACAGGCCTAGAGCTCTGTGCTCCCTTTCATCACACTCCTGTGTAAATCTGCTGAGGCTAACTCTGACATTTGGAAGCTTGTTACACTCGCATTTTGCGAGTGCCTGTTAGAGGCACAGCATGCTTGTCTCTTAATGCAGCTTAAAAAACAGTCTATCCTACATACCAGACAGTAGGAAGTAGGAATGTATTCTATCCAGCTTTGTTCAAAAATGTCCCAGAACTGATGGCTTAAAGTGATTAGAAACAGCAGAGCATGAAGCTGGGAGACTTTTCTTCTTATTGGAGAAAGTAGTTGGCTCAGGTTATGATAGCACTGAGTATATCTGTTCAACAAAGATTATTTTAACCCTAGGCAAATGAATAATACTAGATGCTGTAATGTAAAATTAGCTGCACAGCAAAGATATGAAATTAGTGTGCTTGAAAACCGAGAGTGCTGCTTACAGTTGTAAAGCACATCCACGTAATTATTGCCACCCTTACTCTGAGATCTTGCCTAGAGGCAGCCACAAATGGCTCTGTTGGGTGTTTGCTGTCATAGGAACAGTGAGTGACTTTGCACAGTTTCTTAGATTTTCAAATTTCCTGTTGTGCTGGGTATTGTCTGACTGCAGACTCTGAAAGTACCAGCATTAGCAGAAATGTAGGAACAATTTTCTCCCTGAAATGGACCATCCCAATAAAGAGCTGTAGAAATCCCTTGTGTGTAGGCAGAGACATAATGATAATTCTCTACATCCCACCTGTAGTCTGAGATCAGGATTTTTTTTGCCAAAGCATATTATTTCTTTGACCCTGAGTATGACTTTTGCCTGAGTTTTAGTTCAGTAACACAGCTACTTTTCACGACTCTGCAGGCTGTAGAGATGTGATTTCATTGCTGTCTCTCATACTAGACCATCTGCCTGTCTGAACTCTAATGGTACCAAGGAGCATTTTATTGAAATGTTTCATACAAGAAAAGGTACAAAATGATAAGCACGATCCAGAAGGTAGCCTAGTAAAGTAATAACCTTCCAAACAGCACTTGAAGTGTACATAACTGCTAAATAACAGCTAAATAATTCAATGTCATTTAAATTCACCTGCCATTTATTCAGAAAGGTGAGTTATTTCAACAAGTTCCCTTTTCTGTTTACTTGGTAACCTCCATCTAGGTAGCTCCATTAGCTCTAGGTGTAATTCCAGTTTCTGCAGTGGCTAAAGAGTTAACTTATCCTGGCTTCCTCCAGCTTCTTTGAATATCACATACACACCTGAATGTCAGGCTCCACCAAGTGGAGCAGTACTTTACCATCTGATTGTCAGGCCCCGGGACTTTTCTTCCTCTGGACATTTTCCTCAGCTAAAGATTAAGCAGACACAATCTTCTGTTTCTGTGCCCAACCAGAACCCAAAGAGAGAGAGATCTCTACTCTTTCTCCCATACTGCCCACTGTAAACAGTGACAAAAACATCCCATAAGGCCATAAGTAGGCATGGAAATTATGTTACTTTTCTTCTCACAGACCTCAGAGCCGGTTGGTGCTGGAGCCCTGCCTGGCTGCATGGGCATTCAGCACTCTCCAGATGTTGGAGCACAGCCCAGCTTCTCAGGCATCTCTATCTGTTTCTAATTTTGGTCTCTTTGCTTTGGGTTTTCTTTAGGGGCTACCACTGTTTCCATCCAGTGATGGTCCAAAACCACACACAGATCTAATATCCTTTCTGCCTCCGAGACATAGAATTGAGAAGGATGTTGTCAGAAACATTCTCATTTTGAGTCTTAATTTATTTATTGCCAGTGTATTCCCTCTGTCTGTCTTCCATTTTCATCTTGTAACTTCTGCAACTCTCAATCCTCTTGGAATTTATTCTCTTAGTCAACTTATAAACAGTGATCCTTTCTGAATTTTCATCTTTCCAGCCTTTCCCACCTACCTGAAGAATCCAGTAGCACATCTCTGAGCACAGAATAATCTGCTTATATATATCGTGAGCATTCTGACCAGAGCTGCATCACTAGCTTTCCACAGTAATGAAGCTATTAGATAGGATATGATAGTCTCAGCCAAAACAAAGTGAGGCGGGGACTCCTACTACCTCAGAAACATGATTATCTACCATCACAGCCAGAGCTACCACCACGACCCATGAGCTCTCCTATGCAATCCCACCAAACCCACCCAGTGGAGAGGGGCTCTGGCAATGCAGTCTGTGCTCATTTGCTAACTTCAGGGGTTTAGTCTGTGGCGTTCTGCCAGCAGTGATGGCATGGGACCAGTCAGTGCTGCTGTTCAGGGTGGAGAGGAGACACACACATTATCCTCCTGGTGAGTGAAAGTGAGATTTCAGTAGTCATTCAGCTGAACTGCCTGAAAAACTTGCCAATTACTCTGTGAGGTTGCTGAACTTGCACCAGGTTTTGATGCACATTACTCAAAAGGTACTCCTGTCTTCAGACTTACCACAACCAAACATCTGAGTCCATAAACACTCAGCAGAGCCACACTGCTTCATTTATCAATCCTTTTATGAAATTTCCTCTGTCCCTAACTGACTTCTTACTCATTCATCTGTCTTTTTCATTTAAAAATGCTCTTATCCAAGTTACCTAGGAAGACTTTGCTGCGAAGTAATGCAAGCCACCTGTTCCAGGCCAAAATGTCTTAGGCTGTGGAGAGGCTCAGGTTTGTTTTAGAATATACATACAGGCACACATACACTAAGTAAATTGCTTTGGTTTAAGAGGGTAAGACACTGAGCATACTGAAATTACAATTTAAGCTCCAGATCAGGATTTTACACCACTTTTTACAACTGTTACATGGAACAGCATAGGAAACCCTGCTCCAAGTTTTTGCTATTCATATGGCAAAGACTGTGGCCTAAAGATTGGTGTGATCTCTGACATTCGTAGTTGTGCTATGCAGATTAATAAATGCACATTTACTGGATTATGTTTTTCCAGATTAAATGCTAGTAAATCCTGAAGTACAAACACTGAAGTGTCAGTGAAACTGATAATCCAAACAATGTAATAGGTTTTTTGGATGCTGTCTTTCACAGACATTTGATACTGAAATTACACAGCCCTACATGTCTCAAATCCCAGCAGTCTCCTGTGAATCTAGGCTACGCAGCTGGGCAGAGTGCTTGAACTCATCTGTCCCATGCACACACATACCTGGGCACTAGTAAACTGGAAGATTAAGAGTGTGCCTGTCTCTGAGACAACACCAAGCTGGGAGCAAAGCACACTGACACATAGGACTGGAATTGAAAATAAATTTGACAAATAGGGAAGAGCCTGGTGAAAACATCTAACTCACTTAAGGACAAGAGCAAATATGACATTTAGATAACACCCATCAGCCAAAGACAGCGTGGTGAGCAATCTGTTAAGCAGCTCTTCCAGAGAAAACATTATTGCAGCTATAGCAGTTTATAGTAATCCTTCCCTCCATCTAAAGTTGGTAAACCCTCCTGTGAGGTTCTATGACCAATTTTGGACACTGCTTTTGAATAAAGACGTAGACCATTTGGAGAAACTCCAAAAGAGAACAAGAAGAAAGAACTCTAAAAGTTTGTCCTATGAGGAAAGACTGAAGGAATTGGATTGTTAAATTTGGAAAAAAGAAGGGCAAGGAAGATGCATTAATTGCCTTCAGACAAATGACATCTCTATCTGCCAGCACTCCTGTAGCTGATCCTGTCTCAAGACAGGGGTGACTCTTGGACTTTCTCCCAGCCCTGCTTCCTTGGTTTAGAAGGCAGGGAGTCAGGAAAACGAGGGCGATGGACTCATACGCTATGCTGTTATGCTGTTAGCAAAGGCTAATGCAATGCATATGCTCACCTCGTGGGATACAGATGTGGTTGAATAAACGTGTTCCTGTCTTTCCCCAACAAAGCTCCAGGTTGCATTCAGACATAGTTCAACCATGGCAACCAACCTCCTAAATGCTAGCCATATGTACAACACGGCTTGGTGTGGGAAGACCTCTTCCTTTTGCTGCTCTGAGTGTTGTGACTAGGATACGATGCTGGGTAATTGCACAAGACACATTGGAGGTGCCCTGTTTTCCTGGAAAAAAGCAAAGCACATGGGGACAGCTGGCGGGTGTTAGTGGCAGCAAAAGCCAAGCAATGGCATCAAGAGACAGGCACAAAGGAACAGACAACACACAGGCCCCTTCCACAGCTGCCCACAGCACAGAGGCGCTTTGTGCTCAGGGCAGTCCCAAGGCCCTGCTTACACAGGCCCTGCAGCACAGGTTTACTGCTGGAGAGGCAATGTCCAGTGCATTCTGGGCACGAGTCCCAGCAACCTGGACTGCCACACCAACAAATCCGCCATTCACCTTGTGCACAAAGCAGGTTCCCCTGTCAGAGACGTGGCACTCTGCTGTGTTGGGCATAGTGCTCAGCCCCCCTGGTTCCCTGCTAGGCACTCACACTGCCTCCCATCTTGGCATCACAGCCCATCTCCCTGCTGTTATACATTGGCTTCACCAAGCTTTCCCAATGCCTGCTCATTAAATAGTCTCTCTGCAGGAAGATATTCTTCTGGCTCATATTGCAGCAGTCAGACCCAGATACTCAACATACAACCAGGAAGGGGCAGGAGACTACAGACATATTGATCTTTAGACAGTTATTTTGCATATTTATATGGTGTTTACTGGACTTCTGAGGCTGTACCCTACTTGTACTCATTTCTTTAGTATTCTCACATCAAAGAGATTTTTCAAACCAGAAAAGAAAACCTTTATCAGTTACACCAGTCTCCTGTCAGGAAAATTCTGGTATTAATTTGCCACCAGCCATCAAAGTTTTATTTTAACTGGAGAAGACTTATTGCCATTTCCCACTAAATCTGCAGATTCATCAGAAAATATCCAGTGAGCTCAAGATGGCTTCCCCTCGTCCTCAGCTTATCAGCGAAGTTATTGCTTGAATATTCTCATCACATGATGTGAAGGCATTTGTTTGTCTTTTGGAGGGGGGAAGAGGGGGAGACGGAAGCAGCAGCATCAAGCACTGACACCTTTTCAGCTCTGTCATTATTGATACATAGTTCTAATGCACTGAGTTGCAATGTGCCAACGGTGTTGCCAGGCTTCCTTTTGTGCTTGAGATCCTTACAATCTTCTTTGTTCTTCTTAAATCTCTGGCCATGACTTTTTACTTATGTTTCTTTTTATTATCTTTTACACTTTCCATCTTTAAATTTGCACTAATTTGAGCTTCTCTTTTTTTTTTTTTTTGTCTCTAAATATGCATCTTCAAGAGATTTTATCATTTTTCAAATTAATGTAACTTCCAGCAGTTGGACTTTGGCTTTTGTGGAACAGAATAAGAAGTAAATAGGATCCTTCTGATTAGCATTCCTATTTGCCCATTTAAAATACTCTGCTGATTCAGCTCAAGTATTTTTTATTTTATGAAATAATTTCTTTTACGAGCTACATCCTAGACATTGTTTGTTGACACAGACTAAATGTGAATTACTTTTACAGTAATTCAAAACGCTCTCTTTTTCTGTTGAAACTTGGGCCAATATACATTTCTCTTGATCTGGAAGTAACACATGGCAAATTTTGAAATGATCACCCTCAGTTTTGAGGACTTACCCTGTCTTTCACTAAAATCCACCATCATATCAGCTTTCCTCATTCCTATACAGACTATCATCTTCTCTCTCTCTCCAGAATCCTGGATGGTAGCGGGCACTAACCTTAACCTGATTTGGTCACTTGCTCCCAGTTCAGCCCTAGACAGCTATTGTGTGTTTAATTATTGTTGCTGGACCACTGCTTTTATTGGAAGATGGGTGATGTGTGAGTCACATCACCAACCCAGTACAGCCCACCCTTCCCTGTGTCCCACCAAGTATTCACAGCAGGAGGATGTACAAGCTGTCATGGGAAAAAGAGAGGAAACAGCCTCCAGAACAAACGCCCCCCCTGCCTCACCCCCCCCACCCCTGTTCTTGTCCTGTTCCTTCCCCCCCTTTCAAATACCTACGTTAGGTTGGCAAGTTCAGAAACTTCCTGGAGAACACAAAGTCCCGAGCTGTTAATACTGTAAATACTATGACCCACAGGAGGTTCTGACAGGAAGAGTGACTGCAGAGAAAACAGATCCGAGCCCCTCGACATCCACAGCATGCTCTGCACCCAGTGCTTACCCTGGTGTTGAAATACAGCCCCCAGAAACCAGGGGTTTCCCTGTATGCCCTCTCCACTGACAGCCTTTCCTGCCTTGGAGCAGCTGAGGCCACCAAGCCTCTCCACATCTCAAGGATGTTTTCCCCTGAATTGCAGATTCCTGGGATCACCCTGTGTGTTGAGCAACACTACCGCTTTCACGGGTTCACTTCCCTGGTTTCCAAAAACAACATCACAGCTTCCCAAAGTGCCACATGTAAGCGAAAAGAGACACTGCTGAGTATTTCTGCACAAGAAAGCAACTAGCTTTTCTCCTGAAATTTCACTTCCTATTCAGGACCAAAAACCAATTGCAAAAGCACAAACACTGTTACAAGCTGGTGCAGCATGAGCACAGCCACCGGCAAGGCCCTTGGATGATGATGCCCATTCTGCAGCAGCCCCACATGCAAGTGCATAAGCTGCAGTGCTTATCTGTGCCTGGGATTTTGCCTACATCCAGGCTGTGCCACCCCTTAATAGTGTGATTTCCAGCACAGGTATCTTTGAGGAGCATATCTCAATCCTGTAAGATACCCAGTGAGTTTTTCCTCCCTTAACATGCAAAGCATCCATTTGCAGCAGAGAAAAACATAGGCACCATCCCTTTGCAACTAATCCTAGAAGATGAAGCAAAAGCCCCTTGCTATCCAGGCAGGGCAGCAGTCTTGCTGCCTCCTTTCAGTAAAATGGGGTTAGGATTGCATTCATGAAAAAGACAGCACTCTGCTTAAACACTTCCCAACTTGCCCCTTTACCTCCAGCTGTCAGCACTGCCGTCTCCATTCCTCAGCACATCCACAGTCCAGGCCTTGTGGAAAAATATACCAATTTCTCAGAAGTCAGCTTTAATAACTGGGATTCCCACAAACCATGAGGAGAATTCAGCTCATGATATTTGGCATGAATATCATGCTCTGTTCCTCATGCTGGTATAATTTCCATTTCAAATAGCAGGAAATGAATTATCCTGTGGTATTTCTAGTGACAATCAATGGGAAGAAACATGGGATCAAAGGCTTTTGCTGGGCACAGGCCTTGACAAAGTTCCTGAGTGTAAGAGAAGAAACACTGTTACAAAGATAATAAGGTAAATATAAATCCAAATTTTCACAGTCAGAAGAGCACTTTGAAAAAGCTGGGGCCTCATGCCAACATATAACAAAACAGCAAAGGAGTTTTGCCAGATGAATGGGCTGGCACAGGACATAATTAATCTCTAAAGTTCAGATTACTTATTACTGAGATGTGTAGTGAATCCTGAAGGGAGAATTAGGCTTGGGGAAAGAAGTCCATTTATAATCAAACCACAGTTTGGCTTTCAATTTGTCCTTCATTAATCTTCCCTGCTCCTCCCCCCACTGTCCTTGCCTCAAGTATTTCAAAATACAAGCATGAAATATTTTGGATTAGGCAGCATGGGCACAGAGGGACAGTCACAGCAGCCCATCTTTCTGACAAGCACATGAGTTGTCCCATCTGCACATATTATGTGCAAGGGGCTGCTGTGGAAGCATCAATCCACCATCACCTCTGGGTGACTGAACAGTCCCCAGGTACCTGCAGAGACTGCACCCAGCTGTGGGCCTGGAAAATGCACAACACAGCTCTGACTTCTCACCGCACATTGCCCAGAGCAGTGAGAGCACCAGCTGCTCTCCATTCCCAGCAAGGAGATACAGTCGGGTCTTCTATATCGTGCACCCGCAGTCTTAATTCGGACCCGCGTAGCCCGACTTCCGCGTTGAATGGCGGCCGCGCCGCTGCCCATGCTGCCCCCGCTGCAGCCCATGATGCCACCCCGGCTCTGGCTGGAGCAGCCGCTCGCGCACGTGCAGTTGCAAAACGAGTCTCCTACATCGCTAAAAAATCATGCCGCTAAGATCTGAAACCGCAATATGGGGGGCGCGATGTGCAAGAGGGCTGACTGTACATACAAGCTGGAAAGTCACATGCTCTTCTTAACACTCTCTTCAGGTTTTCGTACTCTAGCCTGTGAGTCCAAAGATGCTTATTGGGACAGAGAAATCAACACTCCCCACGGTCAATAGCCAACAAAATAGAGATTACTTCAGCCGATGAAGAAACTAGCTTGTGACACAGCCACTACAGCAAAGAGGACATAACTATAGCATGGAAAAAAGCCACCAGCTGGCTCTGTTAAGATGAGCACAGCCCTCCAGCAGCAGGACTAGCCAGCAACCCCGCCCTGTGCAAAAAGCAGCTATAGATCTGCTGCTTCCCTCCTGCCCATTCTCCCTCTAATTTGGGACAGGAAGTCCCAAGTTCAAGCCAGAGCCTCACTTCTAGCCATAGGATCTCCAGCCCAGCTGCAGTGCTTGCAACAAGTTCACATGGGCACACACCTTCCTCACATCTCCTGCAGGAGGAGGGACATTTAAAGGTTATTTATTAACTGCTCTGGGACAAAGGAGCAACAAAGAAAACAAATCCATTTATAAATCAGTGAAAAAGAAAATTTGCGACTCTAATGGTTTCCTTTGTAATTCCTTAAGTGTGGTCTAGAGCTGCCCTGGCATCGCTTTTTCTGATGCTGAATCAGCAGAACAGCCCCACTTGTGCAGTAATTAGTCTGATAAGAACAGAATAGATCAAAAGTAGAAAGCACTAACTTATGCTACATCTAGATTTTTCTTGGCTTCTGCTAGGATTTGGGGAGACTGATAGTGGTCAAATTTCTCACTGCTAAATACCAAGCAGTGACTCACATTAGCATCTACCTCTGCAGTCCAGGATATATGCTTTCCTTTGGGACAAGGTAGAGACAGGATAAAGACAGAAATCTTGTGCAAGAGCTGTCCGAAAGAACAGCAGTCAGTGCTAGCTGAGCACTCACATAGGAGCATACCAATCCTGAAGACTTTGCCAGACTTTGTCCTTTGATAACATTTCTCAAGGGGGAGAAGGAGAACAAGAATAACAAAACACTGTTCTGTTTAACAGTTACCCACAACAGAGAAAAGCTGAGCTAAAGTTTCCAACAATTATCAGTACAAAATCCTAAAATAGACATGCAATGTACTGGTTTTGAATTTAAAACTGGCTGGACAGAAGTTCCATCATGTGGATTGAAATTTGTGTAAATAGCACAAGGTATCAAGACGACATGTTAGAACAACAGTGTTAAAATGCTCAGTATAGCAGTGATATGGATGAAGGAGCCAAGGCATCAAGCAGATTTGTAAACTGCTCTGTAATTCATTAGAAGGAACTGTATGTCCTGGGAGGAAACATAAATAATGTCTAAAGCATCTGTGGAAACCACCATCTTACACAGGAAACAATAAAACACAGAAAAAGACAAACGGGAAAAATAACGCCAACTTCAGATACTCACAAGGACACCACCACTAACTGAAAGTAGGATTTAATTCCAAAGAGATGGGGACTCATTTAAAGAGATGTGACATATGGAAACGAGGGCTAGAGGCTGAAGGAGAAATAGGAGCTGTACAGTAACTCTATGGGGCTGTCTCCTCAGAGCACATGTGGGAGACCTAGCTTTAAAATCCATTTATAAACTGGCTGGGCTACCACGACACTCTTATTCAGATGACTCTCAGCAGTGGGTCTCTTACTGGGTCACGACCTGCTCAGTCTTTACAGAGACACAGGGGAAATCCTTTGGGTGGGAACGATAAAGGCAAAAGGCTTTTGAGTAGTTTCAGTTTTGCACTTCCCATCACTGAAAGCATCTGACAACCTTCATTTTCCTCCTGTTTAGTCTGATATTTTCATTCAGTATTTTTCAGCCCTCAGAGCCTCTTACAGCTCTATTTAGACCTAATAAATCCACTTTAGTACAGTGGTGAGTATCCCCGCCTGCCATGCAGGAGGACCAGGGTTTGATTCCCGCTGGGTAGGCAGTGGTGTGGTTTAAGAGTTGGGCTCGATGATCCTTGTGGGTCCCTTCCAACTCACAATAATCTGTAATTATATTTTTGCACCATTGATCACACCAAAACAAAAGCTTAAACTCTAAAGAGCTTACCAGTTTTAAATGAGAAAAAGATGTGAAAGCTTTGTTTAACAATGGAGTACTTTTTAATGTAGCTGTGATATAGCAAATTAATGCAGCAACAGTGCAAGACTTTATGAAACAGCAAGATGATGTTTGTTTTGAAAAATTATTTCGGTCACGCTCATTTTCTGCCCCATGCTCACTCTCCCCATACTCACAAGCTCACCCAGACGCTCTGGCAAGATCTTGTGTGAGACGAGACCAAGGCTGCCAGATGTCAAGTACTCACTGCACCTCTTGGGTTCCTCTTCATTGGCAAGCTACAAGTTCTGGAGCAGGTCTTTTGCCGTCTTCAGGAGCTAATGGTTACTACAGTGTGATCCCTTTGCCTTGAAATCTCTTTTACCTCAGACAGGTGGCTGGCTGTTCAGTGCCTTCCCCTCCACCCCCACACCCCCTCCCTGGTCATTTTGGGTACTCTAGCTCCCACAGTCTGTCTTCCTGCTGGGAGAGGAGGAGGACAACTTGCACACAGGATGTGCTGCGAGCTCACTGTGATCCTTCTATTACTGCAGCACAGTTTCCTTCCTCAATGAGTTGCCCGCATAGGGACTTTATCAGCACTCAGGCCTTTTTCTGACAAGCCATCCATGTGAGACTTATCACGGTGCAGGCTCTCAGACTTAACACAAACACATTTTGCAGCATTTATCCAGTTTTAGTACAGTTGGTCATGTCCTTGCTTATCAAAACAGACCATTCTGTTGCTTCTTCTATGCCGCACACACACACACCTCATTCATATTTCCTTCAGGCTCATTGCAGTATTTCTGTTTCTTCAGTTGCATGCCTACCTTACGCATGTTGCGCCAGGACCTTCACTTCACAGGCCACCATCACAACTGGGAAAAGGTCTCCTCGGTTTGGTTAGGTTATAGCAACAGCAAAGGGAGTAGGTTTGAGGGCTGCTGTGTTAACTATGCAGCTCTGCTGCTCAGATGTAGCCAGGTCTCCTGCTCAGAGCTTGTGGCACAGCACACATGACCACAGCACCAGTGGCAGTCTTTAGGAAGTTAGAGGATGTGGAAGTCCTGAAGAGGAACAATGCAGCCTGTCTGTGGGTGCCACTACCAGACTCATCACGAAGGCTTTTAAGTAGTTTACACCCAAGATCTCACTGACAGTGTTAGAGCTGGCGCTGTTTTCAGTCTGTCACATGGCAAGCAGCTCCCTGGGACAGTACAGGGTGAGACCATTGTCACTAGTGCAGAGGAAACCTGGTAGCATTCCTGTACCCAGGCCTGCAGGGTCAGCTTCTGAGAGACAGTTATCTCATAGCAGAACCACAACAACCACAAGGAGGCTTTTGTGCACATACATCTTTTCTCATGCTCACGTCACAGTCTTATGAGCCCAGCCTTCTTCCAGCACATAGACACCAAGCAAGCACAAGACTCTCTCACTGCTTTCCCACTATTCCCAGGCTCCCCTTGACTCTGTGGTTTTCACAGCTGACTCCATCCCTCAACAGTGCTGTCTGCCCACAACATATGGGCAACTAATACAAAACAGGTGATGATGGACACCACCATCATACTTTTGTCTGTTGAAATTCAGCCTTTTCGTAATAACAAATCATAAAATTTAAATTTGTCACAGTACTTTTAACCCATGTACTCCAAGGAATTTACAGAGGTCAGCACCATTAGCCCCAATTCCCCAGATGATGAAAAAGCTTAAGAGAGCAGCACATGCTTGGTGCTCTGCCCTGTTGACCACTTCATCCACTTGTCTGTGTAGCTCTCATGTACCAGGGCTTGCAGGACACTCCCTTTGGCAGAGAGGCAGAATTCCCAGGGTCCAGGGAAAGACCAGTACACTTTGGCTACAACTACTCTTAGATTCATCTTCCATCATTTTGATATATTCTCTGATGTTCTGCCAGACTAACAACAATTTGGAGATTAATGGTCTAGTAGAGTACACACATGACTCACTCTACACTCTACAATATCTATGCAGTTCTGCTACAACTTTAAAAACTGGCTATAGAAATGGAAAATGTCATTTAAGTTAGGAGAAACATACTGAAAAACTGAAACACAGGCAGCAGAGCCCTGTGGAGGAAACAAGGCATTCCCTCTGTCTCCTTCCTGCAGTCTGACTTCAGGGACAGAAGAAGGAGAAAAAAGCAGACTTAAAAGAACTCATGTTATAAAGATGCTAGTAAACCTAAAGCCTGTTACACCACACCAAAGGTTCCCAAAAGGTGTAAATTTGTAGTTACAGACTCCTGAGAAATAAAGGGGCAGAAAAGGTTCTCCAAATCCCTATTTACAGAAGGACATCTATTCCCAGTAAGGTCTATGGGATCCAGTTAGCATTCTTAGACACCATGTGGCCACAACACTGGAAGGTCCTTAAATTGGTAGAGAAATTACTGGTCTCTGTAGCTGAGACACACTTTGTAACCAAAAAAGCAACTGTAAAATTACTGTCTTTGACAAGGAGTTCATAGGATGGGGCCAGATTCTATTGTAAACCACCGCTTCTAAGACGAAGTGCAAAGGTTTAGCTTCACAGTTTGCTTAACTGCTGTGTTTGTTCTGCCAGAAAAAGGGACTATCCTACCTCTGTTTTATACCATAGTTGCACCTTTCAAATAAGCTCCTAATTCTCTTTGGTTAATGACAGAATAAATCCTTAACAACACTGCTGGAACATTCTTTTCTTTTTTTCTGTATGGCTTTCATGCATTTGGTCACAATAGTATTTCTAAATTTTGTAAACAACAGCCTGACCACTAGATTCATCAGAATAAAATTCTTTTCAGCTTCCGCTGTTTTCGTGATTACTCCAGTCTCAAACAAAGCTGACAAACAAGAAGCTTCCTCTATTATTTCAGGAAAGTGAGCCTAAATATATAGAAGCTTTAGATCAACTTACTGGGCACATTCAATTCAAGACACAATTGCAGATTTCCAGTGCCTTTCACACAAAGCAGCTGGAGCCAGCAGCTAAGGGCTTATTGTGGCCAAGAGCAGATGTTCTCCCTGGCAAGGGTTGCCACCTCCCATTCTGGCAAAGAGCAGGTAACAGGAGGGACAGTCTTCAGCAGAGGAACAAATGCCACTCTCTCACCTGTCCCCAGAACCAAACCCACAGCCCACATAGGAGCTCCATATTTCTTCCTGCTGCATCCCTGCTCCCTGGGGTCTGGATGTTTCCATCCCATTAGCTGTACTGAAGGCCCTCCAAATTCCCTCCATCCCTCTCTTTTGGAGGTGTCTACTCCTTCTTGCTACAGCACAGGGAAGAAGGTGCAGAGACAGCTGTCTCCCCTGACCCAGCTGCAGTGTCATTTCGGTGAACACCAGAAACCACAGCAGCCGAAGAAGGTGTTCCTGTCACTCATTGCCCTTTGAGCAGATTGTGACAGTGCTGTGAACCAACTGAAGGGTTGAAGTGGTTTCTGTGTCCCGAGCTGCTGACTCACCTTTTCCAGTCAGCACACACAGCTCAAAGGCCAGTGATGGTTTGAGCTTTGGCTGAAAAACTGAAGACAGTTAATGAAAAAACAGTCTAATTCTCTCCTTCTTCTGTAAAAATAGGTCCATTTTCTTTGCATCTTCTCCCTCAAGAACAATCTAGCATTTACCATCCTATGTGATCAGGGCCAAGATTCTCAGGAGGATCAGAAACAAAGGGAAGATAAAATAAAAAAATCAAACTAGGAGCCTTTAACTTGTAGCAGAACTTATTCACTGTGTTGACATCACAAGGGGAATGTGAAAGGCAATGTGAAGGTGGACAGTGAAGTGGCTTTGCAGATTCTCATGGAAAGCTCTTCCCAAGGTGGAAGGGACAAATACAGGTCCAAAAGTGTTCAGACAAGAACTGTAACAGGCAGAGTTGTAGCATTGCTGGTGGTGGTTAAGTACCAACAGAATAGTGATAGCAGTGACCACTGCAAGGCCTGCGTCACCCTTGAGTGTGACCAGCCAGTGCAGAGGGACAAGAAGCCCAAAGAGCAGGCTGGGAAACAGATTTTTCTAGCACTTTCCACATTTAGGGGCAGCAAATGCATGAGAGAATGTGAGCAGATGAATTTGTTCAGTGTACACTTAGCCGACTCTGTTCCCTTCCATCTGGTCTCTCACACTTTTTCTCTTAACTCATTTCTTTATTCACACTGCTAATGCAGCACTGTTTCAGAGCACAGGGCTGTTTTTGTGCCTCTCCTCATGTTGCAGCAAAGACACCCCCTCACTCCCCAGTAACTTTCATCTAAGTGACTTTTACCCTTATCATCCCTCTGTTCTCTCACTTGGGCTGGTGTTGGCTTTCAAGTTAGACAAGCTGAAAGTTATTGCAGAATAAAAAGAACAAGGCTAGGTAATAAAAACAGGCAACCTTTCACTTCTCTTTCAGCAGCACAGATTTATGTCAAGTTACACCAGCTGTAGAAGTATACTCTTAGGCTCCATGTAAGCATATTGACAACAGCTCTGCAACTAGGAGGCACTGATGGAAGTACCTGCCATAGACCTTCAGCTCTGCTCAGGAAAGGGGAGTTTTCACTGAGTTGAAAGATAAAGCCTATTCTCATATCCAGATGACAAAACAATATGAAAATAGAATTTTAGAAGTAGTCCCCATCTAACTCAGCTTTCAGAAAACTAGCAGTGGTGCTTCTCTTGCGAATGTGATCTAGGGTTTTAAAATTTAAGTTTGATCAGTCTCAAGCAATATTTATCCCTTATGGAATGGCTCCCCAAAGTCATCTCAGTATATCTACTTCACTTCAAAGTTCAGCCTAAAACCTTCTCTCTTTAAAAACATCTTAACCACCTTGAACAGAATTTCCAAGCTGAGAACTCAGCTCCTGTCTCAGCATGCTTCCAACTACATCCAGCTCTGTGGAATAGTGTTACTGAGCACTGGGCTAGTAAGAAGGTTCAAAATACCTACTCAGAGGATATTAACCCAAAAGTTTCATTCCCTAGTTAGTCCCAAACCAACAGGTCCTTTACATGTCTTCGGAAAAGAAGGAATGTGACACAGAATGATACTTTTGCACTGTACTAAGCCAGTGATGCAACTTAGGAAAAAACCAAAAATATTACAAGTTACTATAGCTTCTGTAACCCTTCCCTTTTCAGGTGTTTAGCCTCTTAAATTTATTCTTTCTCCTCCAGAAATTCTGCGGGGGTTTCTGGTAATTGTAAGTCAAGAGACAAACAAAAAACTTATTGCAGTGGTTACAGTAAGGTTGATGACAGGACAACCTTCTCCCTCCATGGTAATGCAGCTGTGCATACATATAAGAAAACAAAAACTGTGAGTTATGGCTGCCCCAGATACACAAACACACACACACACCTCTGTGTACTTTTTTCTGGACAAAATTGTCTGGAAATCTTTCTAGTCTATTCAGTGCTTGAATGTCCAGTTTTCCTCCCAAAATCACACTGGCTGTGGTTTTACAAGCTTGGCTTGAAGCCTGTAATTTGCTCTTTATGCTTCTAACCACTCTTGGCTTGTTTAGGCTTTTTCCCCTGACTTAACTTGTATTTGTACTCGCCCTCCTAGCGCTGACAAACTCCACCTGTAAATCAGCAAAGACTTTATACTTTTTAGATCATTATTGAAAATGTCTAATGCCATTGGGCCTCTTGCAGAATACCTCTGAAAACACAGCTGTTTAGTGATTATTTCCTTTGATGACTAGTTTTGAAGCCTATTGCTATCCAGGTCTCAATCCATTAGTTCATTCTTTCTGGGAGAGTTATAGGGAGACTTATAATCAGAACAACATCAGGAATGCATCTATCGTGAACAAGTTTGAACACGCAAGATATGTATTCCTATTTACTGTTTTCAACCACTTTTGTTATCTCTGGAAAAAAAAAAAAAAAGGGCAAATAATTAGTTGGAAAATAAAGGATCACTGCTTTCCCCATCTTATAATCCAACACGTGGCAATCGAACACCAACCAGGGAAGTTAGTTCTTCCAGTTCCCCTCTTGTATAGTACAGTGAATCCCCGCTGCATCGCGACCTCTCCATTACGACCCCGTGCATTTGTGATGAGAATTTATCNTGAGGGGAGAAGCAAAAGGGTGCCCGGAGCCCTCCGGAGTTCCGGGGGTGGGGCAATGGGCATGGCCTGCATGCATATTAACGACCTGCACTTCTTTGCGGGTTTAGGGTTTAGCGAGGGCCGTTGCCTGTCCCTTTCTTCGCGAAGGACGGGGTATAACTGTAGTTCCTAACTATTGGGGAAGTCAGGCTTTAGAAGTCCATTACTTAGAGCCCAGGTTTAGTCAACAGTCACTCAAGTTTTTAACAATACTTATTTTTTCCCAGAACTTTCATGAGTGGGGTATAAGACAAAATGCAGCCATTTTGCTAAATGAGAATCACACCAGACTTGTGTGACATCTGTTTTGCTGTCAGCTGACTTACTGTGTAAACAAGAGCCTTCAGGAAAGCAAAGACAAATCAAAAGTTCCACTAGTACTTGAAATAGTTCCCACCACCCCTTCTTAAAAATGCATTCTCTAACCAAGTTCAAAATTCAAAAGAAACCTAATCCTTGAATTTCTTGGTGCAGATTCCTTAAGATGGGACTATCTGCATTCCAGGATGCAGATTAATATGCTCACTTGAGGGGATCACATGAACTCATATGTTTGCTTCCATCTCAGATAAGTAATTTCTTTTTCAATGCATTCATTCTGTTATCCCTTTTGACAGTGTTACCGATTTCTACATTATTATACCAAAAGAATATAATCAAACTAGCTATTAAAACTTGATAATTGAGGAGATCTATCCAGTAATTTACATAAAACTGATGTCAAACTAAATTGGCAATACTTCTCCGGGCCACCCACCATCATACTGCTGGGATATTGAGTCAACAATACTGTTCTTCCCATAGTCTGAGATAGCCCTAGTGTTCTAGTTTGCTGAAAATGAAAATTGTTGAGTATAGATCTTCTCAGTAAGTATTCTGCAAATTTAATTTCAAATAGTTGTAAAACTTTATTGCCTCCCAAAATGTTAATCTACAAAACAAGCTGGTTAGTTTTAATACATCCATGAAATATTCCTTTATACTAGAATTCATTTCTCTCCCCACAAATTGGGAGAAGTATTTAACCAGCACCTTTTCTGTTTTTTTCCTGTGTCATCATTAAAATCTTACACAGTTCACTTCCATAATGGTTACACAATTGCTACATATGTATTATTTTGTTCCCAAGAAACACATAAATGCCTCCTTTGAGGCATTGTACTGGGTTCTGCTAAATTTAGATTTTCCCCTGACATCTTTGTTTTCTCTAAATAATCTTCCCCAATTTACAGTCTGTCTATTCCATCAGATGTTCTGCAATTCCTCTTTCTCCACTTCCTTTCCATTTCTTTGTAACTTCTGTTTGCTGCCTTCATTGCCTGAATGAACAAGTCAAAGTTGTCCTCATTCTTGGTGCTGGTTAATATGTCTACTTTAAATTTGTGATATTCCATGCACATTCTTTTTTTTTTTTTCCCCCACATCAGATTTTGCTTAATTACTGTGGTATGCTGGCACAATCCATAAAGCACAGACCTCTGACAGTGACTAATTCTTCATTATATAGAGTGCTACAGATCAGAGTTACTACCTTAGTACCTTTTATGTTAAAATAGATATATTTTAAAAGGTCTACTGATTTTCACTGCTTTCTGCATGAAATCAGTATCATGCTCTCCCCAGAATGAAGCACACCCATATATTTTTTCAATAAAATGTATTTTTCAGGCTGCCATGCTTTCTGCCCAAGAAGGTATTATCACTGACATAACCTGTTGCTCTGTAGCATCCCACACAATTTCTTCCTTGGCCACATTAGCATATTAATCCAAATACCAAAGCAGAACTGACATCATCAGTATTTAGAATCAGGTTTACTAAAACTGAAAAATAGTGTTTGAAACCCATTTGTTACAGACCTCATGGACAAGGCTCACAGGACACAGGTCTCTTACTGAAACATTTGCTATAAATTCCTTACAACTCAGAATATTCTGTGATTCTGTGAAAGGACATGGCCTTGGTGTGCATTCGTGCCTCATTTCAAGGTGGAAACCTTCTGGACAGATACTGCCTGTCCTGGACCCCCCCATGTTGAACTCATTGACTGCTACCTATGGAAGTGATACTGCCAGAGTTATTCTCAAAAACAATGTCATGTTTTCCTCTCCCACACATGAAATGCCTTATCTTGCTCTTTATTAACTTAATTTCTTTAGGGTCTTACAAGACTTGCATGTGCTGCCCATTCTGACACTATCATCACCTCTTCTTCAACTGGCCTGAACACTCAGTTTTCTTTAGTTTCCTTCTGTCTCTTTAAAATTCCACTTCCTACAAGAAAGCTTATTTGGTCCTCTTTGCTAAATCAGGTCTCATTATCCAAGTTTCTTCCCTCACTCACTAGAAAACACATGCATTATATTTAATTTTTTGAATGAAACTTTTAAAAGAGTGGTTTCAAAGCTATGCTTATCTCCCTCCTCAGCAGAGACAAATTATCTATAAATATTTCCAGCTTCACTCATGATTGCTTAAACTAATGAGCTAACCTTCTCCTTCTGCCAGCCTTTGCTTTAAATTGATGTATGTCAGACTGAGAAAATGCTTCTTCCTCTCAAATGCCATTCATTACATTCTATAAAGTTAAAACCTTGGAGAGGTCTAGTTTACCACTTTGTTTATTCTAGGGGGGGAGAAAATTACATTTTGTTTCCTTGTTGTCATAACAATGATAAATTAGAGACTCCCACCTGGTACTGAACAAGAAACTATCAAAATAGTGGAAACGCTTATTCCTAAGCTTCTCACTCGATTTTAAGGCTGCGGTTCTGCCCAGACATTTTTCCAGTTAACTGCTTCTTGCCTATTTGTCCGAGTTCCTGCTTTGTGTTCGAAAGCTCCGCACAGTGCCGTCTGCAGTACAGAAAGACAGACCGTATTGCAGAAGGCGCTGTAAGCAGAGGATAAGGCAACCAGATAGACAAAAGCTGATACTAAACTAGGAAATGTTTCTGCCAAACGTTAAGTGTGACTAGTGCTACTACGTGCACCGTGTCAGCTGATTATAAAAGGGAAAGCCTAGTACAAGACACGTATCTTGTAAAAAAGCCACGGTGCAACGGAGCTACCGCGGGGTGCGTCCCCCGATTTCCAGGAGCGCAGTTAAGGCCAGAGGGCTGCCAGGCTGCGAGCGGCGAATCCTCCTTTTCCGAGCCCACGCAACGAGATCCCCTCGTAGCCAGCACAGCACGGCTTCCCACCTCACAACTATTGCTTCCCACTGCGGTTTCCCAACAGCCAACACTTCCACTCAGTTTTTGCTCTTCCCTCCCCGCCCCCTTCGCCCTTGGAGCGCGGCCCTGGTCCCGCGGACATCGCGGGGGCAGCCGGGACCAGCCGCCGGCTCTTCCCCGCCGCGGAGAGGGAATCCCTCGCACTGACGTGGCCAAACTTGTGGCAGCTGCCGGCGCGGAGACCCCGCTCCCGCCACGCTGCACCGCCCGGGAACCCGCCAGCCCGCAGCCACCTCCGGCTGCCNCCCTCGCCCACCGCCGGCAGCGCTCCGCGGGCGCGCAGGGAGGAACGCGGGGATGCCGCAGCGCCTGCCTGACTGGCACCTCCGAAGGAGCTCCTCATGAATATGCACAGCCTCCCCCGGGCGCTGGCCGTGGGATGCCGCCACCCCGGGGGCTCTCTGCCCAGCTCTGCCTCCCCCCCGCGCCCCAAGCCGGGGTAGAGGGCTTCCTTTGGAGATCAGCGGTTCGCTTCTGTCCTTACCCTTTGGCTCGTCCATCAGTGCCGGTGCTCGCTCCCTCCTCTCTCGCTCCCCCCACTCTCTTCCTCTCTCAGCCTCTGCCGGCTCCGAGCTGCCTTAGTGAGAGGTGCTCATGAAAACGGGCGCTTTAGTGGTCCATGGCTGTGGGAGGGGTTAGTTTAACTCTACATGACTCAATCCATCTAACTTGCAGGCTGACCTCCTGCTCTCCTTAAAACACAGATTACCTCAGAGCTGCCATGTTAGCAGCGCCTCCGGCTCAATAGCCGGGTCAGAGAGTCCCGCACGGCCGGGGGCAGCGGTGCCTGCCCGGGACTACCCGAAGGAACGGCCTGTGGCTTCGCCGGGGCCGTGCTCTGGAGCATGACTGCACCCCTGCCTCCGGGCAGGGGGTAGGTGGTTTTGTGGTTGCACAGAGAAAGTCTTTTGTTAGGAATTTTTTGGTGGATTTTGTTTGGTTTCGTTTTTCTTAAGCCGCAGAAGACTGAGCAGATGCCCTCCAGACTGACCTTCCTTGTTTACCAGGTATGAGGTCCAGCCCACAGGAAAAAAACCCCACCCGAATCATGAAAAGAGACGAAGATCAAGAGCTGCTGAAAAGTCGTCTTCTGCACCTACTTGTCCCATAGAATGAGCTCACACCTCCAGTGTCATCTGGGAAACTTCAGGAAAGTCAATCACCCTACTTTTCAAAGCCTCCATAATTTTTAATCTCTGGCCGATTCCACACAAATAAGAAATACAGGACAGTGCTGGAGGAGCCTCAGCAACTGTTCTCCATAGCCTCTGCCATTCAGTACCATTCCAGGCACCGCAAGTCCTCCCATGCTCCTGCCTCCAAATTTGTCAGCCTCCCACTGCAAAGGAAGTTGACAACCACTCTGGCTCTTTCACTTCCTTCCCCGAGCACTGAACACCAGCTTCTCAGCATCTTCCCTACTAGTCACCCAGAGGGTGAAGCCCCTGGAGCACAGGCCACCAGCCCCCGCAGGCGGCTGCTATGCCACTCCTGTGCCAGAACCCACTCCCCTCTCACAAGTGTCACTTTCTCTTTGCAGATGGACAAGTGAGTGCACAGCCCTACAGCTGGACACCATCCAGCTCTGTGCCTACCCCGAGCTTCCAGAGCTCTTGACCCAAGGAGAGGCAGGAAGAGCAGGATCCTGATGCTAGGGACCTGGAGAACCACACCTGGACTTCGGCTTTCAAATCCCTGCCATTAGTATTGCAATCCTGTCACAATGACCTGCACTTTCTCCTCCTTCTGGCCTGTATTATTCCAACCAATAATGCAACACTCCTGTGTATAATCTTTCTGAGAACAGGAAAACAGGGATCAACAAAATAAAACAATATACATAATTAAGGCTTTAGTGAGTAGATTCTTTCTGAATTACTGTTAGCTTTGGTTCAAAAGCTCAAGGAGAAGTGTTTCAGCAGATGAAGCTGGAGGTAGACTTTGTCATCTTACTGAGAAAAATTGGCCTGGGAAGTACAAGAGGGAACTGACCTTATACGCAGTGATAACACAGCAACATTTTTAGAGGGCTTAGCATGGCAGAAGTAATTTTGTTGGTCATCTTGAAACATCATTTTTTAAAACAAGGATGTCATTGATAAAATGCTTAATTAATATTTAAAATTCTTCACTGTAACAGATATCAACTGCACAGGTGAATCAGTAAGAAATACCTTTTTTTTTTTAACAAGACTGATAGAAGTATGAGTGCTTATGTACTGGTCACACACTGATTTCTGTAAAGAATACTTGCTGGTAGAGTATCGTCACAGTAAATAAATCATCTATAAATATAGATACGGCACATTGGATAAGTTAAACTAAGCTGAACAGTAATTAAAAAAAATAATTTGAATTTAGAACTGGTTTTTCAAATTCTATGCTTAGACCCACTGTCTCTACACATAGAAACTCGAGAAGCCAAGTCAGCTGGGTTTATCAAACAGCTCACTTAAGGGCTGAGGAGTCCAAATTTAACAAGCAGAAGATATCTACAGGCTCCCCTCAGGGAAAGATAGACATGACTTCACATCATGTTGAACACCTTGTAGGATGCCCAGACTGGTGTATTTCAAGTCCTTTAAAATTGTGTATGTACCTGAGAAACCAAAATAAGCTATTTTTTACCAGTCTGCCGGCTGACAGGTTTTCTATTTTGGTATTTGGTTGTTTTTTGTTCTTGAGGAAGTTCAGTTTCAAACTGAGACAGGTGAAAGTTTTATGGGGAAGGATGATACATTGTTCGTGATCATGCAGCAAACACACAGCAGTGTTTTCACACATGTGGAAGTTGTTACTTGCAACGTAAGGGCCCTATGGGGAAGGATTTCTTTGAACACTGATAGTTATGGTCTAATACACCTAAAAACATACACACCATTCATAGAGCCACAGGCAACAGATTACCAGTGATGGTAAATACATGAATAGTATTCCTACAGCTACAAGATCAGTGAATGCATTAGGCACTACTCTGCAGCCATTAAATTTAAGCATAAGAGACAGCAATGAAACACTTTCTCCATCCTTTGTCACAGCCTAAAGGGAAGGGTGGACTTTGCACAGAGAGTCAGATTCAGATTTGCTAGAGCAGTTTGGTTCTGTCTACTGATCGTCCTGCCTTTCAACAAACCTTTGCCTGCAATCCTCACACCAGCAAAAGGCTACAGGAGTAGCCTGCATCACAGTCATTTCCATAAGAAAACAAAATGAGGGGAAAAAAGAGCAGCCCCGGAGGCAGGCAGTTGTACTCGGATAAGGCTCCAGACACTGTGAGGAGGAAGCTTGAAAACACAAATAAAAAGAGGAAACCAGAGAACTCAGGATGTAGTTTCCTCACATCTTGAGTAGGGGAGGGGTAAGAATAGCAAGAAATTCAGAATGCCACTCTTCTACTCACAGGACAAAACAGAGGATCCCGAGCAAATTTAGAGGAACAAAATAAGTCTTAAATATCCATCTTCCTAGCCATAGTAAGAGCTTAGTCATGGTGATCTTGGTCTAAGTTTACACATGTTGTGTGTGTTTTTGCTTGTGTCTAAAAATATAAAACTTTCATAGATGTCTAGGATTTCCTATTTTGCAGTTGAGGTATGCTGCCTTTGAGACTCAGAAAAGGAGAAAGAGTGAGGGAGCATTGGGACATGTTAGCTCCATTTCCAGAAAACAGGAGACAAAATTGAGGTGATAACACTGGAATCCAAGGCCAGAACCTCTCAGCTCTGGGATGGGGAAAAGAAGTAGCCATCAGGAAAAAGAGTCGGGGAGCCTGGGAACAAACCTACAGACATAAGAACAAGTAGCTTGATTCCACAGAAAGAATTGCTATGAAAAAATCTTTTAAACGGAAACAGGCCATCTCAACAATATTGAAGTCATCCATGTCTGTGTTTGCTTAGTGGCCTAAGGTTATGTATTTAGATTATAACATAACACTCTGTGTGTTTAAGCAACAGAGAGGAGTGGCAGCTTCAAGACATTTGGTGTGCAAAGTTTGCCTTAGCAGAGATAGGCTGAGTATTCCTAGGGGTTTCCTAGACATTTAATCTGTGTGCTGGCTTGTGTCACCACTGAGAACCTGGCATCTCTGGGAAAAGGGACAGCAGAATTACCCAGCCCTCCACCCACAGCATCTCTGAAACAGTGATCAGACGTCTCTGATAAATGGTGATGGCCTCCAGAAAGACAGTGAACATGCTAAGTTGCTGAGACCAGAGAGATCAGAATTGTCTACCAAGGGACTTTGATCCAAGAGATTAGGACAGTGCTATTTTCTGGAAACAAGGGCAGAGAAGAGGGGCCAGACATTAAAAAAGAGAAATAACCAAAAGCAAAAAAACATTAATGATGTAAATTTTTTTAGTTTTGTTGGTTGGTTGGTTTTTGTGGTTTTGTTTTGTTTTGCTCTTTACAGCTTTCTGCTGCTTGGCCCACTCATCCCCATTGCAATCACCTCAGACTTGACAGATTTCACAACACAGTAGGCCAAGTCCTCCCCACATCTCTGGGTTCCTCTGCAATAGCTGAAGTTCAAATGCTTAATTTATATTCTCAAAATAATTCCTTTATGTAGAGCACACCTCTTGGATGACTCCTGAGGAAACAGACAAGCAAGCAATGAGCTTTGCAGTATTTGTCTGAATGCACTGAGCATTGTATTCTTAAAGACTGCAATTCCTGAAAAAAGAAAATAACTTGCTTTTGGTATTTAGATTAAAAAATGAGATGACCTTTAGCTTAGTCTTGCTGCAAACAAGTATTGCTCTCTAGCTTTAAACTTATGAAATGCATTATCGATTAAAATTACCTAAGTTCGTTTCCTTCATCTTACTTGTCTTTGTTTAAATATTTATAACCCTCTTCTCAGAGAAGACCACTATGTTGTCTTAATACCAGTGTTCACAGATACTGTCACCCCAAATCTGTCTATCAACTGCAAGGCAACACTTCAAGATTAGCTCAGTTGGTTAGAGCATTGTGTTAATAATGCCAAGGTTGTGGGCTTGATCCTTGCATGGGCCATTCACTTTATAGTTGGACTTGATGATCCTTGTGGGCCACTTACAACTCAGAATATTTCACGTGATTCTTCTTCTTCTACCTTTTTTTTGTGCATTTGATCCCTATCCATTTTTAGCCATCAGTAAACAAGACTGTCACCTCTATCATTCAGCTCCAACACAAATTCCTGTCTTTTCTTTGCTTCTTCTTGCATCAGCTGTGTCTCTACTGCTGGTTCCTCTTCCACTTTAACATAATGTCCTCGGAAATCCTGATGCTATTTTGTTTTGAAGTACAACAAGTTAAACCATGTAGCTTGTCTGGAACTCAGCTACTACCCTGTCATTCCTGTTGGCTGTTTTCTTCTCCGTTCCTGTTAAGGTTTGCCTTAACAGTGCTTGCCCGTCTCTGTTTATTATGTATTTTTGTGATATAAGGATCTTAGTGTTCAGATGACATCTGCAGAGCAACCTGTTAATTACTTATTTCCGGGATTTGTAAGATCTCTACAAAACTACATAATAGAGGTAATGATGTTCACTGAAACTGGCAGAAACTATTCCCATGTGTGCTTGTAGAGCTGAATCAATTTTCTAGTTAATTTCTTAGGTTGGTTTTTATAAACAGTCTCAGCTATTGAAGAAAAATTGTATTTTTACACGATAAATGAACAAGTTAACACCCTAGTCAAAAATCCACAAAATTTAGCAAAACATGCAAACAAGTTTGCACACTGAATGAGGGGCACTGACATCTCGTTTGAAAGGAGTGGTACCAAAGATCCGTCCTCAGACACCTTAAACTGCCCACCTAGTTTATATATTCTTTAGCAAATTATCTATTAGGTGTGACTCTATAACATGCTTGCAGTGCCTTATTCTGTAGGTTCAACATACTTTCAATAGTAGTGTCACAGAATATCACTAAAGATTCTATGTATTACCAGTTTAATTTAACTTTGCAAGGACACAATAACATACTAAAATTAAAACCAGTTAGTCTTTATAGGCTCTAGAGCTTAGTGTTAAAAAAAAGTACAGTATATCCAAAAGCAACATCATATTGCTCATTATTCAAGGACCCGTTAACAAAACACCAGTTGCTCTTTCTACTCGGGTTATTTCATGCACTGGATATTTCACCATGGCAGCTGTAAGTATGCTAAACCAAATTATACAAACTCTTCCATTTTCTTGGTAATCTTAACAAAACCATCACACTTCCAATCATAAGCAACACTCTTCCCTGAAAATCTGCTTATCAGATTGTTAGTCATTGTATTTACGTATACAGCACATGGGTACTCCCATGTTTTTAATCTTGGTTTTCCTTCCAAGCAACTGGAAACAGAGCTAGGCATAACTATTATTATCAGTCTTTAACAAATACACAAGTACTAGTGGTATTCCCTAGTATTTTCATCTTTTATTCTTATGGTTTTCATCTTTTAGTAACTTCCTATTGTTTTATCTGGCAGGAGTGGCAGTCAATCCCTAATAATGACTCACTAAAGCAAAAATGTACAACTTTCCAGTGCTCCCAGAGTAGGAGGTCATGGAGGCCATCTAATAATCTTAATCTCTTAAATCTCACTTATAATATTATGAGGCCACCACTACCTGGTGGCGAGAAAGGAGCTATATAAAAAGAAATAGGTGATGCTTATGAAAAGGTACTCCAGTAGCAGAAAGAAAAAGAGAAGAGAAACACAGAAAAAACATTCCCAAAGCTCTATGTGGATAAAGCAAGGGGGGAAAAATAAAGAGAGGAAAGTATCAGAACAATAATTACATCATGAATTAATAAGGGAAGACAGTGAGTACCAGTTGCTCTGTTAACAACCAGAATAATATCTGAATTTAGTAAATGGCAGAAAGAAAATAATAAAAATTGAATTAGCAGCATGCATATAGGCCTTAAATAATTGCTGCCTTAAGACTGAAGAAAGGAGACTATCTTATTGCCAGCTCATCTCTATGGTTTTATGACCAAAGTTAAATTCAGATGTAACAAGACAAAAGTTATCATGCAACACACTGGTAGCTAAGACAAAAATAAATATACGAATCACCTCAAAGCATATGTGTTTATAAAAAAGAACTGTACATATTTAGACCAGTTTAAGTCATTCAATTTTAATATTTCTTCGAAAGGATAAAAGTAGACAGAATGTGGAAAACATGCATAAAATAAAAAAAAAAACTTTAAAATAAATGCTTTCTAAATGTCTGAATTCAGCCTGACTGCCCACTCACCCTCTGTTAAGTGATTTGGTCTTTAATAAGTGAGCATCCGCAGAGGAAATCCACTGGCAGCACAATGACGCATTGTCCATCAGATGTCACTCAGTCAACAGCAGAAGAGAATTGGACTGTGTTCATCCAGAGGAATTATCTGAAGACAGTGGCAAAAAGGGATAAACCTTAAAACCCCCAAACATCTCTAATTTGCATATGTTTGTTAACCATAGTCATAAATAAACCCAGGATAATTCACCCACCTGCTTTCCTGTGTTCTGGAAGCATAAACATCTAGGAAAGGCTCAAATATAAGCTTTTATTTGGGAAATAATTAAACACCAATTTATGTTTGATTATTCACTATACTTTGTCAAAATCTTCACAACAATATAAATCTGCTGCCCTCTCTACTTCCCACCTCACTTCACTATGTGCCGGTGCTGACTTCACACATGTCCGTGAGCACCATGGAGAACTATCTATAGAGATGCGAGCTCTTGGATATTTTCAGACTTGCTTTTGGATTCACACTACAAGATTTTTCTTTCTGAGGGTTTATGTACATTTTACAAGACTTCAGATACGTGTATTTTCATGTGGTCATCTTTAATTAGTCTCAGTGAGGTTTCCTGTTCTTTAATTTTGTACTTCAATGGACCAACATAAATGGAGAGCAAAAAAAAGGCTTCAAAGAAGTCCTGGTGATTGGCATTTATTACTTCCACAGGTTCTAGTACTTTTAATTTATATAAAGTCTTTCTCATCCCATTTCAATGATCTTTGAATTAGCAGAAAAAAACCCCTAGGTATATGTTTAAAGCAAGCAATTTTTAATGTTTTTAATACTTGCATTGGGGAAAAAGGTTAAGTTTGATCAGTTCAAGTTGTGTCAAGCTTCATGCTCTATTCTTAGGTGAGCAATTTAGTTGTGAAATACAGAATTTGTGCCTACATTTATGAAGGCGGATTGGTTTGAGCTCCATAGAGTCATATATATATATATAGGTTGGACTAGATGATCTTCAAGGTCCTTTCCAGCCTTATCTATACTGTGATATACAGTCGGCCCTCTTGCACTTCGTGCCCCCCATATTGCAGCTTCAGATCTTAGCAGCATGATTTTTTAGCGATGTAGGAGACCTGTTTCACAACTGCACATGCGGCAGCCTGGGCGGCAGTGGTGGCTCAGGCCGCAGCGGGGGCAGTACGGGCGGCACCGGGGGCGGCCGCCATTCAATGTGGAAGTCGGGCTGCGCGGGTCCAAATTAAGACCGTGGGTGCGCGATACAGGAGACCCGACTGTATTGACTGCATGATATAAACGGCTTTCCAATCCTTTTAAATACCTTAGTGTACTTCCCTTTTTCGACCACTGACTACAAGTTATTAACTTCAACAGTGTGCTGTATGCACATATCTACCTCCTTACTAAATATACCTAGATCATTCTAAAGCACTTTTTCTCCTTGAGCTGTTCATTATACCAAAATGCATGCTTTAATCCTTCAGCATGCAGGAAACATTCTTTACCCACTTTTCCCATGAACACATCTCCAGCTTGGCATCCTGTTTAAACTGCCATTTGTATTGTCAGTATTTTCCCCATATAATCTCAACAGTATCTTCACCTACTTAAATGTGTAAGTATATTCCTGTCCAACTGTCTTGGTTCTAGAAATAGCCTTTCTACGTCTCTCAGCATTCTCAGATGGCTGAGTCTTTTCAAGTTGAAAGCATTTTTTCCTGAAGTTAAGTATCTGTTTCTCTCATTCTGTCTTTAAATCATTAACTCTTCAAAACTTCAACCTGTCTGACAGCACAAATAAAATAAATTCCATTAACTCAATTCAAAATTTAATAAGCTATTTTCTAAAATATTTATTTCAGTATTTTCAGTACTGTTTTAGTATGCTGAAATAGTTATGTCAGTATGACATACTTAGGCCAGTATTTCCCCCAAGCATCCTTTTGGAAAAAAAGAAAGTTATAAGGGGGACAAAATACTGTGAATAGGTATGCAGAAGAAAAGATTTAGTCTGAAAAATTATTTCCAGCTGAAAAGATTCATGAAGAACTAGACAAATATGCTTGACTGTCTTTTTAAGGAATTCCTGCACTGAAGTTTCTTTTCCCAGGAAACCGTCACATTTCCAAAGATTTTGTGCGACACACTTTCTGGCACAGCGAGGGGGAGTTTGCCTCACAAATGAGATACCTTAACTATCTCAGTTAAAAATTAGTAGGCTCTGAAATCAATGCTCATTTGCAGATAAAACCCTATTGTGTATTTGCATGGTGCTACCTGTCCCCAGGTATGCTCTCCACACTTGTAATAAAGATTCAGATCTTGCTGGTGAAATTTCCAGCAGAGATTTCATTCTAGGGAAGTAATTGCATTAATGAAGCAAAAATCAATACACAGCCTTGGTGACACTCGGGTCAGGAGGGGTGGCAGAGCTGGAGCAGGACCAGCCTGCTCAGGAAGGGATTCTACATGAGAGCTCCCTGGCTCAGCCCTTGCCAGCTCCAGACCTACTGTGTCCAAGCCACTGAGAGAAATGGATAGCTACCCACAGTTGGAGACAGTCATTTGTAAGCAGATATGAATTAGTTTAAATACTCTGCAGGACACTTGTCGGACTTCTGGGACAGTGGTCCTGTTGTCTGCATCAGAGGTTTTCATCAGGCCTTCATGATACCCAACCCTTAGACATCTAAACAT
The DNA here is from genome assembly GCA_013390025.1 of Pitta sordida. Classification (NCBI taxonomy): domain Eukaryota; kingdom Metazoa; phylum Chordata; class Aves; order Passeriformes; family Pittidae; genus Pitta; species Pitta sordida. Next base: position 175,535 of record WEKX01003246.1, read on the forward strand.
TACAGCATGCAAAAACCCCTAAAAATGGTTTTAGCCCCCTGAAATTATCTGAGCTAACAGTCACATCAGTTCCATTAATATTTTTCATTTTCAGTCTACTTCTTTAAAGACTTTGGAGCAAGAAAATAGTGTAAAAAGGTGAATCTAGTGCATAATTCCAGTTTCAAACCCATTAGAGCATGTCAAATTTCTATCTTAACTCAGATTTCAAATTTCTTAAGAGTTTACATGGAGTTTCTTCCTTTAAATTTGCAGCTGGTCTTTAAAGACTTGTGGGTCCTTAAAGAAATTATTGGACAAATGTAAAAAGCTGCAGAAAGAACAACTGCTTGTAGAAACTACTGATTTCACTTCTGTTCTCTCTCATATGGAGCAGACTTCCTCTAACTCAGCTGTATCTACTGGAACAACATATTATCACAGAAAATCTCATATGCTAAAAATATATCCTGTAGGTATAATCATAATTATCCTAAGGTTAAAAAGACTTAGTAACCTTGGAGATGGAAAACAGTGTTAGAAATTATTATTTTTAGCATCAAGGAACTTCTCCAAGCAGCAATAATACCACACAGTGTAAAAATATACCAGGTCAGTACACTTTGGAGAGTTCAGATTTTTATCCTCTTATGGTCTAAATGACGATACTTTTAAACTGTATTACTCTGGAAAAACATTTTTTTCCTCCACAAATTTATACTCCATATGATCAAAGAAATTATACAGACGTAAAGATGTGCAGTGATCTCAGACATACCATCCTTACAAACTAAGCTTGGCTCAACACAAACAGAGCTTTTCACTTGCTTTCAACATGCACTGCTTTAAATGATTTGCCATGTTGAAAGCAGAAGTCCAGAGTGATAGTTTAAACTTGAATTGAAGACAGTAATTTCTCTGGGTGCCATGCTTTTTGTTATGGTCCTCACAACCTAAAGTCCTCAGGCCATAGTCACAGGCGGAAGTGCCATGCAAGAACGCTATGGCAACAACAGTCCAGATTACTTGGTCCTGTTAAAACATTTTTTAGTAGTGACAGTCCCCCTCATGCTTCTCTCTTGGTTTCTTGTTATGAAATGCCAAATGAGTCTGCTGGAGCAAACATAGTCTCATGCCAACCCTCTCCATCTCCTCACTGCGAAATGAGTGCGAGTGAGTGAGTGAATGTGACTGCAGGAGGAAATAATGGGAAGTGCTGTGTGACTAACTATCTGTTAATAACAGCTTGCTTATATTAATAGCATTCTCACTTCTGCTAAATAAAGAAGAAATTTTTCTAATATTGATAGAGACACTCTGCTTGACTTGAAGCTCTAGCAGGGAAATGCAGTGCATAATGATACTTGCCTGACTTTTGTTAGGTATATAAAGACCACACTCAAAAATTTCCTAGCTCAGAACAAATGAAAATTTGAGTTTAGGCACAGTAGCAAAGCCTATGTAAAAGTGCGTATGCTGAAGGTTCATTAGTAAGATTTACCAGAAGGACATATGTAGATATCTGTCATATTATATATATATATATATCTGTCATAAAATACCCAGCATTTTACCAAATACTCAGATTTCTTATGGACTTCTTTCTCTCATGTAACACCAACTTTTACATGGTGAACAGGTGGTGAGATTTCCCAGCCATAAAGGGCAGGTCACACTCTCCTCCACCAAAAAGCAGTTTAAGCAGGCTGGGAAAAATTGAACAGCCCTGGAAAGCACAGATATCAGTGCTGGAGCCACTGAACAATCCTGCTGTAACTGGCATATGCTTCCACATTGTAAGAAAACAGATTTTAAGACAGCTTGCTTTAAATGCAGGCAAAATTAAATACGTACTACTTAACACAGGAACAATAGGGTTCTTTGTGGTGGGGAAAAATGTTTTTTTCCTCTGAATGCTGGCAGATTAGCCCTAGCCTATTCTGATTCTATTTTGCTCAGAGTGCTTTTCATTATTATTATCTTTTTATATGCTGTTTCAAAGAACAGTCTTGAATTCACGAAAAAGCATTACCCACTGCTGTGACAAAGACCTGCCTAACAGTTTGAAATAGGAAAATTAATTTTCCCAGAGTAGCCTTTTACTTAAGCTTATTGAGCTCCTAGAATTTCAGGAGGGGGTGGGGGACTGGGAGGCTACATGAGTATGTACAAACACACGCACACTGCCAACCTCAAGCTGTTACTCTTTTCTTGCATAGTTCCCATTCCCATCCTTCAGCTCCTGCCTCAGCAATATATGTTTCACTTTCCTTTGCTCCCTTCCCCCATCTATTGGTTGCTCTTTCTGTTTTAAGTGATCCCTTCTCTCATTTTCTCCTTTCATATTTTTACATCGAGATTTTTCACCTTGGGTTTTAATCTGTTTCTTTTTTCTGGAAAGGATTTTGGGCATCTTCCATTTGTTACCATTGGTGTGCTTTTATGCCTAAGAAATTCTGAATGAAATGCTGCTAAACTAAGTATAATGAACAAAGACTTGTTTTACTTTAAAAAAACAGAAAAAATTCCTTTAAATCATTTCCAGATGTAGTCTACAAGACTACGTTAAATATGGCAGTTTAGGCAGTATAGGCAGTGTACCAGCGTTGCATAATTGATGTAGTAGCCTATCGTTGCTGCTTTAAATGGCTGTCAATAAGTAACTGAGCCCTGAAAAGCTGCAGATATTTAATATACTCATTCTTTTAAACATAATAATGATAACAGCATGTTATGGTTTGGGGTTTTTCCCCCTCTGGCAGCGAGGGGGTTAATAGCTTCTGCCTGGGCCCCGTCGCTGCCATGGAGATCAAGGTCACCAGCAGAAGGAGATAAAGATGCCTCTGTGAACAATATATTTGAGAAAGGAAACAAACAAAAAAAAGTAGTAGCAAGATGTAGATTGCCAGAGCAAGGCCTCTGTGAGAAGCTGAGAATCTGTGAAGGTCCCCCACCCAGGCTGACCAGAGAAGGGGTAGAAATGTTCTTCCAGGCATCTCACTGCTGCTTGTGGAAAGGATCATGGTGCAAACCTATGGAATAGAGAGAGAGGAACCCGTGATGCAGAATCCACCTGAGGCTACGACTGAAGATGGAGGACCATGCTGCAAGTGCTGCAGATGTTTTGGGAGCCCAGAAACACAGAGCCAGAGCTGAGCTCGGCAGAGATCCTTTGGACAGACGTTTTGTGACAGAATTGCACTGTGGTAGGATCTGAACTATGTACTTTGGCACGGGCTTATAATGACACAGCAAAGCCAGTGCTTAAAAAACTGCATTTCTGTGCCATGACTCTCGGACAACAAAGAATGGAAGAGCTGTCGTCCCTGGGTTGAGATATCACTTGGGAAAGGGTCATGAAAGACTTTTCCTCTCGTGAGAGAGAGAGAACTTTATGGAAGGGGAGAGAGATGGTTCCTACCCTAAATCTGGTCGGAAATACTAACAAGCCTGCTTTTGCCCCTATCCCTGTTCCCCCTTTGTCTCCTGGTTGAAAAAGGGAATATGAGATCTGTTGTAAGAGAAGGAGGGGTGAGAGGGAAAAGGTTGCCTCTAAAAAGATGCTTCTCACATTAAGCTCTGATCTTGTTAGTTAATAAATAAATCCTTTATATTCTTCACTTGTAGTTTGCCTTGCTTTGCCTGTGATAAGGTTTTTTTTTCCCCATTTTTTTTTTTAAGAGAGGTAGTGTGTGAGTCTCTGGCATCCAGCCAGGGTCAAACCATGACACAGCAATGGACAGCTATGCCAAACTGAAGATCTACTGCCTAATGCACCCATTTATAAAAAAGTGTTGTTTGTCTGAATTTTTTATATAATAAGACTTAAAATAAAAAATAAAGTTGACAAAATTATTTGTCACCTGCAGAGAGATGGCGTTTACAGTCATTAGTTCTTAGAGAATTTGCTAACATTCTAATAACTGCATTCATGCAATATTTTTTGTATCCTCACTAGTAATTAATTCTTAATTTGAAGGACACAATTACAGATGTCGATTCCACCCCCCATTTTTAAACAAATCCTTTCCTCCCACCCCAAGATATGAATCCAAAAGTTCTACAGATTGACTTATTTCCATTGTAGTCTATGGAGTATAGGAATAGGAAAATGCAGGAATGCAGTACTTACCTTAAAATTATTTAATCCCGTATATGTACAAGTCACCCAATAAATTAATATAACTCTTCTAGGATTTTTCATGTAATTTTCATCTTTCTAGTGGAAATTGGGGATTTATGGTCCATCCCTTAAGTCTGATTTAAGAAAGACAATTTAACCCTACCATATAGGGGAAGGACAAGTCCCCTTACCAGTAATTAGTATCATTTCTCCAGATTCACTCAGTTCTGTTCACTATTTCTTTTAATTTTTTGTTCTCATTTCATTACCCGTTTCCAGATAATCTTCTGTACCTTTAGCATCCTCATGAATCCATCAGCCAAGCTACTCTTGAATAAACTTCCCTGTGTCCTTTCCTCAATTACCATTTTAATAAGGAAATCCATAAGCCTATCTTATCCTCTAAGAAACTGTTACACGGCTACAAAAAGATAAAGGCAAGGATAAGACAAGCAAAAAAAGTCCTGCAACACCAAATCCTAATGCCAGCCAGATGAACACTGTCTCTTGGGAACTGCTCCTTGACTCTTGATTTGTACCCTCAACCCCAATTCAAAAAAAACGAAGTTCAAGAGCAATTCAGGACTTCAGCCAAAATTCAGCACAAGAGTAAAATAATACTGGTCTTTCAGGCTGGAGTTGGAAACTCAAAACAAATGGCAGCAACTCTGTGAGTGCCACTGCGTTAAGATACTGACCAGATTAACTGTGCTGCTCTGTGGCCACTGGGAACCGGGCATCTGCACCCAAATTACTGTTGAAACAAGCATTTAAAGCTGTGGGGATTCATTAAGAGGTCATTAATGTAAAACAAACAAAAAACAAAGCAAAACAGAAAATTCCTGCTGTAATATCCAAGATTCTTAACTACAGAAAAAAACAACACACAAACAAATAACCTCCCCAAAGAAAGGCACAAACAACAGAACCTACAAACCAGGATTAAGCTTGTTTTTTTAATTGCCTGCTTCTTTAGTCCCCTAATTCGGGGAGTGTATAGGCCTTTCTTATTTTCCCTCCAGAGAAGATGAATGAACACAACAAAAAGCATTGCTGAAATGGCGCAGCGGAATATTGTGAGTTCCTGTGACAAGATCACATGCCTCTGTCAGGACTAAGGTCTTTTACAAACTGAAGATGTGGGATTGGTATGTGAGAAGCATCTCCAGCATATAATGCTTTTCAGGATTGCCTGTGCTTCCTTCAATTATCCACAACTTTTTAAAGCCTCACCAAAACAAAAATATTCTTTGTTTTTATCAAAGTAGCACTTTTGCAGTCTCTTGGAAAGAAACAAGTGTCTCATTAGAATTTAAATCACCTATTGGAGAAACTCCGAGACAGAGGCTTGGGAGGGCTGCACAAGCACATATTCTAAAGGGCTACAATTATGCAAGTGACCAGTATGAGCTGTACTGGCGAGGACAGCATGGGTTGTATGGCTCATCCATTGCAAACTGTGTCCCTTCCTAACAGGTGACTCTAGTCAGACCTCATCTTGGGTCAGTGAACATCTGTGAGTTAACAGACAGTCACTGTTCACTGTTTTACTGCACTGTGAGCACAGTCCCAAACTTGGCGTATTTTAAACCATCCCAGGAGCTGTTTTGTCCATGTCCCTTGGGTGTGTCCATGCTGCAAAACCCTCGTGGACTGAGGACTGCCCTGCAGACTGCCCACCGCTGTCCAGGCAGGCTGTGCAAATGGTCAGACATGCATGGAGAGATCTATCCAGGAACTGCCTCCTGTCTGTCTTAGTTTGTGCCATGTCCTGATTCCAAAGAAGTTTCTTTGCAGGGGCTAAAGTTCTTGGCATATTTCCAGGCTGCAGTTCTCTATTACTCTGAAATTTCACATGTAATAAATTACTGAAGATAGTAATCTATACAAAGCCCTGAATACTCAGTGTGTCGTATTTTCCCTACTCATGTTAATTATACTAATTTCCCTATTTCCAATATTAATAATTGTCTCAAATTCTTTTCAAAATAAAACAGTGCAAACGCCCTACTTCGTTTCATGTGAACTCTCACAAGAATGTATTAGAAAAGAACACAATTTCATTACATCATAGAGATGTTAGCATGGAAAGAAATTACTCTCAAATAAAATTAGTTTTGTCATGGCGCTTCTTTAATTAGTACTTTCGTTTCACATGACACTCACTAAAATCTAAATGATGGAATTAGTGTTCCTTAGGCAGTCTTTTCACTAACACAGGCAGAAAGAAAGAAAAAAATTGAAATTAACCTAAGTTAAAGAAAGTTTTAACAACATGTTAACTGCTCATACTGCTAACTAAACCAGAGTTGCTTTTAGTGTTTAAAGACAGAAGTCTCACTCTGAAGTACCTGAACACCCATCAACATTTAAGCAAGCAGGATTATTTATGCAATACAGAGATCCAATTAAATAAGTGGTATCTAAACACATCTACAAGGAAATACTTGTAGTTACATAAAGCTCCTGCCTGAAACAATCCATTACACCTGAAACATTGTCTATGGACTGAACTCATCAGCATCCAATACTATAGGGAAAGATTCAGATTTTGCATTGCTCTACATATTTTCAACATCAGTCCATAGTTACTGAACAACTTTGTGTCAGTAGCTTGCCATCTGTCCCTTTCCTGCAAGGGAATCAACCTTTTTAAACTAAGGCGTGGTGGTGTTTTATACAAGCTCTGCACATTTTATGAGCGGGTTACATGTGCCAGCACGTTGACCTCCCAACTCCTCACAGCTACCAAGTCAGCAAACCCCTCATATCCACCAGTTCCACAGGAAAGGCATTTTTTAAAAAAACCCAACATTCTGTGTTTTTTTGACCCCTCAAGGTTGGAATGACCATCCCTAGTAATGATAGCTCCCGCACAACCTGGTTTGGCCAATCTATGGTTTGGTTTTCTTTTTAATAGTTATTTACAGATACTGCTGTGTGTGCCTCACCTGGATCAGGCCTTCTTACATCGGTCTAATAAGGAGTGTGATCCCAGATCCCGGCCTAGGAGAGCGCAGGACGATGCACTTTTGCCCTCCAAAGTCGGGAGGCAGCTGGAGCAGCACAGGGTTTCCCTGAGTTTGAGGACGGTACCACACTGCCACCCTCTGCAGGAACGAAGTACGTACTGTCCTGATTGCAAACTTTTTCCTCCTTCCAACAGGGAAGGATCAAATGCACTTACTTTGAGAGAGTAATAAACTCATCTCTCATCCACTGTGTGTCACTGCCATGAGCAGAACTTTTTCTCCGGAAATGAAAACATGCAGTACCTGCACCAGTGAAGTTTGCCATGCCCTGCTCAGGCTCTTCTTGAATGCAGGAAGACAGTAGGTACCAAGGAACTGATGAGCAACTATGGCAGTAAGTAGTCTGTCTAAATTACAAAACCCCAGCTTTGATATGTCTTGTTCATAGATACACAGTGATTGAATATAAACTAGAACTGATGGATTCTTCTTTTCCCATTGTATAATCATATGGAAACACATACATCCAAGAAAATCAATTTTGGGTAGTACGCATTTGATATTAAAATATTAAATTAGATGTTCTTCTGAATAATGGACACTTCAGAATTCCTTACCTTCTGTTCTTTAAATATTATATATATATCTTACTTTTAAGATAATGCTTAAAGGAGGTCATCAGAGCAAATATTTTAATTATTCATTTTTGAATCAACTGTGATTTCTCATTCACTGAGGTATGTGCCAACATCTGTAAAGACCAAAGCCTGCAATTTCAGAAATATTAAGTAGCTTGCACCTTTCAAGCCCAGATCCTTTTTCTTCCTTGCAGTCTCTTTCTCTAACCAGTTATTACATTTCAGGGCACAAAATAATGTCTGTACAGATGTGATTTTTGTCCACATTTATACCTGTTTTGCTCTGTAATGAACATCAGAAACTCCTCAGTTAGATATAGGGAGATATGTAGCAGTGTCAAAGAGGTATAATCTATGAAGAAGGGTGTGATATCCACATTTTTGGGGGATCTGAACTCACATTTTCTTTTTGTTTTCAGATTTCTGTCTTACAAGTTGATCAGAAAAATAACAGCCAGTAAGAAAAGAGGCAGAACAGAGTAAACTAGGATTGCAGCTTGGGCCAAACCCCTGTAATTTCATGTTGGTATTATGCTGTAAATCTACAATTTATTGATATACATACTGCCAATGGTGTTTTTCTTAAAGCTTGCTATTTTACATGATGGTACTAGATGAACTAATTTAAGTAATTTTTATTCTCAGAAAGCAGACAGTATTCTGTATTCAATTCTTCACTTCCAGGAGGCAAAGTTTCAATTTTCTAGGATCACAGAGACCCCCCGTTTTTTTTTAGCTGATACATATTTTATATAATTGAATGACAGAAGAATATTTATTGCGGAACTGTTTAACTAAAATTGTAAAAGTTACCTTTCTTTTACTTTTCTTTTAAATTTTAGCTGGACAAAGTGGGATTACTCTTTACTTTGTTTGCATTTTAATAGAATTCCTGAATTTTAAACCTGATGTCAACACTTTAGCTATTCATCACACTTAATTGTAAAAATTGTGCAATCATACTATCTTTACTGAACTGACAAAATCTTAAGTGTTTTATTTCACTGTTGAAATTCATTCTTCCTACAGCTTTGAGTTATATTTCAATCTAGTTGCTTAAGGAAATAAATTGTATGGTTGGCTCTTACCTGACATCTATTAGCTCCCACTTGATTTCTCCTGATGCATTGAGGCATTCATTGATTTGCCTCTGGCACTTTGCCCAAATACATTGGTTTTCCAGGCTTCTCCTTCCATGCAGGGCAATAATATTCCCATGCTCTGAGAATTAGACTGTAAAACTAACTTAATAAAATTGCATAAACTTTATTACTCTGCTGGATCATAGAGTAATATCAGTCAGACCAGGAGATTAATAATTACATAATTTCACAGAATTAAAGGATAATTTTTAATCTAAATTCCAAGACTTCAGTATAATACACTTAATGAACAGAAGAGAAGAACACAGGGCAGTACCAGGGCTACAAAAACAACAACAACAACAACAAAATAAGAAAAATAGCATTTGGAATACTCTAAACACACACTTTAAGAAAACAGTTGATTTAAGAGGCTCTGAACTTCAGAACTTAACGAGGACTGTTGATTTAGTAGGCTTGTACCAAATGATTTGCTGACTTCATTAAAAGAGACGTTAAAGACAATTCATTCTCATTTCATCAATAACTGTGTGATTTTGAACCAATGTGGCATTTAAGACCACTGTGGATGTTGACTTGCATTAACTTTTGCTAGGAGATTTTCATGTCATATATATCTATAACTCCTTGAACTGCCTTTGGCAATTTCTGTTCTCAGAATTACTTTTTTTCTAGTTTATTAGATCAGAAAGATATTATATCTTTTGAATTAAAGCATCTGCCCCTGCACTCCTTCATTTTCCTTTCATGAAAAATTATTTGAGCATTACCACACACTTCTCACCCAGTCTTTTTTTCAATTCAAAACTCTTTAGCCCCCAAAATAATGTAAGTAACAGTTTTTCTGTGAAAATAAGGTCTGTTGTTACACAGATTAGAATTTTACTCCTGACTTAAATAGGAACATACAAAAACCATTTTTCATGACGCAAATTGCACATATGTTAAGGTATGATAGCTATCTGTCAGCCTCTTGTGAGTTTTTTAGAACATGGATATTTAGGCTTAGGCCTGGAAACCTATCAATATTCTGTATTTATTTCAGTCCCTTGCCAATTAGCTCTATTATCTGCAATTCCAAAGTCAAAGTCACTGGCATTAAGACACAAGATCTCCACTCAATCAACCTGAGGGAGGCCAGCGCATCAGGTTTCTTAATAGGGATCTGAGATTTTGTGTTCCTCTAGTCCTGACTGGAGTACATTCTCCTGCTTACTGCAAACTATAGGAGGCATTTAATGCTGGGTGGATTGCTTGTGTCCTCCAAAGTACGGCTGAGTCAGCTGGTGGAAAATGCATATCACTACCTTTTCTCAGATACTTCCAATTTGCCCCTTGTAATACTCCTAGAAAGGGCCACATAGCTTTTATTGAGTGCTTGGTTTCTCAGAGAAAAAATTCCTTATTTTTTTCCCCGTAAATTTTTGTTCTGAATATGACAGCCTTATGAAAAGGTGTTCCCAATCAAAAGTTAATGCTGTCTTGATGTACTTAAAATGAGCTTGTAGAAATTTTAGCTTCATAAGCTATTGGTCTAGTTACTTATGGGTTCATATTTCTACATAATGAGGCTCAAAGACAGTATATTCATAAAGCTGTCGGAAGTGGATATTACATTTTAATTTGATAAATTTAAGAGATCATACTTCAAGTGACATAAAAAAGACTATTATCCCTTGCTATTATTCTCCTTGCATAATTTTACAGTAAGTGAAAGCCTGACAAATGTCTGCGAGAAATAGTTTCTCCATGTTTGTACCTAAATTGAAAAGAAATATTGATGAATCCTTTATGTGGTTAAAAGTATCTTCTATGCCTTAATAAATAGCACATTGAAGCCTACACTTAGTAAAAGTCAGAGTTAGATTATGGGGTAGAGCAGAGCCAGCTTTTCCTCACTATTCTTTGAAAACTGTTAAGAGAATATTAATAGCAGAAACTCTTTCATTTAAAAAATGTAGCATTTAAAATTAAAGGATGAATCAAAATAAGTTATTTCCTTTTATAAACAAAATAAATGTTTTTTTGTTTTATGAGCTCTCCCTAAGCTTTAGCTCTCTAATATCATGTAATGCATAGAGTGTAGCAGAACAAATGAAACCATAAACAGATGAAGCCATGCAGCACACATTCACAGCACAGTGCAATCCCATTTGAGCTGGAAAAAACATCTTTTCTATCAAAGCAGACTTTTGGTATCATGTCAATTTTTTTAGTCTTGCTCAGGTCACATAACAGGTAGAGCTCAAGAAACTGAACTGTGATGTATTAATTCTTACAGTTTCAGTATATCTCAGAGTTGCTGATGAAAACATTATCATTACATTGATGAACATCGGTGGTGTCTTCAAGTAAACTGAACATGGACAGGTAAAAGTGGCACTTCTCCAAGAACCACTTCTTTTACTGGAAAGGTCCAGTAGCCATGCCAGCTTCTCTTGAGGAAGACCAGTCAAGTCAACTTTCTCCCAGGATTTCAGCTTTATCTCCAGGACTACACAATAGTAACTCAAATCTGTCTGGCTGGGCAGTTACAGTGAGCTTGCCCCATAGCTTTTTCTAGTCTGGCTCAAAACTGGGCTGCACCATCTCCAGGGTACTTTTCTCACCTCATGTAATACCTACAATATGATATGATCACAACACATATCACTGATGTCTGTACAGCTCCCCGTGGCAATGGGAATTATGAAAACTGCTTTGTGATGTCTCAGTGACACACTTGGTGAAAAATAAGCGTATTAGGCCAGTACAAATCCAAACCCACATCCCATCAAACCAATCCTTTTTAAACAGCAGGAGATATCCTAGCCATAGGCTTACACATTTCCACTGTCTTACTAAAAATAAACTGGAAAATTGTATATGATGTAGGACTAGCAAAAGCCTGCCTGTTCTTGACAGACTCAGTTAATCCATCTGGCCATTCAGACACTGACAACATCATGCAAAGAAAATCAATTACCCAAGATAATCAAATCCACTGTCTTCATTTCAGCTTTGTCATTCATTTAATCTAATTTTTGAGTATTGACATTATTCCAGGCGTAATGAAAACAAAAGTCCTTCACTAAATGCCGCACCTGAACATATTCAATAGTGTAGCAAGAACTAACAAAGCTATGACAAATGCAGCTGTGCTGACAAGCGTTACAACCAAAAATATGTGCTTCTCAAAACAACCTTTAAAGAAACTGTTTTCAGATGAAGGTGCCTGGCTCTCAGGGAGGTTTCATCATGAAGTACTTTGTCACTACATGGTAAGAGTAAAGGTTAGCACAGTGCCCTAACGCGTAGTCTGAGCTGAAGATGTTCAGGTGGAAGGTGCAACCTGCAGCTCTCAAGGTTACAGAGCCATAGTGCTCCAAACTGAGGTGGTGTAGGAGTCCTCAATTTAAACAAGAATATGCTTTGATTTTGGCATGAGTAATCCTACAAAAGGTCAGATGAACATTAAAATAATTCATTAAGCTTCAGTTACTTCAGCAAGAAAAGCAGCAAGTAGTGAAATAAGAAGTTCACTTGAGAAGTAAAAGCTTGTCAAGAGGGGAAAATTTTCAACACAAGATGGGCCTATAACAAACCAAAGGCATCAAATACTTCATAAAAATTGATCAGGTTTTATGTGTGACTCTTGCTACAGTTGATGTTCAGAGTATTTGTTGTGTGACTGGGCAGCAACATCCAAAAAGGAAAGATATGAACCTTAAATCTGAGCCATTTTATATGCTTATTATTTTCCAGTCAAATAATCCGTAAGGGCTGCAGAGTATGTAGCCCCCAGGTCACTGAGTATTATTATAATAATGTAAAATGCAACTATTCATAAGGTTTATATACATATATACATGTAAACCTTCATGGGCAAACATTCTTATTTGAAAGTAGAACTTACCATGTATTAGAATGCTAACTTATTCACCCTCTACTTCTCGCAGAATTTATAGTAATTGCAAAACTTTATTTCCTTAAGAATTCTAGAGATGGAGCACATTTTATGGTGTTATTTTCATTCTCTCCTTTGGATTCACTGGGACACTGAATAATGAAATGGAATTTTTTATAGTAATTTCAAATCAATGGTCCACTATTAGCAGATTTTGAAAGTCTTCAACATTAATATTAATTGTTACCTTATTAAGATGGGAAGATTTAAATCCAAACAATAGATCAGTGGGTATTTTCTCACTCTTTCTTTGCCTTCTGCTTAGATACAAACTGCATTATTTGGTCTAATTTTCAGGTCCTCACTCAATACTGCATTTATTCAGTACTCATTTGGTCAGTATTCCAAGTATTTTCAATTACCTTAATATGCCCAAAACAGTACCACTTAAGTGTCAATGTAACCAAATTAAAAGTGGGGATATTTTGATCTATGATGCACCCCATTTTATTTATTGATTTTATTTATCAATTATCACTTAAGTGATAATGCTAATGTTGGCTTATTTTTAAATGTTATATGTTATTGGGCAAACAGTTCAAGAACCAAAAAATATCACAGGCAGACTGCGGATCAGAATTTAACACACCTCTAGGAATCCCCGGAGTACAAAAAGCCCAATGTGTTTTCTATTATTCTTGGCATTACAGCTGCTGAAAGCCATCACAGATTACAATGCTGTTTAATCAGTGCTGCGAATGTTACAATTCTCCGAAGTCACAAACTCTAAGGGAAATCTACTATAAAAATCCCAACTTACCTGACATGGGCTCCAATACAGATGCCAGAGGGCTAAATGCACAGAGGACTTAAACAATTTCTTACAGTGGACATCTAAATTTTTTGTGTTCAAAGAATCTTTTCTGCAAGTTGTTCTCTATAACAATCATTTTTACTAGCCTGAGGATGGAGTCAGCTGATTTTCCCAGCTGATGAATGGCTCTATTCAAAGACTTAAGCTTTGTGTTAATAAAGTCCCTCTTCTGGGACTGGCTTAAGGCAGGAGGAGGGTTTGGTGGGTTCTCCATCTGAGTACTGTGAACCGGAACAGGCAACAGCACACTGATGCTTTGAGTTTTCAAACAGATTATGTATTTTCATTTTTGTTTAAATTATGACTTGCAATTAGCGGAAACTTGAAATAGGTTTTTTAAGAAGTGGGTAGAAAGAAATTCCTTGAAATTTAAGGATTTCTGAAATTGTCTGTTACATAGAACGTGTGCTTGGAGTTCCACTGGGAATAACAAGCATCATCATTGCTCTCTGCCAGTTGCTAACTGAATTGTCTTTAAAGTTATTTTCTGAGTTCTAATGCTATGAAATGCCACATGAGACCAAACTTGCCATTCTCTAACTTGCAGCTGGTCTTCAATAGACACAATCAGGGATATTTTTTTTCCCACTGGGTTTCAAGGTTCTCTCTTCATGACCAATGAATGAAAAATAAACACTGCATACTTTATAGAGTTGGAAGACTGTACAAATGAGATGTGGGAGAGAAGTACTCCAGAGAAGGCACACACAGCACATTGGATCAACATTCAACATTTGCAAGGAAGAACAGTTTTTACATGTCTTTAATTTCTCTCACACAGAGATGCAGTAAAAAATAAGAGCTTTAAGAACAACAATAGCAGAAAGGCAAACAACAGTAGTGAAATCTGCTCCATTTTTTTGCCATAGAGAGGTGTTTTTCCTCTCCTGTTTTGGGCCTCAGACCTTCCCATGTTCTGTAGCCTGTGGGAAGCATCCTGTGGAGTCAAAGCAGGCACATGATATCAAAATAGCCCCTTAGGACAACATGCCAGTAACTAGTTTTATGTTAAAATTAAGAAAAAGGACGAACTGAAAGGAGGTAGATTCAGACTAGATAAGGAAGAAATTTGTTACAACAACTGTGCTGGAACATTGGCACAGGTTGCCCAGAGAGGTGGTGGATGCCCCATCTCTGGAAGTGCTGAAGGCCAGGCTGGTTGAATAACCTGAGTAACCTGACATTGCAAAAGATATCCCTGCCCATGGCAGGAGAATTGGACTAGATATATGACCTATAAAGGTCACCTCCATCCAAAATATGTAGTTCTATAACTTTGTCAAAAAGAGTTATAGATGCTTAATTCTGATATGAACTGAGACCAGGATATGCTCGGGAGCAAAATCTGAGGGTTTTTACTAGAAGATACAGGACTGGGACCTCTCAGCCTTTGCTGTCCTCAACAGTTATCAACTCTTTAATCCCCCCAAACAGCACCAGGGGTTAAGAGTAAAGTAGTCAAAATTATCTTCTTCCCCTCCTTCCCTTTACACATTGGACCAGCAATACCATATTTTACCACTGATAACAACAGAAAGGGTTTGGTGTGTTCCTCTGTGTGTGTGTGGGTTGTTTCCCCTACCCCAGTATTCTAGATACAGACAATGATTTCTGACAGCAGATCTTAAAGTCTGTCAGAAGTTGCTCTCCCTAACCACTAAGGGGATGTGGTATTCACATCCTCTAAGCGGTTTCCTTTATGTTGTGTTGTGTTTAATGGAGTTGCCTTAGAGAAACTGGCAGTAAACTGCCAACAGCTCGTGAAGTGAGAGGTCAAAAAGGAGAGCAATATCTACAAAACCAACACTTTTCCTGCAATCAGTGCTGGAGAGACGAACGATGTTACCTAAAGATGCTCAGAAGGTTTCCACATCAAGCAGAGAACGAGGGTGGAACGGTCTGCCCAGGGTAGCTGGGATGTAAAAATTGCAAGAAGCAAAGCAAGGCAGTAAGCAGGAAGTTTCATGCAAGCTCTGCTTCGGAGGCATGGCAAAAAAAGAAGTTGTGGGAAATGTTGCCCCCGAGACTTTTGTCTGTCAGGGATCCCTTGCCGCTTCCCTGCCCAGCATCCTTTCCCACTAACACACTAGAAGCTGAAAAGGGGTGTAAACAAGAATAACCATAGGAGGAGGGGCAGGATAGGGGTAATGCTGCTTAGAGGCACCTATGGGGGCTTGAGCTACAATAACAGAGGGGCTTCTGCCTCCACCGCCCACTCCCGGCCGTGGGCGGGTTCGAACCCGCGGCGCGGGGGCCCCGCAGTGCCGGGCCGGCTGCCAGAGAGCGCGCAGCTCCCGCGCGGGGCCCGCCCCGCTCCAGGTAAGGCGCGCGGACCTCGGGAACGCGGCACCTCCCGCCGGGAGCTTGTCCCCGGCACCCTCCTTTCCCCGGGATACTCTTTGCCTTCCCTTCTAATCCCTCCCCCTCCGCTCCGGTATGTGAGGGGTTTTTGTTTGGGGGTTGGTTGTTAATTTTTTTTAAATGTTAGTGTTAGCTCCCTGAGGCGTAATTATTCTGCTGTATTAAAACAGCTCAGAGCAACTCAAATTTCCATTAATTAATCAAGTTAAATCTAAGGTTTGAACCCACACCCCAAAACCCCCTGCAAAATCTTGTTTTCAAAACCAGTGAATTGCACGGGGAGAAACTTCTCCCAGAAAGATAATACAAGAGCCAGCACCCGTTTTCACCTGCATTCCCTTCTGAAATCTGCACATCTCACTTCTAATGAATCCATAGATGAACTATGTGCTAGTACTTCAAAAGGTGTACAATATTTAAATGAGAGGAGATCATACTGCTTAAACCTGTTGTTGGGCACCAAGTAGTAATGAAGAAAGGAGAAATGTACTTGAATTAAATGAAAGGATTTTATTTCTCTAGGAGGACTTTTTTCCTAATTATAAAAAAATAACTACCTGTATACACAATGTCCATTGTTCTTCATCATGACAACTCCAGGTAATTCTAATGTCACAATAAAGCTAAAACATTTTGTACTTAAAGAAAAGGGAGATCCTGCAACAGTTACATGCGTACCATATGGGTAGATCGGTTAAATCTGTATTAGTGGAATAAATCTGAAATACATGTTTTATGAGAAAAGTGCTACTTACTTTTGAAGCCATTTGTGTGATTTCTTCTTAGACCAAATTGCTGATGACTTTAAACTCAGATCCACATCTTGGTCAGAATAACTCCTCTAACTTCAACCTTAGCAGGTACAAAAGTGTGTGGCTGAGCCCAGGAAACTCGACTTTGACAGCATCCATGTTTTTATGTGGTTGCACAATTAAAAGCATTTTTTCTTTAATTATAGTTTTCTGAAATATGTGATTCTATTGAGCAATTTTAATGATATTGATTTATACCAGTTAATTTCAAATACAAGGGCTTCATAGATTATAAAAACCCTAAACTGCTTGGAGAACTGATTTTTTTGATTTTTTCCTTTCCAATTTTTCATCCTGTTACACTTCTCAGAATAGTTTGTAAATCTCCTAGTTACAGAACACTTACCAATTCAATGATGAATTACAGACCTTGAACTCAAACGGAGAACTATTTGGTGACTAAGAAAAATAAAAGTTCCTCTGGAAGACTTCAGGTGTGCGTAACAATAAGCAAAATCAGAAAAATCTATGGTTCAAATTCATAATTCACGTGGAAAAAAAGGCATCACTTGGGTATATTCCCTCCCCTCTTTGCCTCTTCCCCCAAACTAACAAGCCTTTGCAAGTACAAACAAAATTAACTGCAGACCAAGGGGCTGATTTTCTGTCAAAGATCTCAAAGGTACTTTGTAAAATAATCAATGAGGAGAGAAGATTGATATGATTGAACCTAATCTGCTCTGCAGTGCTGTTATTTTTCCCTCATGGCCTTGAGCGTGTGTTCAGTGACATACAGTGAGATGACCCTCATTCTCCCATGCCAGAGGCTGCGTGGAGGGAAGCTGCAGGCACATTGGCTGGGCCCTGCATAGTGTCTAGTTTGAGACTATGAGCTTTGCTCAAGCATTCTTCAGGGTCTATGTGGGGAGACTCTCCTCCAGTTTAAGGGCTAAAAGATTCTACCTCTGTTAACTTTCATAAGGAACAATAATTTAAGCTGGCATCAGAAAGACAGGATTTCATTTGTCTTTTCAAATCAAGTTGTTATTTTCTTAATCTGAGCCAGCATATTCTGTCCAGCCTTCTGGATTTTCAACTGTATTTATATTAATCATGTCTATTTTTATAGTGTCCAAACAAAACTGCCTCCATTTTGCTACAGGCTATAAAACCATGTTACCCTGGTTTGTGTCAGCAGTGAAGTATGGTATCAGTGCTGCAGCAGCGCTGTGTTTGCTTTCAGCCCACACTTTTGGGTACCCTTTAGGAGCCTGGTGACCTGAAGTGCTCACCCAGGCTGCAGTCAGGTCTCAAATGGTTGATGGGAGACCACCCAAGCCATCAGTGAGTGCCACACTAAAGCTGTTTACACCTTCCTTTGTAGTTTCACTCATCATTTGCAGCCTCTGAAGGTTACCTACCTCTTTGACTCAAAACAAGCCCCTTCATTAAGCTACACCAAAACAGCCTCTACTCTGCTGAAGCCACAGGAGTGGGCTGTGACTTGTGACTGTCAGGCTAGTGTGGCAGAAGGTAATCCCTGTCTGTCAGACTGGATGTGGGAAGGCATTGGGGGGTTGACATACACCTTAAAAAGCCAGTAAAGGTCTCAGATTTTAGAGACCTGTAGTTTGGTACAAGAGTACCTGAACATTTGTAGATTTATGCAGAGGTCCAGCTGCCCAGATAACAGAACTGTGATGTACAGAGCAAAAGATTTAAGTAAAAAAAAAAATCTATATACGCATATAAGCAACTTCTGATTTGTTTGAATAATTAATGCCAGTAAACATCAACCATGATTCAAACACCACTAATCTGATGGACTTTTGATCATCAGGTGTCTAAAATCATATTTAGGAACAAGGTGGAGATAATTTGCTACCCTTTTAAAGTAGAAAATAGCCAGTATACACACATATATGCATAAATATGCACCTGTATGAGGGTGCAGAAGAAGTTGGGAGGGGACACAGCTGGTACAGCTGACCCAGGGGATATTCCATGCCATATGATGCCATCCTCAGAATATAATATTGATGGGAGATGGGTGACAGAGTGATGGTATTTGTCTTTTCAAGTCAAACACAATGGGGCCCTTTCCTGGAGATGGCTGCACAACTGTTTGCTCATAGGAAGCGAATTAATTACTTGTTTTGCTTTGCTTGCACACATGGCTTTTGTTTCACCTGCTAAATTGTTTTTATCTCAACCAATGACTTTCCTCACTTTTACACTTTCTATTCTCTCCCTACCAGGGAGTAGTTAGTGAACAACTTGTGTGGGGCTTATTTGCCACCTGAATGGCAATAAAAAAATATTATTTCCTGTGGAATTTAGAAATAAAACAGTAAGGAAGACCTGTCAGAACTGGAGAAGTCAATAAAGATGGCAATACAGTGTCAGGTACCAGTTTGATAAAAGCCAGGGCAGAAGTGAAGAATGAATAAATAATCTGAAAGTGACTGTGGCAGTCTGAGGCCATATTCAGTAGTTTTTCCTTTTTGTGTCTGCCCATCTACTTTCAGATCTTTTCTTGTGACTGCCTTTCATTTACTGACTCCCTTTTTCCGTCTGTGTCCTTAGAATTTCCAGCTTTCCATCATTTCTCCTCCAATTGGTTCATATTGATCTAATAATCAGAGGATGAAATAAAGAATGTAAAAGGTTACATTGAAGTCCTAGTGGACAATGCAAACAGGAGAAGGAGGAGGTAGCTGTGCTTCTCTGGCACTCTGGGTGAATTCCTCCTGAGTTTCTAGCTGCTTTTCAGGCAAGCATACAAATGTTCTGTCATTCAACAGTTTGGATCAGGAAGTAAAACGCAACTGCAGTGCTAATTCAGTTTATATTCTAAAACCCACCATCTGCTTTTTATTTTGAGATAATTCTACACACAATTTTAGATGCCTGCAGTAACAGCCATGGGAATTCAGGCATATGGCCACTGCCATATGACAAAGTGTATTATCTAATAATTTTTAGTCTCTCCCATGCATCCACTTGTGCATGATATACTTCAGTGTTACAGGCATCTCATCCTTTTATTCATTCACATAACATTCACTTCCAGTGAAATTTTAGGATACTGCTACTACCTCTTCAAATTTTCTATCTCATCCCATTTTATTCTTGAAGGTTTGTGGAACTTGAATAATTCACTTTTCCTGTCATGCTGAAGATAATAAATGCTCAATTCTCAGGGGAATTGCCAAAACATTAGATAGCATTTTACAGTCCTAATCTGATCTGATTAAAAGTAGAAAAGTGTTATTTCATCATGCGAGAAACTGGGGCAGGTTTGTTATCTTCACCTCAATCACTTGATGTGTTTAGAACATGAAGATGTGTCAATATATGCACAATAAGACGGACAGCATGTAGTTTATCTAGTTAAACTAAATAGCTCAATATTCTATGAGAAAACAGGCTATGTGTATTTTTCTAGGCTCTAGGACAGAGGAAAATATTATGGGTTCTGCTGAACTAGTTTTAAATACCAGTATTTACATAGATACACATATGCAGGAAGGAGTCCTGTTGTGAATGTATACTATTTGATAAAGAAATGTATGACAGGAAAGGTCCAGATGTACAAACATGCCAAGAGGCAGCCTTTTCAACAGAACTAGCAAGCATGCAAGCATGTACACACATGCAGCAGAGATTTATATATCCAGCTTAAGTATTGTCTGTGAAACCTCTTAAGACTTCAATAGCTACCCAGTTCTATTCCTTGACGCACATGGTGTCCCTTTGCAGGGACGGGATGCTGGTTGACACAGCAATTAGATCTCTTGATTAGTATTTCTTATAGAGTAATGACAGAGTCTTTCCTTCCTATTACATATTTTCTGACTCTCTCTTTCTGGACATACAAAAGTAATCCATGCACCATAGAATGGATTTGACCTTTCATGTGTTAAAGACCAAAGTTCTCTACTCCATCCTCTCATAACATTGCTCAACCGGATGTTGGTTAACGTCTGAAGGTAAACCAGCTGCTTTAGAAAGAAATCACTGATCAGCCCACTCCTTTTGAACTTCAGTACTGCAAAAGCTAAAACCAAACAAGTACAGAAATACCCATAGGTTTCCTTAATCTGTTTATAAAGGCTCTTCAGACATATTAGGAGCTCATAGTAGCAATTCAAAAGCTAAATATAAAATCAGCTTTATGAAGTACTTATAAAGTCAGTAAGAGGCTTTTTATTTTTAGCATATTTTCCTATGAGATAAAGATAACACATGTAGAAAGCATCCAAACCCAAAATGAGATACGCAAAAGAGATCCCACGATCTGCATCAGGAGTGTTACAGAATCAGCATATAGAGAGCAATGTTCTGTCAACACCATCTGCTCATTTGTGCTGTTTTTTCGTATTACCAGCTCTCTTAATGTCTCATGCATGATTTTCTGTGGAAGTCAGGAGTAGTGTATGATTTATTTTGACATTAATATTTACCAGGGTGGTGTATGCTTAAAGGATCCAATATGCTGAAAATGTTTATTTGTTTAAAAAGCCATTGCAATGGCTTTCCTTTTTCTTCAGACACATTAACAACATGTTTTATCACTTAACTGTTACATAAAACTCATATACCTTTCACATGGCAGTAAATTAAGTGAATACCACTAGTATTGCTCTTTCTAGTAATACAGACTAACAGGAAAATTACTTTGGTGTTGAAAAAGTTTGCTAGCATTTTGCATTGGTCACTAAGGGATAGTAAATCATAGCTTATATTGTGAAGCTTCAAATTCTTTACTATTAGCAATTTGTTGGGAAATTAAACTCCAAGTTACTCCTGCGAAACCCATTCTGGACACTGAAAATACTATGTTTGTATTTATTACCATTTAAAAATTGTGTTGCAGACTCTGGGTAGGTAACATTCCTGTCACATGGGGTCTTTTAGAGTTTTGAAGCAAGTATTACAAATAACATTTCTACGTTCTGATGAAGTATAGCAGCAGTATACACCGTCTGTAAATTTCAGATCTGTTTCATGACTGCATTGAACTCTGGATTGATACTCTTTTCATCCTGTTATGGATTACAGAGCTGAAAGATTACTTCAAATAACCATTATGACAAAGACAAGGAAATCCCATTCAGAAGAAAACATCTTACCTCATCCAAACATTTTCATGAATGTGGATGGTTTTATATATATTATTTATATACAGTCAAAAGATTTTTTTAATAGCTAGAGGTAGAAGCATATAATTTCGTTTTTTGCTCATTAACAAAAAGTTCACTAAAGTTTTATATCACAGGTTTTGATGCTACCCATGCACCAGAGACATTGTTCCTAAACAGCTCTGTGTTCTAAGATGGGGTTATGTGTAATTCATTACAAGGAATGCACTGATGTACCAGAGATGCACTCATTTACAAGCATGAATAGGAGACAAAAAATTCCAATTGTCCTGCATGTGATTACATTATTTCTTCATTGTGATTACTTTTCTTGATGTTTAAGAGACAAAGGCAAAATGAAGGAGTTGTAGTATAATGCAAGGCAGCTTCTATTGGCAAGTTAAATTAGTCCTAATGTCATCTCTTTTTTGAGGTCTTGAGGGTTTTTAATTGATGTAGATATTTACAAATACTTCTATAGCACAAAATATTCCAGGTTCAATATCTTTAGTGTTGAAAATGTTAAGAAATAAGTGTATTTGAAGTGCAAATGTGTTGTAAAATATTACCTCTGCACCTTTTGTTTTTAGGAGCTACGAGATAATCTGAAACAATTTGTGATAATGTACAGTCTTAAGTGCTGCAGTCTCAGAGTCCTTTTACTACTGATGCTCTATAGGTAAGAAGTATTTACAAAAAAAATTATTTCCTCAATATAGAAAACTATCAGTTGGTTTATAATAAATTTACTTATAATAAGAAAGATATTTGACCAGGTAACAAAGTCAAATCTTCTTGACAGTTGAATCTTGCCTCTTACAAATGTTGAAGAGCATGAGTATTAATAACAGAAACACAGGACTGAACTTCATGAATCTCAGCTCCCTTGCCTGAGTTACAGACTTTTTTTTAATTGAAGAGATGGATGAGGAAAAAAAAGAATGTAATTTAACTGAAGGAAAAGATCCCTCAAATGAAGGGTTACTGGGAAGAGAGTTTGAGTATCATTTCAGATGCTTAACAAATTTAGATGGGGACATGGTCCTTGCCTGGAGCATAGTACCTTGCCCCAGGATAGAAGCACACAGTCCTCCTAGACATACTACAAGCTTGAGATAGTAAAATGATAACTGTGCACTAAAAGGAGAGTATCTTAAAAGTAATTACCTCTTTAAAATACTGTTTTCTTATTCTCTGTTGATGAAATTGTGAAGTCTTCAGGAAATCTGAATTGTGTTAAGCTGGAAAGTTAAAATGATCCCCTCTGTGTACAAGCAACCCTTCTAACAGTGCACTTGCCATGACAAAAACTCCCTTAAGATAGAAATGGAGCCTTCTATAAAAATGGAGAAAAATACTCTTTATAACTAATTATAGAAAGAAAATGTAAGCATGGATAGGTTAAACATTGTCACCACTACCTTCAGCTGAAGTATTTAAAGTCTGTGAGCCAAGTCTCTATCTAGAATTGCCTAACCTACTTTGTTTCCCAGTAAATTCCTCAAGATAAGATTCTACTTGAGCTTTAGCTCAAGTGTTTGTGCAAACACACTTCTGGTCTGCTGAAAGCAAGTTTAAAGCATCCACCTCCCCCACCTTTTCCAGCATTATTAAAGAGATCTTTATCTCACACACACACACTTTTTCTAATTCCACCTTCCTTCCTCATCAGCTGTGACTTGCCACACATGGCTTAGTGATAATAAAACACTGCTAAGAGATCAACAAAATTCCAGAAGCATCTAAGTAACAAGGAGGCAAAATTCCCGCAGAAGCTCAGCCTGTGGTATATAGTTGCCTTCATTATTATCAGACAGAATTTGTGAATCCTCTTACAGCTTCATATGGCTATGAGCATCCAGAAGCACATACAGTTCATTCCTGTGCGGTATCCCTGGGGCTCCTGTGCATGCACAGCACCTGTCTAGCTTGGACACAAGTGCACTAACTACATGGAGCTGATATGGTCCTGCTGTACCCCAATCCAAACACAGGGTGAGAAGCAGCTCTGTCCCTTGGTTGCTCACGGACAAAATGGTGCTTAAGTACACAAATGCAGTGAACAAAGCTGTAGGGGTTTGTGAAAGTGCTGTTTAAACAAAACCTGTCCTGCTTGGCCCTGAAACAGAAATATTTCTGAGCAATATCCAAGGGCTGAGGTGCACTCAAGGCAAGGGCTATGATTTCTCCCCAAGTGGTCCCTTAGCTAATTTATTGTATAACTTTCGGCTAATATGTTAAGAGAGTTTCCTCTAGAGAGTACTTTATAATCAATAGCAGTGTGGGGTTTTCTCCTTTCTCTCTCCCCCTTCCCAAATGATACTTTTTGACATTAAATTACATGTTAATTACATCATGGGGCCCGTTTTTAATATTAAAATCTGTATTTAGGGGTTTCCTGGATGGCTGCTTTCCCAGAAGTATATATATATTTTTTTTAAGAAGTAGAAATGAAAATGGTTATCGGAGTAATCCATAGAACATACACTTCAAATCATTATCAGGAATCAGCTTAAGTAAATGAACGTTATTTGGTCCTAAGAAGGGCTCCTGCTTGTTTCAGAAAGGATGTTTTCAAATTAGAGAATGCTAGCCTGTGTTTGTGGAGCCAGTTTCTGGTTGTTTGTGGGGTTTTGTTTGGTGGTTTGTTTTTTCATGTTGCTTTTGTTTGGGGGGTTTTGTGGTTTTTTGTTTGTTTGTTTTCTTTTTGTTTATTTGTTTTTTTGGCTGAGCTTAGGAGCACTTGCATGACTTCAGTATTTGTTCTGGTATCTGCTAAATGACAACACAATGCTACAGTTTCAACCTTACCCTTTAACAAAAACATCCTGGCAATACCATCTGTTTTGAAGAAGAGAATCAGTAATGTATTAGATTTTGCTACAGTTTATCTACAAAGACCACACAAAACCCTGCATCATTGGGCAGAAGTGTAAAACCAGAAGTGACATACGTATTTGCATCGGTAAACACTTCACCCGTCAGTGAACTGCCTAAAAAAAAAACCCACCTTTTTTTATTTTCATTTTCCTGAGGGGAGGTGTCTCGTATGCTTGCTCAGACCATATCTGGCAATTTGTTTATCTTCTCTCAGTTCAAAGGTATTTCTGTCTCTTTCATGATCCATAACTTCTGACGAAAAATAGCCAGGAAAAATATTCTCATACATGTGTCTAGACGGTACTTTTGCTTAAAGTGGTATATACTACGGTTCCATTTTCCCCCTCCAGTTACCCTATTCTGTTAAGGCACTAACTTCAAAGTGTCTTAAATAACAAGCAGTTGTACCTTCCAAGGTTAGCAGAGCCCATTAAGAAAATGGAGAAACTAAAACATACAGCTTCACTAAGTATAAAACATATAGTTAAATATAACAATGCAGCACAACTGGGTAAAAGAAAAGCTTAAGTGCATTGACAAGAAGACACGCATAAATAGAATGAGTCTCAGTTTTTACTTTTATCCTTTGTGAATGCTTGCAGCTGTGAGCTCACTCTTACTTAGCAGTGAATGGAGAACTGGAGGTGAATCAAAGAGCATGGGCCCTTAAAACACAGAAAAACAAAAGCACTAAAGGCACATAACCTCTGTAGGTTCCTTGTCTTTCAACACTGACAAGTATCCCCAAAGTTGCCAGATTGGTTGCAGCACACACCTTCAGGAGGCATCAGGTTCCTCTGATATATTGGCTTATAGGATTTCTCAAAGGTTGCTTGGCCAAGTATCACACAAAGGGCAGTGTCTCACTAGTTCACAGTTACTGCACAACAGTTTTCCCAAGCCAATAAGTTCTGATTTAACCATAAAAGTCAGAAGATCAGCCATATAAGGCTACACATCATGTGTTAATGAGCGAAATCATTAATTACCTCAGGTGGTTTAAGGGAAAGACTTGCATAAAAATTTCAAATATATATTTCAGAAAATAGCTGTTAATGATAATGAACCAGACCACTCTGCAATTGCATACTGATCGGCAGAATAGTATTAAACCCTTGCAGCAGAAAGGAAACAAGTTTTCCCTTAATGTTTCACAATATTTAAAAATTATTCAAGAACAATCCAGTAAAGCTGTGAAATAAGACTCTTGCAGCTAGCTCACTGAACATTTAGATAAAATTTATATGTAAATTACAAAACCAAAGCTACCTATTTCAAGTACAGTATTTGTGAAATTAATTGCATTCAAGCACATTTCCAATTTTAACACTTTTATGCAACATAAGCTCAGCCTTTTTATTTATATTCACATTTCAGTGTTACTTGTGTTTGTTTTTTTATGACAAAACTTACAGGAGAAACTTCTCTTATTTCAATGCTGGCATTACTCAAGACCACAATTAATGTTAGATAAAGTAATAACATAGTTCTCTAGCAATACAGAAATAATACCCCCCCCCCCCAACAGAATAGGATTATTCATATATCTAAGATATATGTATTACAAGGCATCTAAAGAAAACCAGCAAATTCTGTGGAAATCAGGTCTGATGAAGAGAAAATGCGGGTACACAGCAATTGCAGCATTTCAAGCCAATGGACACCACATCTAAAACCGCAGTGTGATTTGGCCATGAGGAATTCAG